>JAOWCC010000019.1:77254017-77440874 GCA_030867875.1 Actinernus sp. WN-2022
CCAAGCGACACTTAGCTACACTTGGAATTGTGAAAGTTTTCTGCGAAGCTGACTCATTCTTCCCTTTGATTTAAAAGTGACTCCTGATATGCAACCTGCAAAACCAATGCGACAGTGGATTTCGGTATTTAGAGCGCGTGAATCGGATGACCAGTTAATTGATATAGTGCTTTTAAAATAACCTGCTCATGATAGGTGTATTCCTGGAACGTCAGCGGGAAAATTTACAGGTAAATGTATGGAAAACTGAAAACACGATCGCACGCTTCCCAGCACAGCTACATCCCTTAAATTTTGATCAGTTAATCTTTACCTGATGTCTTAAGTTTGCAGACGGTGAATATTTCAGAAGTTCGATTTTACGGAACTTATTTGGCATCGGATTCCCATACAAACACTGTATTTCGCACCATGTTTGCACCCCTTTCAAAATGTCGGAACAAGTAACCGCGAACTGGTCTATTAAGACTAGTTCTTGCATTAATAATAAGCCGGTGTTAGTGCCTTGAGAGCGTTGTCCCTCTCGGCATTTCCTGTTTTTGTGGATTTTTAACCAGTCGTCGGCTTTCAATGGTGCTTCATTTTACTTCGTAGAAGATGACATTTTAATTGGCTGCTGCTTTTAAAGCTGACCACACAGGTGTAACATGTACTCACCATAAAGCGACATGATGTGTTTCACTTGTCACTCCTCCACAGTTTAATCCTAGATTCCTAATTTGCCAGATGATTTCCCTGTCCTAGTGAAATGATCACTGGATACCATGCAAGTCCCGCGTATTCGGCATAAACGCGGCGTATCTCTGTTTTAATAGTTTATCCACATGTACAGAAAACATTATCATGGCCATGCGAAAGATCATACCAGCATTAGTGATATTTTGAAATTTGAGTACTGTATAGATTAAAAAGCTATGATGAAGTTACAGCGAAATTAAAGAGATTTCGTATGAGAAAAACGACGAAGGCATTTCTACCTTCGCTTTCATGTATTTTCTGCATTTTAAATGCCTATAACTCAGCAGCAATTCTACACATTGCTCTAAAACTGAACACAATTACTTGTTTTAATGTGATCTTTTATGTATTACCTCTCTCTCTATACTAACTTTCAGCGAGGAGCGATGAGAAAGCTTTCAAGACATCTTTCTTAATTACAAACTAAATAACATTATAATGAGTCTTCCGATCTAAATTGCCTCCCTCAGATCTTCCTTCCTAAAAACCTACGAGTTCCGAAAGGTTCCGATGGAATACTGACACCGCCAGTTGTTCAATGTCACATTAACACTCCTACTTTAATTTGCTAAGAGCACATTACAGTCTCCTGAACTCTTTATAAACTCCTGAATTAGTCGTTGCTGACTTCACTCTGAACACACCGTCTCTGATTCGAGACTCGTTCCTTAAAAGATCAGTTATTTCCTCAAGTTTTTTCAACTGTTCTTGGTCAAATGGCGTCCGCCAAAATGGTAGTCTTGTTTCTTGGCTTTCTAGTCGGCCTTTTCTCTGCTGTTGAACAGGCCGCCGGGGTACATTCAACTACTTGTTTGATACCAGGTCTTCACGGCCGATTGTGTCAAATGATGATAACTGTCGGAGTCACTGGTAAGATCTAAATCTAAATGCAATTGAAACTCAACCCTTCGTTATCAAGATACGTTGTGTTTTAATAGAGAGGGGGAAGACGTGAAGTACATTGCAGAACGAAAACAAAGCTTCTAATTTACGGTTACTAGAGTGAGCCTTTTGAAACTTTCAGTTTTTTATCCAACTTAATGCATTTATGCTGTGAAGCTTATTGGGTGATTGTTTGAGATCATTTTGAAGAATTTTCTATCAGCGTCGATTAGTTCTGAAGTCAGTCTTTCGAATATTAATGAAGAAAATCACATGAATATGCTAGGATTTATACTTTGAATGCTTTATTTTCGTTTTGCAATGTGTTTAGTTCTAGTTGTCTAAGTAGCCCCAATTTCAATAGTCGCACTGTAATATACTATTTTGTGGAGAAAAAAACTGGTTCTCCTCAGTTCAAATATTTTTCGTATATTAGTTCCACTATACTACATAATAAGCCACGCCCTGCTTAGTTACTGTTGCTGTGTCTTGGTCATCGTAACATTCTGAATGATTTATCGATTTCTTATATCTCGCTGCATTTCGTAGATCTTTGCGATGAACTCAACTTTGTGTTTTCTGAGACAAGAAACTTTATCAAGTTCCTGTACACTGAGGCTGAGAGTCAGTCGTTTTCATTGATATTCGAAAAGGAACAAGATTTGAGTCAGAACCAGATTGGAATGATTGGTGAAAGTAAGGGAACTTCTTACCGTGCTCAGTACCGTGCTGTACCGTATTTCTTTAATTTGATTGGATCAGCAGGACATAAAAATGTCACGGCATGCCGTACGGTAACCGTGCTGTAGTCAGTGCTGTAGTTTGTCCCACTCATACGAAATCTGCTCTAGCCTTACCGTGACCGTACTGTAACTTACTGTATCGTAACTCTGTAATCTGATTGGATCAGCAGGACAAACACAACAGGGAAACCATTTCAATGTCATGGCGTTCCGTACGGTAACCGTGCTGTAGTCATTGCCGTTAGGTAGTTTGTCTCACTCATACGAAATCTGCTCTAAACCATTTCGATGTGACGGCATGTCGTACAGTAACCGTACCGTAGTCATTGCCGTAGTTTGTCTCACTCATACGAAATCTGCTCTAAACCATTTCGATGTGACGGCATGCCGTACAGTAACCGTACCGTAGTCATTGCCGTAGTTTGTCTCACTCATACGAAATCTGCTCTAAACCATTTCGATGTGACGGCATGCCGTACAGTAACCGTGCCGTAGTCATTGCCGGAGTTTGTCCCACTCATACGAAATTTGCTCTATATATATAGCTACACTGAGTGACTGACTTCATATGAGTGGGCAAGTTACGGCAATGACTACGGCACGGTTACCGTACATTGAAATGCTTTCCCTATTGTTTTTGTACTTCTGATCCAATCAAATTACAGAGTTACGTTACAGTAAGTTACAGTATGGTTATGGTAAGGCTACGGGCATGCTGTATTTTTGTCCCTCTCATTCGAAATACTCTATAACTATATACCGTAACTGGTGATTGGCTCGTACAGACAGAAACAGTGGGGAAACCATTTCAATGTTACGGCATACCGTGCGGTAACCATGCGACATCCACTCTAGTTATTGTAAGGAGACATTGTAAGTAAACAGTAGTCACGGGCAGAGGGAGCAACCCACGTAGTGGCCCTCCAAGCCTACAATCTTGGACTAGATCTGTTGACACATTTCTAAATAAGTGATACTTTTCCATCGATAAGCAATTAATATTTATTTTCTTTACAGACACAGCAATTTAACGCCTTCTCTCCCCCGATCAAAGTTGATAGTGAGTGACAGCATCGGTTACTGCAGATTTCACAGCCCTATCAACATTGTTTTTGGGGGGAGGGGGAGGGGGGTAAAAGTAGACGTAATTGATTTTGATAGCGGAATTTCCAAAATGCGTCAACTATTATGTCCAAGATTGTAGCTCTGGCAATAACCTTTTGGCAGGCATTTTGTCTACGAGCACTTAGTGACTCTAAACCAGTTTTAATGGTTGCATTTACTACCCAAATCTAATGTAATAAGACAGTAACTTAATCATGTATTTGAATACATTTTAATTTTTGTACAAGAGGATTTTTACATGAAAGAAGGAATACGATTTCTCTGTTCCTTATTCATCAATAAGAGCGTCAAATGGGAGCAAAAGGTTTTACAATTCATGACCGACAGTAATGATACCAGTTTCATTTTGGCTCAAAGTAGCACACAGACAGTGTAGTATGATAGAAAAGGAGAATGTCATGATAGCTTATGTTCGTTTGGGGTAGTTGGCCTCGCTCTGGTAACCGTTGTCTCCAGTCAGTTTCATTTACGGAGAGAGATTTGAAAGAGGTGCATGCATGCTAAGTTGTTTTGACTGATATTTCTTTGATAAGTACACTTATACACAAATAAAGTAAAAATGTCAACATTTCTGTCACAATGTCTCTGTTATACCATAATGTCATCAGGGTTATCGGGATACGGCTTCTGATTGGTTGTCTCAAACTTTCTCGCCCTTCTCCATGCTTTGAATGACCTCCCTTTGTTCTCGTGTGGAATGTTGATCACCTGTCGTTTGTCACAAAACCTAATGCCACCGAGCTGCTTATAGACACGTGACACTTCGTCCTCGTACCACATGTAGCAAACAGTGGTTATGTCTATCTTCCCGTAAACCGCATCCCACTGGTCATTGATGATAGCAAGCATCTCAGGACCGTGTTTCCGTTTACCTCTTCTAGGTAACACCACATCCTTTTCCTCGTCGTCTTGTGTTTCTTCCTTCTTGCTTGCTTCTTCATCTTCTGTACATTTTCGCAGTTCTTCCTTCTCTGTCTCCTCTCCTTGTTCTCCTCCTTCAGCTCCTTCAATGGCTTTTCCATCCTTGGCCTCCTCCTCCTCTTCGTGAACCGTGTCACCATTTTTGTCACTTTGATTTTCCCAATCACTCCTGTGGCATTCCGTTTCTGTTGTTTTTATCCCGCAGTACATTTTCAAGAGTTCTTCAAGACGCCACGCTTCGTCCTCACTATCTTCGCTGTCGTCGTCTTCGAATTCGTCATCTTCGTCACTATCACTGAAGTCTTCATTCTCTACTTCAATGTATTCTGCCTTATTCTGGCCGTCGGACGACTTTGAACGTTCGTCATGGATAACACCTTCATCACCTCCGTCATCTGCTTCCCTTCCTTCCTCGTAGTTTTCCTCCACGCTTGTGATCTCTTCTCCATTCTCATCAATTGTTAAATAGTCCAACAACTGATTTTCGCTTCCAGCTACAGAGCTGCCTCTCTCGACAAGAAACTCCTCCGGGACATTGATAACCACATCCGCACTTGTCAGACTGTCCTTTTTCCTGACACGCTGTTGATAATTTGTCTCCCAGGAACACGAGGAAGACGCCTCCGAGATATTTGTCTCAACAGCCAGATTGTCATTGGCTTCAATGCGCGCCTCTTCGTCGTTAGGCGTCCTCTTCTTGCAGCAACTACAACGCGTTTTGATAAACGCGACGACCAACAAAATGACAGCAACGAGCACCGCGGAAAGAGCCGCTACAATATTTTCTAAAGTCATTTTGACTATTTTCAATTAACAACTCCAATTCTCGTAAAATCGTCCACCAACTGATTAGGTAATTGTATTATGCGTTGTTTTGTACGTGCAGTTTCATTATGACGTCGTTTCTTTCCTGCGCGCAGCAATATGCGTCGGCGCCATTTTGTTGCGCGCGCATGGGATCACGATAGTTATGCATTCTCGGCCCCAGACCCCTCTCTTAATTAGGCTGATGCATAAAATGGCGGACATTTTACGGAATACACTATGTGTTGGCGGTAAATCTTTCGTGTTTGACGGCAATTTTATCCCAGTGGCCAAAACTTAAACCACATTGTCCAAAACATGTTGTTTCTCAGTTTCTGACGGAAATGGTATGAGTATTTGAATCTTTTCCTTCCAGAAATAACTCTTATTCTTCGCAGAAACATGGAGGTACTCGCTAAATTTTGAAATTTCCACCATTTTTGTATACGCTGCAGTCGTCCCTAGTCTACGCGCGTCACGTTATTCAGTAAATGGGGTCTGGGTTAGGGTTAGGTGATAAATCTCTAGCAACAGACAATGCAGACGTTTTAAACACACACTTCTCGACAGTGAGAGAAAAACTAGCAGCGGAACTACCACTACGCCTCGAGTGCTCTCGGGGTGATCCGGCCAATGCAGTAATATAACGGAGAGGGGCGTCACCGACATGATAAGGAAGTTGAATCCCAACAAGGCGTACGGTCCGGACGGTATTGAACCTAAACTGCTCAAGCTCGCAGATACAGCCATCGTGCCGTACGTCTCTCACAGCTCTGTTCATGGCATCGGCAACGCAGTATCGGGTTCCAAGCACATGGAAAGTGGCAAATATCTCACCTGTATTTAAGGAGGATGATGCCGAAGACAGGACTAACTATAGACCAATTTCACTACTGAGCGTACCAAGCAAGTTAATGGAGACAACAGTTGCGGATTCCCTCACAAGTCACATGGACGTAAACGATCTATTCAGTCCATATCAGTGGGCGTATAAAAAAGCACACTCCACTGAGCTCTTACTGATACACATAACGGAACAATGGAGGAAGTCTCTTGACGCAAACAGAGTCATCTGTGTAATATTCTTCGACTTCAAAAAAGCATTTGACTTAATAGATCATGACGTCCTACTACACAAGCTTTACACCCTTGGAGTGTCGGACAGCACCCGCTCATGGTTAAGAGACTATCTTAATGGATCGGTCCTTGTACCGATGTTCTCGATATTTTGCAATGATTTGCTAATCTATATATGTACGCAGACGATACCACCGTGTCTGTGATCGGGGCCACGATTGACGAGGCAATTAGCACTGCAAACAGTGTACTTGCGATAATGTATGATTGGTGTATGTCAAATCGAATGACAGCTCACCCGGAAAAACGTGAATATATGCTATTACACAGAGGCTCTTTTACGGGACCCATTGCAGTTTGGATCTTCCAACTTAAGAAGAGTATCTTGCGCACACGCTGCCTCGGGTTATCTATAGATGACAAATTAGGCTGGTCCAAGCACTTAACCTACGTAATTAAATCGTATGTCCAGAAGCTAAACCTTCTAAAGTCCCTGTATTTTCTTCCTGAGCATGCTAAGTTAGACTTCTACTTCAAGGTTATTTTTCCTGCTATCAATTATGGATTTCTATGTTGGGAATCGTGTAATGTAACACCATTAAACCGAATTCATTACCGGGCTGCAAGGATAATTTTTGGGCTCCATTGGCTAACACCACGTGAGGACGTAACTGCCTCTGCCAAATGGAAGCCACTGAACTATTACTCTAACCTAAGACTTGACTGTTTTTTACTAAATGTTTTAACAACCTAGCTCCTCCTGTATTATGTAGTGCATGCCTTTCCTACTGAAGAAAATACTTTCATACTCCTTACGTAACACTCACTCTGTATCAGTCTACCCACACTGAAAACCAACTACGTGAAATTGTCAATAACAGAGGTACGAGGGTTTGGAACAGTCTCGGTAACGACCTAAGGTCAACTTAATAGTTTTAAAATTAATCTTAAAAGAAACACTGAACTATTGTAAATATCTGAATAAAGTAAGTATAAGTTAATTAGTTTTATTATTACTATTATTATTATTAGGGTAGAATAGCGTAGTTATAAGCACGACCACATCAGAAACCCTGTAAATTTATCGTGGGTAAATAAATATTATTATTATTCGTAATTCGAATTGGGATTATTTTAAATTCGCTTCATTTTAGCTGCAGTTGAAGATTCGCTTAGTTTATTAGAATTATTCTGGATTTTTTCATGGCTTTCAGAAGAAAAAATTGGAGGATTTGATTTGTTTTGAGTAAATGGGAAACAAGTTTTATAAAGAATTAAAATTGAGGTTTTTGGTTAACAATTAATAGATGGGCACCAAATGTGTCTGCTATCAACCCGATGTGCTCTCGAGTGGATAGTCAAGTAATTAGGTGTGTACTAATTTATTTTATTTTTTTCATCCCCCATTCTCACCCTTTTTACTACAAATCTAACTGTAATAATCTATATATATATATATATCAACAGTCAGTTCAACCTAGCCTGCGTCGCATCCAAACTGAACCCCGGTTAAGTCCGTCAGCGAACCAGCGACAGAAAGCTTGTTCTAGACTCCCAGCAGCGTACAGGATTTCAGTACGCGTTCTGATTGGCTTTTAAAAAATGCTTTGTCTTACTCGTATTCTTACTGGCTATTTTGAAATGTAAATTACTCGCAAGTCGCACTGATGACAGGCTGGTGACAGTTGCCAGGGTAATATTTAATTTGAGGAGGCAAAACGTCAAAAATATTAAGCAAAGTTTATAAACAACTAGCTGGATTACATGCAGTACTTGCAACTGCTTTTGCCAACAAAGTTTACTCGGAAATATTACCCATTACCCACCGCATAAAAGATCATTTACCTCTACCAGCATGTCTGCATAATAAACAATGCCTCCTCTGACGTCACGTCATTCTGATATTCGAAACATACACATTCACAACTTAAACGCATGTGTAGGTAGTATATCGTCGTGTACCGTTTAACCAACTGCGTCATAAAATTCCCTTTGTTACCCACGTTCGCTATGAATAATTTGAGACTTAGAAATGTTATACGAACATCCGAATCGACACTTAGAAAAGGTTTACGTTATCCTCGGTATAAAAAAAATACTGCCTGAACCGGGAATCGAACCCGGGCTGGTTAAGAATCAATGCAACGGCTTACCCACCACCAACATTAACCATTAGACCACGAGAGAATTCGCTGATTGCAGTCGTTTTTTTACCAGATTTATATCAACTGTATAATATATACTGTAATAGCGGTACGACAACCCTCCGAGTGCGCGAGGTGTGATTCCCCACGGTCTCAACGGTACACGACGATACTACCCGTGTGTAAGGTTATTTAGTCAGAGGATCAGAAGAAAAAAAATCATTACCAAGACAAAGGAAAACAATTGTGTTTCCTAATATTCTAGGAAGGAGCTGGACAGCTACTCATGGCCGACGAGGAAGAACTCAACAGACGAGAGCATTAAAGAGAGGTGAACGATCGAAAGCATTGGATCCTAATCCAGACTTAGGGGCCGTCGACATATTCGAAATGCCCCGCTTAACGCACAACGGACGTTTAGGGGGGAGGGGGTAAGGGCATGGACGTTAGTGTGGGGCATTTAGAACTAACACTTTTTCATCAATATAGAAGTACACTTTTTAATCAAACGTTTCTAGTCAGCTAGATATCTCTACATTAGAGCGCAATTACTGTTGAATTTCCCGGAAATTTCAACAAGGTCTTTTGATTAGAGGTATCATGAAATACCTCAAACCTCCAGGTAAGTGAAACTCAGTTTTATAGTCGTGTCCGAATGAGTATTTTAGTCAAGATCCTAAATGAGCTCGTACGGGAATTCGAGGTACTGACTGACTGTACAGTTGCAGCTATTAAAGCTTTAAGCTTGTTTTATACTTTGTTTATAAGTGAACTCCCGTGTATTTCATTACTGTTTTTCCTAACCTAAAAAAAAGCATAAAACAATGGGTGGACGTTAAGGGGGAGGGGGGGAGGGCGTCTGACCTTAACGTCCGTTGTGCGTTAAGCGGGGCATTTCGAATATGTCGACGGCCCCTTAGATGTTCAGTGAACAAGAGTTCTACTCCAGTTCTACACCAACGGCCAACATTACATAATTTGATTCTGTTATCAGTTATATTAATTGCTTGTGAGCTGTTGAGTTTTCAATAAACGACTATGCCGAAGACGTGCCGATACGTTCAGAATGAGAGGTAACGGAGTTCAACCTGAGAAAATCTCGCTTACTTTGTAGAATTGAATCAATTTCTGGGGGCGGTCACATTCTCGACCCCAGACCCTTCTCTTATTTCTTACTGGGACGTCGAGCATGCGCAGTAAGAAATAAGAGAAGGGTCTGGGGTCGAGAAGGGTCGGGTCATGGTTGTTTCTAGCCTCCTGCGCAGACGTTCTTTGGCTCGTCACGCATTCGTGAGAAATACGTGACGAGCCAGAAGAACGTCTGCGAAGGCGGCTAGGTTGTTCCAGGTGATGTTAGAAATTCAGTGACAGAATGGGGATGCCAAGTGCGACACAAACCCATTCGAAAAACGGTCTCCAATTGACCTATATCATTATGACGTCACGGCTTGTTTATGAGGGGGACAGAATCGACATGAACAATAGAATTTTGAACTAAATCTGCTCTGCTGAGGAAAATTTAACTTCGAATTACCCTATATCATTATGACGTCACGGCTTGTTTATGAGGGGGACAGAATCGACTTGAACAATAGAATTTTGAACTAAATCTGCTCTGCTGAGGAAAATTTAACTTCGAATTGTCTGGTTTCCAGATATCAGCTGTATCAATGTTTATCCCACAATATTTACCGTATTTGGTGGCTGTTACCGCTATTCTACGTTCTTCAAAATGCATTTGATAGCGATTTCCTTTGTGTTGTTGCTGTTTTGTCCCTGTTTTGTCCCCCTCCCACGACCGTGATCCTTAGCGTTTAAACAATAGATTGTTTTGATGACGTCATAGTGATATAGGTCAATTGTCTGGTTTCCAGATATCAGCTGTATCAATGTTTATCCCACAATATTTACCGTATTTGGTGGCTGTTACC
Organism: Actinernus sp. WN-2022; assembly: GCA_030867875.1. NCBI lineage: Eukaryota > Metazoa > Cnidaria > Anthozoa > Actiniaria > Actinernidae > Actinernus > Actinernus sp. WN-2022. The sequence goes on from JAOWCC010000019.1 coordinate 77,264,383, forward strand.
GATATTCTACGTTCTACAAAATGCATTTGATAGCGATTTCCTTTGTGTTGTTGCTGTTTTGTCCCTGTTTTGTCCCCCTCCCACGACCGTGATCCTTAGCGTTTAAACAATAGATTGTTTTGATTTGACGTCATAATGATATAGGGCAATTGAAATAGTTATTGTTGAGGACTGACTAGCCTCATACACATGAAAATGTTTTATGCAGCAACGCCAGCACGAGGCTAGTCTAGTAACGCTTGGCCCGCAAATGGTGACAAGGCACAATGAATTCTGGCATTTCTTTCCATCTTCGATTTTGCGTATTGCTTTGGGTGAGGTTCCGTGGTGGCGACTCGTTGGCGGAATTTGCACCTGAATGGCTTCCTGCGTCAGCGCCAAAACCTGATTGGTCTCGATGGACAGGATGATTAACAGCCCGCCTGAAGTCGTTTACAATCCGATACACGCGCGTTTACACAAGAGCGGTTTTATATTTGAACGTGTATTCTATAGTCTCCTTCGCAGCCGTTCTTAGGGTCGTCACCTAAGAACGACCCAGCCAGACATTCCATTCCGTCCGCATGGCCAATCAGAATTTAGTTCTCAGAATCCAAAACCACTCGCGCCAGAACTTTCTGGCGGCAAATCTAGGTAATCAAATATAGAGGCTAAATTTGAAATATTTGATATGAAATCGGTTCAAATAGCTTCGTATATATTAATATTCTGTTCTTAGTTTTTCTCAAGAAAGCAGAACTCGTTTGTTTTGACGCTGTACTGATGAGCTTGAAAGTGCCGACATAACTGAACCGTGCGACGTCATAAGACCCAAGATGGCGGCCCCCTACAACTCAAATGAGTTTTATGGACTACAATTTTCAGGAAATAAACACAGCATTAGATTTAAGTATCCATAACAAACGTTTGAGAGCAAACACTGTTCTTCAGGTGGTTCTAACACCCGTTCCCCGTAATATTTATTCGACTCGAATGTGACCACGCGCTACGAAGGCTAATAGTAATATAATGCAAAACGTTCGAACTCGTAGGAAACCCTCTTCCCTTTCTCTCAAGAAACATGGAGCATTCTAAGTATTGACGGAAATTTGTTTTCATTCTGAAAGAATGTTAACATTTATTTATAACTACAAGAACTAGTTTAGTTACACCTTCGTTATAAAATTTACACCAATCGAGATATGTTTATTCACAATACTATGGGATGCGTCGTCGGGTTGTACCCAGGCCTTTACAATTCACTGTAACACGGCCTGACTGTACTGCTCTGCGTTCCTTGAAAAAGAGTTCCTCTCACTTTTTCCATTCCATCCCCTAGCGATACGAAGAAAGTAATACCAAAATTTGTTCCATGAAAGAATGAAAGAATCAAGAACATTGAATATCCTAGCTTGGGTTGAATAACCTTAGCCTCGTCCCCAGGCTTCTACTCCGTCATTTCTTTTTTTCAAAATGGCGGCCGTTTTGACTCCCGTGGGGTTAATCCGCAACTCGTTTCCAGGTTTTTTTTACGCGCCTAATTCAAGATGGCGTCAAAAGAACAGGCTGTCATGTGATCCAAAAATATGTCCAATGTGTGGGCATATTTTGAGGAGCATCTGCCATCTTGGATTCATCATTGCTGAAGAACGGTAAACGGTTGAAGTGCGATCTCAATGAATTCCACACGTACATTGTTCTACTTGTACCCAGCTTAGGAGCGAGCCAATCGGCGGCGGAATCCCACCAGCTATTTCGACGCCATCTTGGAATAGGCGCGTAAAGATCCCTGGGAACGAGTTGGTTAAACCAAAGCAGTGACGTCACAATATCCAGCCGCGCATAAACGAAAAGCCTGTGGACGAGGCTAGAATAACCTGTTTTGTTTTGTTTTTGGGAAAAAATAAAATGTATTTTGGCGGAATTTTAACATTATCTGTTGAATATTACAGACAGGGTCAATCCTTTTGTAGTGTCTCCCCCTCGCTTTGCATTTCCAATAGTTAGCACGTGATAGCACGTGCAACACATGTGAGCAGCAAGGAACATGTCACATGGCATCAAAATGAAACTTGTGTGCGTCCTGGCGCTTCTCCTTCTGGTCAGCTCTCTGTAGAGTGAACATCAAGAATAAGTCTTGGATGAGGAGGGAGGGGTGGGTTTAGAAAAAGACGGGGACATTCAATCTAGAAAAGATTGGTGGTTGGAGAACAAGCGACGCTAATTGTGGGCGAGTTTTCAGTTTTGGGACTATAAGACTGGAATAAGAATGGGTGGAATAGACGGTAATAGTACATTTGCATTATGATGTCATTTAACTACAACTTCCAGAATCTCTTTCGAATTATTTTTCTCATTCAGATTGTTTAACTCCTTTGAGAATACCAAGACAATGGTCCAAATTAGAGGAACAAAAGAATCGTCGCAAGGACTTCTGGTAGTTGACGCTGCTGGTAGTTGTAGTATGTCACGTTATCATTCAAATGAGTTGTTTTGGAATCGATTCCGTTTTCGGAATGAACAGAATAACATTAATAAATGAACTCTTTGTCATGACTGAAGTACCTTTTCTTTCAAATGTAATCCCAGTATTATTAACCCTATGAAGGCACAGATAGCCAGCAGAGCTAAACCCGTCAGGAGCAACAGCTTGCTTGGAGTAACTAGCAGTTTTGACTTCCACCTGCATAAGGATACAGACAGACTCTCCGTTAGTGAATGAATGGCTTTGTAACAGTGCTCATCGAGCAGTTACACAAAATAAGTCTGCGAGCAAACTGCTAAACTTTGCAGCAAGACATACTGACTTATTCCAAAATGGTGAATCTTTCTTGAATAGTATAGAGAGCAGCAAACAACAGTTGGCTGTTACCATGGTAAGGAGTATGCCAAGATTAACGATACTCTGAATTTTAGGGGTGACAGCATAAAATGGTACTAAGTTAACAATATTTCAATATACAGAGTTTTGTATGATGCCTAGCTAGCCTCGTTTTCGTAATTTTCCCTGTATTTAAATGTCAATAACTTTGCAGAAATGCATGAAAGGCCTAACTCTCAAACTGCTATGGCGTTCACTTCACTTAATATCCTACGTTTTTGGCATTATGCAAATTAGAGCAGCCTATTGTAACAAGGTCTATAGGGCGAGCAACTTAAGCCACACCTTATTTCACAAATGGTCTTTGAAACAAGTATTCAGCTTGCTACAGAAACGAGCACTAGCACTTTTCAAAATTTTAGTCTCAATTTTTTTTACTGTAAACTTACTTGTTTGGTTCATTTGGAGGATAGGGTATGATAATCATCTGTGAGTTAGGGATGATTGATGGCCAAGTGCGACGCCTCATTGGCTGAAATAGGTAACAATAGTAACACATCATTCCAGAGCAAGACTGGCCAATCCCAAAATATCTCACAACGAAAGAAAGAATAACTACTCAGATTAGCAAAGTATACTTTCCCATACATCCCAGCCACTTTTTGGACAAATTTGATAGGAAATATAGGCTGTGCAAGTTCTAAATATAGGAAAATATAGGATTTTTTTCCAAAATATAGGCACTTTATAGGAGCTAAAATAGTTTTCATTCAATAAATAGTAAACAATAAACACACAATTTTTAAAACATGTGAACTTTTAATGTGTTTGATCAAACCTGTTTGTTTTTTTATTGATAGGAAAGTATTTTGCTTTTGTTAATTCACAACAAAAATGCTAAAAAGTGCAAAATATAAATGTATCACTCAGCATACATCCTATTTATAGGAAATATAGGAGGATTTCTTGAAATATAGGCTCTTTATAGGATCCTATACAAATTATAGGATATATAGGAAATATAGGAGGTCTGGGATGCCTGCTTTCCAAGTAAATTGAAGAAAATTGGAGACAATTTTGATGACGGATGGCAAAGATTTTAGCGGATGAAAAATACTGCTTTTAAAGGAACCTCGGCTGAAAAACAATGTTTGCTCCCAAATGTTGCTTATGGATATCTAAATCTATTGCTGTGTTTGTTTGCTGTACATTGTATACTAGCTGTTAATTATGGGCCGATTTTTCTGTCCAAAAAAGTCATTCGAATTTCCTGCACGCCTCCATCTCTATCATGACGTCACAGTGTTGCCCCTAGTGTTGCACAACAAAGTAACTATTGTTTCCTGACAATAAGCAACACTGTGACGTCATGAGATCCAAGATGGCGGCGCGCAGGAAATTTAAACGACTTTTGTGGACAGGAAAATCAGTCCATAACTGACACCTAGTGTACAATTTACAGGAGACAAACACAGAAATGTATTTAGGTATCCATAAGATACATTTGCGTTCAAACATTGTTTTCCAGCTGAGGTTCCCTTTAAGAGAAATTTAGAGCAACTGGAAATCGGTTCACCGTAACTGAAATCAAGTTTCTAGAATAAGCTTTTGTAATCCACTTTGATCTTTGCCATCCTCTATCGAAAACGTTTGAAAAGCATATCAGGAGATTCTCATGGTATTTCTCTTCTATCTCAGGGTGTTATTTTTGAAGGTTTGTTTTACCGTGCGACTACTGAAATCGGGGCCACTTAAACAACGAGAACCAATCACATTGCAAAACGAAAACAAAGCATTCCAACTTATGGTTATTTGAGCCAATCAGTGTCGAGTACAAGACAATAGCATTTCAACTTACGGTTATTTGAGCCAATCAGTGTTGAGTACAAGACAATAGCATTTCAACTTACGGTTATTTGAGCCAATCAGTGTCGAGTACAAGACAATAGCATTTCAACTTACGGTTATTTGAGCCAATCAGTGTCGAGTACAACACAATAGCATTCCAACTTGCTCGAGCTTTGATCCAGTAAAAGGTTCATTTCGTGGAGTAGTATTGAATGAAAAAAATCGTGGAAATTAACGCTCCATCAAATTAACGCGATATTAATTAAGTGGAGCGTTAATTTCCGCGACCTTAATTCCATTATTATAACCCCAAATTCTGGATCCTGTCCAGACACGTTTGACACCTAGGAAACAATGGCTTTCTGTTTTCTGCACACTGTATTTCAATCCCGGGATTTCAATATTTTACAATGTAAAAGCCTAAAATTATATCGGTTACAATATTTCTCGTTCATTCTCGTTTCCAGAAGAGCAGTTCTCGACATCTGCTTCTTGTATTTCGGCCAAAAACTAAGGATTTGTATTTTGGAATGCGTTATTTTCGTTTTGTTTAGTTCTCGTTGTCTAAACTTGAAGGGTTCCTTTATAACAGAGTGACGCAGAGTTTCATCAACACATTCTAATCCTTTTCTTTCATTTTGTTTCCAAACTGACGGAAAGCACTCACCGAACCCTTGGCTCGTGGCATTCCGACACTCAGCTCGTCCACGAAGTTGGGTGTACGACCCAAACCGAACACGATGTAGGGACACTGAAGAGCGAAGTATCCTGACTGATACAGCTGTGCCGCTGTAAACAAGAAACCTACTGATTAATTAATAGTTCTAGGTTAAGCTTCTTTCAGAACCAAAGGAGAAAAGAAAATCTAAATACGTGTCCTTTCGTTTGCTTTATTATTTAAACAATTTTTGTTTCTTTCGTCTCTTCCCCCTCCCCACTCCCGTACGGTAACTTTGGCTCGCACCCAGTTTTCGCTCCGTCACTGCAATACCGATTAAAACTGACATAACCGTTCGCAGTAGCCTCCTCCGCAGGCATCTCTACTTTTCGAAGAAATCAGATTTAAAAAATCGTGAATTGGGTTACCTGTGGTTACCGCCACAGGGAGCCCATAATCTGATTTCTTAAAAAAATAGAGATGTATGTTCGCAGTCGATCTCCATGTTCAATAGGTAATAGATACAGAATGAGTCGCCGTGCTTTATCGCATTTACAAACTCGAGCTGAAAGCTAGTCAAGTTTTCAGTAATTTTGGCGATATTACTTATTTTGGCCGAGAAAATCGAAGACGGCAAAAGTTTGTCAATCAGGACGAAATCTGTATCAGATTTACAGATCAGATCACTTATCGCTCAGTGATTTCCTTTGTTTTCCTTCATGAATTATTAATGAGTTTCAGTAATAAAAACATTCTTTTGCGAAGTAATTTGGCAAGCTATAATTGGTGAATAGCCCAGTTTCGTATTCGAAAATTATCGCCGAGTCACGATGGCTACAGACGCATTTATTCAGAGTTAGCCTCGTTCTTAAGTTAAACATTCATATATACTAGCGAGAAGGTGCAAAACGCGAAACTACACCAATACACAGAGTGTTATGAATATCCCACCTTGTTGCTGGTATTTATGCAGATTTAACTAAGAACTAGTCTAACCCTGTATAAATGCGTCATTCAGCGGTAATTTTCGAATACGAAACTGGACAATTTAGTGCGGTCCGTAACTTCCCGTACGGACCTTCCGCCCACTTCCGGTCTAAAGGAAAACGAAGAAGCCATATAATAAACATTATATTAACCTCATTTGCTTGGTCCGTCCGTAAGTTTCCGTTTTCTGGGAAACTACCCACCCACCCCTCCCTTGAATATGTATGGTTCTATTAATGGTTAACCATTAAAGTTAGGGTGAAGTGTGGGGGAGGGGTGGGGATGGGGGTAAACGAGGTACGGCACTTGGTATTTAATTCTTACTTTATGCACGCTCGAGGTCTTGCAATGCTTGTGGATGCACGAGCACAGCTTTTCAAGATCTTGAAAGTGCATTTTCTTAATAGAAGATAGTTGTTTCATAATATGAACTTCGATCTACGCGGTTTTCCTGCTCGAAAGTGCCTTTATAAAAAAAAACACGATGTAGCCAATGAAATCGCGCGTTCTTAGGATGCTCCCCTAGTTTATAATTATTATAGTGGAGCTCTCTGCACATATGAAATCAATAAGAGAAGAAAGAGAGAAAGAAAAAAAGGACAAAAGATAACCCACGCAAGTCGAAAATCCGCTGCCCGTGCCTAACCTGCTCGCTGCCCCTGCCTCGCCCGCATGCTGCCCCTGCCTTACCCGCACGCTGCCCCTGCCTTACCCGCACGCTGCCCCTGCCTTACCCGCACGCTGCCCCTGCCTTACCCGCACGTTGCCCCTGCCTTACCCGCACGCTGCCCCTGCCTTACCCGCACGCTGCCCCTGCCTTACCCGCACGCTGCCCCTGCCTTACCCGCACGCTGCCCCTGCCTCACCTGCTCCCGCCACGTAAGTATAGGGTATACCGGTAATTACATTATCTGGGTAGTGACATCAAATGTGCGCGTGATGGCCGAGTGGTCTAAACACCGCGCCTTTGAAACTGGATGGACGAGGGTTCAACTTAAGGTTGGGACGTTTCTTTTTTCTTTTCTTCTTCTCGTGTTTTAGTACAGTCTTTCAACTTCAAAAACTCATGAATAATTAATGAGCGTTTGGTCCAATCAGATGAAGCAAATCAGTCACGTGCATGTTCCTTTATACCTGATAAAATCTCATCATTCTAAAAGCCCGCGGAGGGATTTGAATTCTGTCCCAGGGGGAACGGGGTTAATGATTGAGACAATGGAATTTCTATTGATGTTTCAGCTTTTTCATTGAATTGCTAATTAGGATGAACGTTTTATATAAAGAATACTAATGAACATGAAATTTTATGTAAAGTTTCATCCTAATTAAGAATTCACTGATAAATACCCAAAGATAGCAAAAAGTACACGGAACATAAGGTACCTAGATAATAAATGTTGTACTAAATTTATTAATATCAGCAGACTACCAAGATACACAGATAATATTTTTAAAATGAAGTTATCCAACTACCATTACTTGTTTTCCGAGCCACTGTTTAGTTCCAATTATTAAACCAAATTCAAAGCCGTAAAATAATAAAAACGTGCATTAAACTTATTTTGTGCCGGACTCAAAAAATTAGAGTTTGCCGTCATGTCACTCACATCACTTTCCAAGTCTTGAACTTTATCGAGGTAAACCACGACACCAAATCCTTCAAGTGCAGGTTCTTCTTGCATTGCGAAACGCCGCTTTAAACAACATAGTATGGTAATTTCTTCATGTAATTCCCTTGAGATGTTCGTAATTGCAGGCGGTGATTACTCGAATATTTTGCATGGCGTTGTGAATACAAAGGTTCAATGGTTCATTAAGTAACCATTCCCTTGAGATGTGCGTCTTTCTTTCATTGCATTCTTAAAGCATTTTCGAAGCCGTTTAAAACACTCACAGCACGTGTTTTATCAAGTCGAAAAATTTCATAAAACACCGCTGTTCGTGTTTGACACAGTACAACAATAATTTCAACACAAGATAGAGGAGTATATTGAAGGTCCTATTGAATGTGGCAGTCATGTGCTTGGGAAAAAAGAAAGAATTACTTATTGAAAGTGAAGCATTATTTACTTGGAGCTACGCTTATCGGCTTCACTATAAATACCTCATTGAAAAAAAAACGACTAATGACCAGTGTTTGCTCAATCGCAAATTAAAATACGACTCAGGAAAACTGTCTCGTACAAATTTAACGTTCAGTTTTAAACAGCAACAACAATGCATTTATTCACTCAATTTTAACAATATGGAAAAGTATATATATAAATGTTTTTTTAGAATATAAAATGAGTGTTAGGGAACCTGGAATAGCTTTACACAAACTAATCGAGCCAAGCACCCTCTCTCTCCAGTACAATCAGCACATTTTTACAATGTTTATCAGTTACAATAATTAACAATTATTCACCGAAGTGGAGGTGAATAGTGGTGGATATTTACCGAGCTGCTTCGGCGAGGTAAATATCCACCACTATTCACCGAAACTGAGGTGAATCAATTGTTTTAATATATACCACATTGCAGGTGAATAGCCAGCACCAAATAGTTATTCTATTTTCTGTCAAATGGACAAAAACTCGCGCGAGGTGATCGCTGCTTCGCTCGCAGGTGAATATGAAATCATATTCACTGTTTGAGTAGCCAATCAGAGTGCGCGAAAAGTGATATTCACTGGTGTGGTATATACTAATAACAAATATAAAGATGTAGCTGTACGAACCACTGCCTCTCTTGATTTTACCATCAGTGTCCGTAGTGGTGTACCTGATGAACGGCCCTGCTTGGTTCACGCCATATGGCAACTATCCAATGGGAAACAACGTTAATTCCATGACAGTCTTTCGTTTTAAAATAACATTAACGTGTCTGTTAAATATAGATTGTTGATTTAGTTAGGAATGATTTAGAACATTGATTGACAGTTTGATTAGGAAAAGGCTTGTATGATCGAATTTCCGTTTAGTCAGTGAATCAGTTTTGAGAAAGGACATGAAAAGCCAAGCACGCTAACCAGTACCGCTAACCAGTGAGTCAACCAGGAATAATCATTTATGACCCGCCACAGAAGTAAGTAATTATGAGTATACTGTGTGATCAATCGAAGTTAGTATGTTAGAGTCAAATAACCGCTGAATTCATGTATGTTACGAAATAAGAAATGTACTGATTAATTTGTATTTCAGATCGAATAGCCGAGTATTAAAACAAACATTAATATTATACGGTTCGTGGTGGTCTGATTACGTGTGGCGTAAAGTTCTAAAGGAATTACTGAGGAAACAGACAGTAGAGCGGTTTTGGATTGAGTGTCAAAAGTACAATGCAATAGTGAGTGTTTGCTTTTATTTTGCATTTGCTTAGCTTTTCGATTGGCTGTGAAAAATGTTCTATAATTATCAGCCATGAACTAAAATTAAACATTGTTTTGTTCCGCCACAAAATCAGTTTTCTTGTTAGCCAGAGTCCGTCAGACAATCAATTATTTTATTTTCGTTTTAGCGAGAGTAAACTACAATTGTTTACTTTTCCTTGTGCTTGGTTCAAGTAAAATCAGTCACGAATTACTTCAGTTCATGATTGGTTCATTGCGTTTTTACTTGCTCCTGTGATTGGCTCATTGCGTTTTTACTTGCTCCTGTGATTAGTTCTGTAATTACTTTGGTTTTACGACATTCAATCAAAAACAACTAGTAATACATTAAGGGTGAGGAGGGGGAAGGGTGAGGAGGGGAGAGGGGAGGAGGGGGAGGATGGTGGAGGAGGGAGGAGGAGGGAGGAGGAGGGGGGGGGGGAGTGAAGTGAAATAGAACGCCTGCATTGCAGGCTAACCGTATAGAATGGAACTGGAAATCACTGGTTCACAAGTAAGCTACAAACGCTTGCTGACATATGATATCCATGGAAAGGTTTGCATTTCAGTGGCTAAAAAGTTCCGGTATTCTTAACCTAGAATATGGTGAATCGAATGCATGCACCCTAAATACAGAAGCCTCACGACTATTTTCATTTTTTTGATAATTTTGTCTCCTACAATCAAGTATTCTTTGGTTCTGTTCGTCAGTGATTTGCTGGTGATATTCCATCATATTTTGTCTCAAAGTTTGGAGTCAACGAGTTATTTGTTGATTTCAGTTGCTCGGAAAATTGTGTGCCGTTGATTGTCTCTCCTTATTTCAAGAATTTGTGCTCTGTTGGCTAGCTGTATCTCAGTTTTCCATATAATGATTCACCTTTCATTGTCCTGCGTCGAGGAGTGACGACATTCAAAGACACCGTGATAGTATGCAAATCAACGGCACGTGAAAATAGCGTGACAACATTCAAAGTTATGTCACTGTTGAAGATAGCGTGACAATATGAAAATCAACGGCACGTAAGAATAGCGTGACAACATTTAAAGTTACATCACTGTGACATTTGTTCATTAACGTCACGCAGACTACTGCATGTAAGTTAATGTCAAAATGCGACAAGAAACATGACACGGGAAATAACATTATGGTATTTTTTATAGTAAAAACGAGATAGAACTTACCTTTTCTTCACTTGAACAAGAAGCAATCCGAGATCCTCCTAAGACTAAAAAATAGAAAATAAGTCAATAGAAACATTTGTCTCCTCAATGGACTGTGTTCCCACCTCCCAGACTACAGGAAATGCAAACAGGATTCAGAAAATCACATCTTCTTTACGACTTACCGACAACTTTTAGGAACGATGCGTCGAGGAACAGCTCATTCCTAATGGCATGCAAGTGGTAACTTCCCTTAGATTCCGTTGCAATCATAAAATCAGTTATACCCTAAAATACGAGACAAAAAACAATGGAGAACATTTTCACAACTATTGTAATATAAACAGCAAACAAGACTTTTATGCCAGTGACATTTTGAACTAATTCCAAATTGTGATTCTTACCCGAGGGGGGGTAAATAAATAATAATAAATAAAAGGGTAGGTATGTGTGGCCCTGCGGCCCAGAACCAGACGCAGTTTTACAAGAAAAAAATGGCTCCAAAACCCGGAGTTATTGTGAAAACGAACCCGGATTTTGATCAATATGAATTGTCTACATGTGTATATCCAGACCCGGCAATCGAAATCGATTCAAACCCAGGCCCTGTACTACCGCACATACATATTACGTCATAGGGCCAGTCTCAGAAGAGGGATTGACAGAAGTCATCAACGAAAATGTCCCAGCATTCATCATTTTGCCCCCCCCCCCCCCCAAACCCCCAATTTTCAGGACCTCCCTGGACCTCCCTTCACCTCCTCGGAACGTGGAATAGTACTGGCTATCAAAACAATGCCAAACCCTGAAACAATACAAACCCTAACCCTAAAACAATGCAATTCTTTGTCAGTGCAGTCCAAATGGGGTCCAATAAAATGCAAGGTTTTGAGAGGTGAAGGGCTGCTGCCTCCCTATGCCCGTTACTTCATAAACAAGAGTGTCCCCACTGGAATTCTTACATTTTCAAGAAGATCAACAAATGTAGCAACGACAGCATGTTCCAAAGATGAAAGGACCTAGAAAGAGACGATATAACAAGAAAACAAATGTAGCGTTTCCTCAACAATGTCTTAGTATTATGTCATTCAAAATCAACAACAATAATACAGTGTTACCAAACTGAAGGTAACATCTTTATCTTCACAGTCCAGGCAATTTGGCAGTTCTTTGCAGCAAGAACTGACGAAAGTCACACACACTGTATCTCCGAGCTCCCATGTAATATTCTGTTTATTATTCATGAACGCGACTGCTATACGGGATTTACAGGCGCTGAGTGATATTTTGAAAGTTCTCCTAATTTGAGAACTTTCAAAATATCACTCGGTGCCTATAAATTAACAAATCACATACATTTTTCAATTGTCCGTACTCGTATTGATCATAGAAATGATGTCATAAAATGTTCAAAACTCAAGTGAAACAACGAACGCAGCGAGTTGTTTCACTGCAAAGTTTTGGACATTTTATGGCGTCATTTCTATGATCAATACGAGTACGGACAATGAAAAATGTATGCGATTTGTTTTTTACAACGACGAAGCACTTAGTTTCAAATAACTTCGTAATAAACGGTTTTCGAGACGAAAAAGGCCATTGAAAGTCAAAACGTAAACACTTCTAATTACGGGCTTTCTTTGACAAATGGCAGCATACAAGGAAATTTAGTTCACCGATTAACTTCTGTTTGTGAAATCCTTTTTCGGTTTTTTTTCTGGATCAGAAAAGTTCTTGTTGTAATTCTAGACTTCTGAGCTCTGAAAGAACTAGTCACAAAGTCTAAACCACAGATTCACTGAAACTTTCTCCACTCACATTTTACCAAATGGCACACTACAAAGAAGTTTGACTCACCGATTAACTTCTCCTAGTGATGAAATGCTTGTAAAATCCTCATTTTCTTGTTTTTGAAGATAAGTTAACAGCCATTTGAATTCACAAATCTCGCCGTGAAAGCACTTTGCAAAGCTAACACTGCTCAATAATAATAATGGCCATTAATGTCGCTCTTCGCTCAGTGATATACCAGCGCGATTTGGATGCATAAACAAAAGACAACACTGTGTTTGTGGCGGTAAATGGGGGAGACATGCCCAGCCGATAGGGTGATAAGGCTGGCGTGACGACATTTTGTGCTCTAGCTGTTATATAACACTGTAACCATCAGCTTGGCCTTTTAAGCCTCACTACGCCTGTGCTGGATTGGATAAGGGTATTGGCAGCGCAGGCTTTGACCTTTAAGACCTCACTCATCTCCCCAGCACTCCGCGTGCTGGATCGGACAAGGGTATTGGTAGGTCAGCAAATGCAAGAAACACACTGCAAGCTCGCAGTGACCGCTCAATAAAATGCCACATAAAGCAACCCCTACATGCTTGGGGAAGTCGCCAGACAGACTTAACTGCTAACTGAAGGGATGATGACCCCAGTTTATTACTATAACTTCATCTAGCAACTACATGCCAGTACTATTACTTTGTCAAAAGCAAATACTGAAGACTACAATATCAAGGGAGGGTGGGTGGGCAAAAATTTGTTAACATCGTGTACTGCTTTTGGCCAACTCCCCAAAGTATGAGAAATACTTTGACCCTAAAGCTTTATTTACCCAGACAAGTTCCTGTCATGTGACTTTGCAAACCAATGCTACAGTCTGTATTATATTGATAGTAGACGTCACAAGCCTGGAATGGAGACATGAATGCTCTATTGAGTTACTGAATAAGAAAACACCCAATCACATGTACCCTTAGAAATTGCTTAGTAGCCGAGCAACAGACAAAGTGGACTTTGGAGCGGGTAAACACCCGACGCCAGACTAAACGTACCAACGTGACCCGAGGCCGAGGGCTTACGGCTCCATTAACTAAAATTAATGACCCAGATCGGGTCATTAATTTGACATATTTATATAGCGCCATATCACCACAGTCTCATGGCGCTTTACATTTTACTGACATATCCCGTCAGTGAATTATTTCGGACTGCTTTTACGGCGCTAATAGCTGCCACGCAGTTTACAATGTTGAGTGTGTGGTTAGTGCAATGGCCAGGCTGCTGTACCGGGTGACAATCCCCTGCTCTTTTTCGAGTAGTACAACAGGTTCTTTCACGTCCCCTTCAAATACTGATTAGAAGTAGAAGGAGACAAGGCCAACGGCTTATAAACGTCCCTGCCCAAGGATGCGGCCGGGTTCGAACCCCCGACCTCCCGCACTCTAGACCGTGCTCTTAGCGACTACCAACTGAGCTAACCAGTGAGGCGGTTGAGAGTGACGTCATTTTTATTGTCCGTACTTAAATCGCATATATTGGATGTTGTTGGAAAATCAAGTATAGCACAAGCAGTTCATGCGATCTTTTGTTTGTAATATACTGAGCAAATATTTGCTGAGAGCATGCGACTGTGCACTCAATAACCTTCAGATACACTAGCCATTGACCAATCTGAATCCAGATATTTTCTTGAGTATGTTATAAGCATAAGTACAAATGTAGTAGGATGTATTATTATGATATCTCATTATGATAATTAATCACTCAGGTTAGGTATCAACCCACCTTCCACTGAACTGAGAATGTTCTTCCTTCAGCACAGTCCAGGCCATTTTCATGGTCCTCACATGGGACATTCTCAAGTAACACAGGCACCCTTCTTAATATGGTACCCCTGGGAACACAAGATACATAATGTACTAAACAGGTGAACATGTGACATTCTCAAGTACACAGACACCCTCCTTAATATGGTACCCCTGGGAACACAAGATACATAATGTACTAAACAGGAGAACATGGGACATTCTCAAGTAATACAGGCACCCTCCTTAATATGGTACCCCTGGGAACACAAGATACATAATGTACTAAACAGGAGAACATGGGACATTCTCAAGTAATACAGGCACCCTCCATAATATGGTACCCCTGGGAACACAAGATACATAATGTATTGAACAGGAGAACATGTGACATTCTCAAGTACACAGACACCCTCCTTAATATGGTACCCCTGGGAACACAAGATACATAATGTACTAAACAGGAGAACATGGGACATTCTCAAGTAATACAGGCACCCTCCTTAATATGGTACCCCTGGGAACACAAGATACATAATGTACATGTACTAAACAGCAGAACACTGGACATTGTCAAGTAATACAGGCACCCTCCTTAATATGGTACCCCTGGGAACACAAGGTACATACAATGTAATGTACATGTACTAAACAGCAGAACACAGGACATTGTCAAGTAATACAGGCACCCTCCTTAATATGGTACCCCTGGGAACACAAGGTACATACAATGTAATGTACATGTACTAAACAGCAGAACACAGGACATTGTCAAGTAATACACGCACCCTCCATAATATGGTACCCCTGGGAACACAAGATACATTATTTACTAACAGGAGAGCAATTTCATTACAAATAAGAAAAAGTAATGTAACACATACAAACAAAAGTTTTTCATTTATACAGCACAAATTCTATGTGAATATATTCAAATGCGCTTCACAAGGGATGTCTTGTTATTATGAGATATGGACTGCAGCTGTGGCACAATGTGTTGCCGTGCAGTTCACAATCATGAGTGTTCGTTAGTACATGCGTACCTCGGAATACCAGGCTGTTGTGTTGGGAGACAATCCCTTACTCTTTAATGAAATATCACAACAGGTTCTTTTACGTCCCCTCGCATAGATTAGAAGAGGAAGGAGACAATGTCAATGGCTTTATGTCCCTGACCAAGGATGTGGCCAGGATTTGAACCTGCAATCTGCAGCACTGTACGGCTGAGCTAACAAAATATTTTAATATTTTTGACTGTATACTTACTTAATAATAATGTCCATGATTGTTAAGCAGTCAGAGTACCCATCCATGTTATAATCGCCTTCACAACAAACACATTCATTTCATTAACTTCAAGGGAGACAACAGGATAGAAAATCAATCTGTGATATCTTAAACCCAGTTTCTACTAGCAACATAAACACATTCTAAGCATAAGACAGGCACAAGCTAGTGAGAACAGCAGCAACATAAACACATTCTCAGCATAAGATAGAAACAAGCTAGTGATCGAGGACAGCAGTAACATTAACATAATTCTCATCTGGAGTAGCACATTACCCTCAGATTAAATGAAATAACTTCTATTGTTCACTGACTTGTACTTTGACATTTATGCCTCACTTAAGCACACACACAAAATTCACGCTCTCCAAATTTATTTTTAATTGAACAAAATGACTAAGGGAAGACTAAAATTAATAAAATAAAAATGGGCCAGTTTTTTTCACTTCATAGGCACTTTAAGGGAGAAGTGATTAAATAATTCAAGGATTGCGTGCAAAAAGGGCATACATGACTCTTCATCACATTCTAAATTCTCCATTAGAGAACAAAGAAATTAAAGGAGAATTTAGAATCTGAGCAGGAGACACTTACACCCTTTTTGCACACAGCGCTGAATTACTAATAATGCAATGATTTGCATTTATTGAAGATTGTTACATTTAGCGGGCATTGGGGGAAAGAAAAACATACCCTATTTAAGGATCAGATATTTTATTTAAGGATGATGATACAAAATATGAGACCCTATTTAAGCTAGGTCCTGTACCTTGAAAACCATACCCTATTCCATATTGGCACAATATTACCTGATAGGGCCTGTAATATTATATGGGAGTAACCCCCTCCACAGGTAGGAACTTACCTGTTCTCAGTATCATCAGTGGAATGTGTGGCATGCTCTCGTTACTAAACTTCCATATGTGATTATTGTTTGATAGAATCTTAGACCACTGAAACAATTAAAAGTATTAACAATTAACAGAACAAACAACAAAAGTGATAACTAAATGGCACTGGAGTTTAGAAAAGTCAGATGTAAACCATTGGAAAGGGCTATGTGAAATCATGGTTGGTACACTGTAAGTGGTCGGTCACGTACAGACCACTTACTGACAACTTACTATCAACATTTTGGACCTGTAATTACCATAAACTACCATTTATGATGAAAGTAATAAGTACTTTGCACCATGTTAATCCATCACTATTCGAATTCCCTTCACAACATCACTTGAGTATGAATATGGAGTGCATTCCAGTCCACTTTTGCTTTGTAATGTTCAGTGTTGCAACTTACCAACCACTTGCCGACCGATGCAAAATGTTCACAATAGCCATTATAAAGTGTTACCTTCCCCTTGGAGTACAGGTAGATCTCACTCTTGTCACAGTTTTCAGTTGTACAGACAGGTAATAACATATCTAAGTGACCATCGGCATCTGATGGATAGAGATTAATAAAAAGGTGTGAATGGAGGTAAGGAAAGTACTCCTATCAAGAGTTTTTGGGCTTTATCAAAAAATGACTCAAAGTGATTTACAAAAAGTGCTTAGTAATTAACCTGGGAGGCTTGCCCTGTTTTTATTCATATACGTGTAAGTGTGCAGTTTTAATGCTTAATTGGAGATGACAGGATGGTAAAGTGTTGATGGTAAAGGGTTGATAAAGTGTTGGTAAATAAAGTGTTGAAGTGCTGTTGAAGTGCTGTTGAAGTGCTGGTAAAGTGTTGGTGAAGTGTTGGTAAAGTGTTGGTGAAGCTTTGGTGAAGTGTTGGTGAAGTGCTGGTGAAGTGTTGGTGAAGTGCTGGTAAAGCTTTGGTGAAGTGTTGGTAAAGCTTTGGTAAAGTGTTGGTAAAGCTTTGGTGAAGTGTTGATAAAGTGCTGGTGAAGTGTTGGTAAAGCTTTGGTGAAGTGTTGGTAAAGCTTTGGTGAAGTGTTGATAAAGTGCTGGTGAAGTGTTGGTGAAGTGCTGGTAAAGCTTTGGTGAAGTGTTGATAAAGTGCTGGTGAAGTGTTGGTGAAGTGCTGGTAAAGCTTTGGTAAAGTGTTGGTAAAGCTCTGGTGAAGTGTTTATAAAGTGCTGGTGAAGTGTTGGTGAAGTGCTGGTAAAGCTTTGGTGAAGTGTTGGTAAAGCTTTGGTGAAATGTTGGTAAAGTGCTGGTGAAGTGTTGGTACATGTAAGTGTTATTGTAAAATTCAATAATAATTCATAAGGGTACTAACAAATCCAGATGCAGTATTCAAGTCACATGAATACCACTGTAAACTGACAGTGTCTGTATATTTGATACAACACTGATTAATAAAACATCAGTGTTGCATCAGTTAATACAGATACTGATTAATCAAACATCAACTCCTGTATCACTGATACATACACTGATGTTTTAATCATCAGTCCTGTATACAACAACAACAACAACAACAGAGACCGTCTAATCAATGTACATGTAGGACCTGTTTTTGTAGACACTGTCCATGACCGTTAAGTAAACTATAGAGCTGAACTTTCTTTTTTCCATTTTCCATCAAAATTTCATATATTTTAAAATCTAATTAATATATAGTTTCATTTTACAAGTAGTTTACAACATTTGTGTGAGTGTTATATCGGCCTATACAATCTCTCACCTCTGGCTCAAGATTGTATAGGCAAATACAACACTCTCTCTCATGTTGCAAACACTAATAATGTCAAGTGTTGGTAATAAAAGTGTCTGTACAGTGTCGACCAACAGTTGCCTGACAGTCAACTGCCATGTGTTGATTGACTGTCGTTGAGCTATATGTTAATAACCTCTATGATTGTTAATAACATATATGTAACAAGAGGCTGGGAACAGCCTTAACTCGGGCTGTATACACATAAGCGTCACCATTTTTTCTACCTAACTACCTAACTCCTATTATTTATTAGGAGTGGGGTAGGGGAGTTATCAGTCACGGTGACTTTCTGCTCTCTGCTCCCCTAGTATATTTATGTAATTTAATATTTTTGTTTTTCATCATATGAACATTAGATATGTTTTTCTCGTATGTAAATTAAAGAAATTGACCTTTTACTGTAAACACTACTTATTCATGTAACACACGTCTACAATTTACAGTCTGCTGTTCTGTTGTACTGGAGGTTCCGAGTACTAAAATATGATTGTCTCAATGTTTATATTTATCTCATATCATAATTTGTATCCTGTCCATCCTGCCGATAGAGCTGCCACTATATTTCACTACTGTTCTTTCTACAGTCATGTTAATTGTATTCGTGGTTAATTTGTGTGCCTCTGTGTAACTTTATCTGCTGTGTTCACAACTGAAATGCATGTTGGTTATCTCTAATTAAAAGCTAAATTACCGTCATTCACAAAAATTCAGTCTTGTCCGTGGTGTATATTACAGAGTTACATAAAGGGAACTGTTCGAAGCCTCCCTCGCTCGTGAGAGGATTCTCATTTAACAGCTCTAACGAAAGTTAAGCATGCGCCAATAATCTCGTCACTCGTGGTCTAGCGGTTACTGTTTGGGTAGGATTGTGTCAGTCGTTCTATAAATCTTAGCTTCCTGGATTCGATTCCTACACTGAGCGTAGTGAAATATTTTTTCAAGTAGAGGCTCCCCAATTCCTTGTAAAATTTATAAGTGCCGCTTCGGGTGCTCGGGAAATATTCTAAGTCCCAAATTATTCATAGTTTATAACAAAGGGAGTTTTGTGACACAGTCTGTGAGGTTGTTACACCGAGGTAAAGCCCCTATTTTAGAACTCTCCACCTTTTACTGTAAACACTACTTATTCAATGATGTAACACATGTCTACAATTTACAGTCTGCTGTTCTGTTGTACTGGAGGTTCCGAGTACTAAAATATGATTGTCTCAATGTTTATATTTATCTCATATCATAATTTGTATCCTGTCCATCCTGCTGATAGAGCTGCCACTATATTTCACTATTGTTCTTTCTACAGTCATGTTAATTGTATTCGTGGTCAATTCGTGTGCCTCTGTGTAACTTTATCTGCTGTGTTCATAACTGAAATGCATGTTGGTTATCTCTATTTAAAAGCTAAATTACCATCATTCACAAAAATTCAATCTTGTCCGTGGTGTATATTACAGAGTTACATAAAGGGAACTGTTCGAAGCCTCCCTTGCTCGTGAGAGGATTCTCGTTTAATAGCTGTAACGAAAGTTAAGCATGCGCCAATAATCTCGTTACTCGTGGTCTAGCGGTTACTGTTTGGGTAGGATTGTGTCAGTCGTTCTATAAATCTTAGCTTCCTGGATTCGATTCCTACACTGAGCGTAGCAAAAAAAAAATCAAGTAGAGGCTCCCCAATTCCTTGTAAAATTTATAAGTGCCGCTTCGGGTGCTCGGGAAAATAATATTCTAAGTCCCAAATTATTCATAGTTTATAACAAAGGGAGTTTTGTGACGCAGTCTGTGAGGTTGTTACACCGAGGTAAAGCCCCTATTTTAGAACTCTCTACTTACAACATCTAGGCACCTGAAGAAGGCTAGTTTGGCTAGCCGAAATATAGTACCTTTAAAACTATATACACGTTGTTTCAGCTTTGCTATAGTCCTCAGGATAGAGTAAAAACTCTATCCGCAGTCTGTGGCTTCCGGTTGACCTTTTCGACATTATGCGGCGCCAAAGCGGCGCGGTGTTCAAGTGTGTGCACCTGAACTACTCGAACAGCGTGAGCTGATTGGTTGGGGGCAAAATACCTCGACTTGGAAAATAAAATGACTAATAAACACTTGCGATTTAAGACTCGGGCCTGCCCACAGGCAGCCCGAGTAATAATATGTTAATAATAATATAATTATGTTATTAAATAACCTCTCCTAGAAAAAAACCAAAATCACAATAACGACTTGTAACATAGAACAAAAAAACACATAAAATATTTAGGTGTCTTTATTGACGAACATTTAAAATGGGGTCCTCAAATCAAGCATGTTAATAATAAAATTGCAAAGAATATAGGGATTTTATATAAACTAAGAAATTATGTCTCCATTACAATGCTAAAACAATTGTACTATACCCTTATTTATCCTTATCTGAACTATGGCCTGATGAGTTGGCCAGGGGTACTGCTACCCGATCTAGATCAATTAAGATTAAAACAAAACAAAATAAATGTGTTTGCTGCTTTTTCTTTGCTAATAAATTAGAAAGTGCCACACCTTACTATAGATCGATTTCACTTAGGTCACGTGAATCCTAAAAATCTTTATTGCTGATTTAAATAAAATCAAGGTGCATTTTTCTGAAAGAGAACTAAAAATTACGTATTTTTGACAAGTTTTATCAATCTAGGATATTTCTCGCCCAAAATATAAGCGATCAAATGTGCACCATGTTTACAGTAAAATGTATGACGCCGCCATCATCGCCGCAAGATGGCGGCCAGATTACCAAGTTTCATTAAAGTTCACAATTACCATTGAAGAATTCTGACCTAAAATGTATCTATTTGCATAGATATTCCCTTATTTGACATGTTGGTTTGTATTTAGAAGGTTTTTGGCTGAAAGTTGCACTAATTTGACTCCTCAAAATACGTGACTGGTGAGTGCGTGACTCAAATCGCTTCATCAATATCTCCGGAACAAAGTGAAAGAAACCGATGAAATTTGGTGTGAAGCCGTGCTTAGGTAAGCTCTAAACTGTATCAAAAGCACAACTTGGTAGAGTTCATAGTTTCGAAGTTAGCAATTTGATGACGTCACATGAAATCGATCTATAGGATTCTAGAAATTCTTAATTTTGAGAATATTTTTAAACTGAAAATCTCATCTCTAATTTATAAACTCAAATATGTTAAAAAAGATGTTCCAATTGTCTTCTCTGATCTAGTCTCATCAGCTTCTGACATCCATAACTATAATACCAGATATGCTGCTAACCAAAATTTGTACAGACCAGCTTCCAAAACAAATTATGGGTTATCAAGATTTAAATCCCTGGCCTCAAGGATATGGGAAAAAGTTCCAATTGAGATCAAATGTCAAACCCATAACAACTTTAAATTACAATATACATGTAAGTTGTTTCTACTTGAAAACCAGCCCTAATTTGCATTCTACTTGTAAATATTAAATGTCAATTTAGATTATCAGTACTACCAAATGTATTGTACATTAATTTTTAGATCGGGTTTATTGTAAAAAAGGTTTTCATATAAGTAATTTCCTATATCATTTTTTTTCTTTTCCACTCATTTTTTTGTTCCTTTTCTCAACTCATGTTTAAACTCACTTTCAATCATACATGTATTTAAAAAAATTATTAAGTGACTGCAACATTTGGTAATTCTCCTCATTTAGTTTCTTCGTGGTAGTGGCCACCTCGAAAGCTTCGCTCCTTTGGCCACTATGCACATTTCCTGGAAATTGTAACTTTGAATACCTATTTTATTTTTTTCTCCACTCTTTCCTACCAACTGTTAAAACTTAACTTGTAAATAGTGCAAAATAAAATTGAACTTGAGCGACTGATCAGCCATTCTACGGTTCCAACCATCGACCATGGATGACAGCAACTGACCACGATCGTCCGAGGATGACCATGATCAACCACAATTGTCCAAGAACGACTGTGATTGAACATCTAATGAACCTCAACCGCTGACTTAGATCACGATAAATAACATTATTTTGATGGGTCCTTGTCAACAGCATATAGTATATGCACACAGTTCTCTCAAACTCAAAGGCAGCCACTTTGGAAAAGCCATTTCCTCAGCTGTGCATTGTTTGCATTAACTGAGCAGTTTCATGTGTTGGTAAAGTGTTGGTAAGTTGAAGCATAATTTTTGATTGAGCATAGTCAGCTGTGATCAAGCATAGTTGACTGTGATCAAGTGTGCAATGTAGTTGACTGCGATTGACAGTAGTTGACCGTGATCATCCATACATGTACATGTAGTTACTCGATCGGTCAGTCACTCAATCGATTGATGACTCAGCTGCTAGAATGGCATACTATGATGTACTGGACATACATGTATGCAGGTTGGGGTAAATAATACTTTAATGTTTCTCAAATATTTCTTAGAGAAAGTGAGGTTTTTAAAATCCTCTTCTCAAATCCCCACAATTTATAGGTGAACAAACACAAAAGGAAAGATAAGTAGTTGACAAAGTTTAGTTTCTGAATGTTTGTTTTACTAGTGCATGTTCACTGCATATCATACTAAAAATCTGAACTTGCTTATCCTTACCAATGTCAGCAAATGAGGACTGTCCTATACGTACATGCTGGATGTTTGATTTGATGGGAAGGCCAATAACTTGGGGAGAAAATTGCAGGCTCCCTTCCTACAAGGAAATATGAATCTATACTTAGGCCTCTCAATAAATAAATAAATTGTGAAAAGATAAGGTGCTAAATACATTGCACAGATGTAAAGTCATTTGAATCAAAAGCGACTCATAGATGAGAATCTTAAATCCTGTCAGTCAAGTTTATTGCAAAAAAATATATTTTTCCAAACAAAAAATCATTGAAAATGAACCCATACATATAACTCTTGTTAAAACAAGTGCAAGGTCCATACTATAAGTTATGGACCAAGTAATTTATCCTGCTTTATGGCTCCAGCGTGAAGCATGCAGGCCATAAAAAGGCAAAAAGAGGGTCCATAACATACATGTATATAGGGTACAAACTGAGTAAGCAAGTCAATAAGATGTTTATTATACATGTATGGCTCAAAAGTGTAACCCAGCCTTTAAAGAATGCCAATCATGATTAATGCTAAATGCAAGCTTGAACAATAGAAAACCGTTACAATCGCCACTTTCGTACTGTACGAAAATGGCGATTGTAACGGTTTTCTATTGTTCAAATGTAAACACGGCCTCACAAAGCATTAATCCTGATTGGCATTCTTTAATAATACCAGTATCTTGAAATCTAGCTGTGAGATTTTTGCAATTTTCAATCTGTCAAAGAAGTTTATATGTTTGAGGCACTCAAGTTGACATATTAGCCACAATCTTGGAGTCTTGGAATACGTTGTCATGCACTCTGGAAGAACACTAAATTACTTAATATATATTAATGAGAATCAAATTTTCCAATAACCTTTTACTTGAGGGTCATGGTCTTGACAGATCAGCAGAGCTTTTGAAATATTATTAATATTAAGAACATTTGCCTTAAATAACTTTGTGCATCCAGTAACAACTGCCAGACCCATGAGTCGAAAAGGTTAAAAGTAATATGGAAAAAAAACATTTTAGGACATACCTTGTTTTCCCATATTTCGAAACCATATTGAGTTGCATTTTGTGTTGTTACGAACAGGTCTGCAATTAAACAGGGAAAATGAAAGTAAAGTATATTGGAAAGATGTAGAGAGCATCCAGTGCATGTCATCAATACTGTAAATATGCACAGTCCATATCTCAAGACCTTCCTTGTGTAGCCTTCTTGCAGGCTCTTCTGTTTTATCTTACCTGATTTTGGATTTGGGGTTCCTGTGGTGGGAGAGAGGAGGGAAAGGGGGAGAAAGAGAAAGGAGAGCCTGTTATTCTGAAATTTCTGTCCACGAACAGGATCAGTTATCAAAGGTGATTGGATCACTAGCTGTCAATCAAAAAAGAAAGAAATTACCAGGAGCGTCCATCTGTTATGCATTCGTGAGACTGTGTTCCCAGATCAGGCTATTTTTAGCCGCAAAACAACAAATGAGAAGCCTTGTGAACAGTAATTTCATGAAACAATGTACTTGGCAAACAATGCTTCCTAATGATTTGTAAACATATTTTTTATTACATACAATGAGAAAACCTCGCCATTGTGAAAAAATAAACATTTTATCGGCCTTCAGCTCGGGCGTATGGGATTTATTCAGTACCTCTGATGTTCTAAAAATAACCTGATCTGGGAATGTACTGACTCACAGACTCAGTATGGGAGATGGACGCTCATGAGCACCACTCCCCCACCTCCCACCCACCACAGCAACCCCAATCTAAAACCGGGTAAAATAAAAACGAAGAGACTGCAAGCAGGCTATCCCTTGTGAAGCACATTACAGATTAAAATTAATGTTGCACATTGAACAAAATAAGAAATGTACATGTAAATGGTAATCTATGTACCCAAATTATCACTGATAAATTGTCTGTACGAATGTTAGGTGCTGCTATGGTAACATAAGTTGGGAGAATTTAATTCAAATCAGTGAATTTCACATATATCTGTGGGAGTGGTTAAGCACCTCGCTTCTCACCTCTGTAGCCCAGGTTCAATCCATTGTACATGTGAGTTAAAGTGCACCTAACCCCTTTTTCAATGTTTATGAATCTTTGAAAGGTTTTGAGTACTTCTGCGAATAAATTTTTGGCTTACAGATAATACTCTATGTTCTAGGCTTGTTTGAAATGGTAAAAAATTGACCTTTCCTGACCCATGACCATGTAAGAAAATGCCTGGGTCAATTCTTGATGTAATGTCACCTCATTAATGCATTATTCTTCATGGCGCCTTTCTATCACAACAACATCGATATATAGAGAATATACACAGTCTGTGAGTTGTTAGTAAAGAAAACAGTTATTTTACACAAAATGCTAAATATTTATTCAAATTATTGCAAAGTCGAATAAGTTGGATGACATAAGATCAAGAATCGACCAAGGCTTTTCCTTATGCTAAACTCCAATTTCATCTGTGGATTAGCCAGGTCCTGGCTTTGATCAGCCCCAATGGTTAGTTTAAGCAGCCATTAGAAATTCAGAATTGATTGCATATGCAAATATAAAATATCCATCTGAAACTTTACATGATCTTCAAAACTGTGTCAGTGAATTTTGAAATTTTGCTTATTGTATGGTTGTATGGGTGAAAATCCAAATTTGCCGTCAGCCTTCAGCAATTTGCCAAAATATTTTCTAAATGTCCAAAGACATCTTGATCAGTTAGGCCGAATTGTCCAAAAGAAATTAATTTCTGTACATGAAATAATTTCTGTAAATGCAATATTTTTTTTGCATATTTTCTATGATATCACGCAACCAGCATCCCACATACATGTGCATACATTTTAAGGTTAGTCAGTTCATACGAAAATCGCTGAAAATAACCATGACACAGCCCCTTTAACTGTTTCTTGATTGACAGGGAAGGGAAGCAAGGGAGGGTAAGCAGTGAGAGCCCTAACTTCTCACCTCTGTGGTCTAGGTTTGACTCCCAGACTTGGCAAGCTTTGTTGGTTATAAATCTCCCATGCTTCCAAGATTTTTCTCTGGTTCAGCTGGTTTTCCTCCATAAAGTACAAAACCAACCATAAACTCAGAATGCACATGTATGCATGTGCTACATTTGCATATCGCTGGGTAAAATAATTATACAATTCTATTTTGATTGATTGTGTCATCACCTGCAGTCATGTCGCCTGTCAGATCCAGGAATGAGTTAGAGTGTGGGACCCTTAAGGGTGCCAGTGTACGACTTTGCCCAGACGCTGTTATATTTCGTATCTGTGGTTCTTCAATAAATCTTCTCACCCTTCTGAAATGACCAAAACCCCCCCAAAAAGTGAAATGTATTACTGACCATAAAATTCCATGATTTTTTACAATAATGCATGATGCTTAAGTAATGGTTTGACAAAGAACAGGAGCAAAAGACAACAGGGTGCAGCAATGAGCAATTCCCAATTATTAACGATTTTGCTTGAATATGTCTTTTTAAAAGTGTTGTCTGAGATGCCCACAGTCAAAGAATGATTTAAACTGAAAATAAAGGAAAGTGTATGCTGTTGGTCATCTTTGCTGTGAAAACTGAAATAAATCACCATCCAGCCAATTAGAATTTGTGGGGGGGGGGTTTGAGAAGGCAAACAATATTTGAATCACAAATTTCAGAACTTTCCCCAATACCAGTAATTATTTTCTTTGAAATCAGACCACAAATAGTGTGATCAAAACTAAATTGAAACATCAAAAATTATCTAATGAAAATATATTGCCTTGCTGGTTTCTATTGAATATACTAGTATCAACCAATGAAATTACAAGAAAGAAGAATAGAAAATTAACACCTTTTTTACATTCCTTGCCATTCAGTGCTCCTGTTCATAGCCGGAGCATTACTTAAGCTAAACGAATCCTTAGAAATATTGCCTTTTCAGATTCCTACCCTGCTGATATCCAGTATGTTCTCTGTTGTTGTGTAATGTTCTCCTTGTTATACTTTGTACCAAAAAGGTCAGGTACAAAATCCCCATTTATACTGCAATAGAAAGTGAAGGTTATCAAGTCCTCATATTTACAGACATTACATTAAAATAATCTACAGATACGCACATGGCATAGATGACAGGGAAAAAATGCTCAAAGGAAGTTTGAGCATAAATTTGTACACCACAGAATTTTCAATAAGCTTATTTTATAAGACTGACAGTACTTTTTTGCTCTGATGGAAGGCACTTGAAATGTCAGTGGCAGCTCGGTCACTTTCCATACAGTTGGTATTAAATACCAGCCTTATTTGAGTTAATGGACTCTTACATACGTAATTAGTTGATAATACCAGTGTTTAAATTTCCTGCCAATCAGCTGGTCTACATTTTTAGTTTTATTAATTAGTTAAGGTTACCGGATACCTTCAAAACGAAAAAGATGGGAAATTTTTTTTTTTCACACAGAAATGTAGTTTTAGTAGTAGTGTCTCATATACCAAAAAACTCTGTTCAATAAAAAATAATGTTGATGGAGAAATACCAAAAGGAAGTTTTTGATTGGAAGTAAAAGGTTCTGTTTGATTGATAGCAGATCAATAAACACATGACAAGTGCTCACTCGCCCGTAACAATTAATGGTGTGGAGAAAGTTAGTGCATATTAAATTTATTTCATATACCAATGTTTATGTTTATTGAGAAAAGTTTTTCCACACTCGATTCCATAATTCCATCGGTTGTTGGCCTTATGCCTTCCAAAGAGCAAGCAGGATGCCCTTAGCTTGGAAAACAAAGAAAAAAGCAAAACAAGGCCAAACAATGCATACGACTACAAAGCCAAATAAGAGTCCTCGCAACCCGACAAGGGTTCGTATTTTCACTTTCAGACAGAGTGCCGAGTGCTCCACATCTGAACATAAAGAAGAATTGATAGGAGCCAGCCGAGAGAATATTTGTTTCCAAGAAAGCTTAGATGGAAATGTAAAGTCTGATGGTGACTCCGAATCGCTTGAAACCAACACCACGATCTCGCTATTGCCGTGCTGTTTCAGCTGCCGGCAAATCGCTGTCTCCTCTACTAACTATGCTGGCATTCAAGGCATCTCAAGGTGTTCACCTTGGCTTTGTCCCTCAAGGTCTTTTTGTCTTTCCCATTTTTCAAGTCACACAAGAAAACTAGAACGACCAGCTATATTAACATTTTCTCAATGTGGCGCGTAGCTTTGATCGGAAATCAACATTGGCAGGAAATTTTGACAGATAGTTGAACTGTGATGAGAAATGATTGGCCAAGAGCTCGCTAATTGTTGGAGAGGCGGGGCTACAGATTCACGCACATCAGATGGCTAGATTTAAAAAAATGCTATTTTCTACGCTTTCAATTTTCAACCAAAAAAAAGCTCCCAATCAAGAGGAATTTATTCGATTTGTTTGAAATTTAAAAAAAATGTCAATTGATATCTCAGCTGCAAAACCCGTGTCAGGGAATTGGAAAATTCTAAAAAGAGAGCTCTTGACGGCGTTTTCCGCATATCTACTCATATCTACCGCATATTTTTTGCGTTTTTACGGAGAGCATGATAACTTATGAACTACATGTAAATCAAATTTTGAAATTTCCCGACACAGGTTTTGTAATACGATTCCTCTGAAATGCGACAAAGCAAACAGATTTTTAAACTTTAAAATATTTTCGGAGTTGGAGCTTCTGAAAGCCATCTCACTAGATCGGAGAAACGGGATCACGGAAAATTCGAGATTTTCAAAGAACTAAAAACATTTTATGTATTCTTGTAACCAATTTTATAAGCTTTAAAATGATACATGGATCATTTATCTATGATGTTTCCTCGAGGCACTACATAATTTAGACTGGAAATGCACCCTGAAGGTACAAAATGTATCCGGTAACCTTAAGTAGTACAAGTCTAATGTGTAGCTAATACAGTATAATCACATTATACCCTTTTACTCGGTTGGTTATTCCACAAAGCAAGATAAGTTTATTGATCCTTAGAAACAGCTTTAACTTTTACTCACTCTGCTACTGCTGGCTGGTCTCTGAACTCTTCACCAATAATAGATTCATTGGCTGAAACTAGAACACACCAAAATGATAATTACAGGTACACCTGATTGAATTGGTACAGTATCATCGTACTAATCTGTAAATAATTCATCAAATTACTCTGTAACTCACAAGTGAAGGACTTGTGCCTTACACTACATGGGGTACTCACATGGACTAAACTCCTGTTGATTACCCCAGTAGATGTAAACTGTCTTAGGCTGTGTATGCTGATGGTCAGACTGACCAGGTTCAGTTGTTATCACCACATCCATACAGCCATCTCCATCAAAATCTCCTGGTGCTACATTTAATATCTTTTCAGAGCTATGACAAACAAAACATACATGTACAAATTGCAATTTTCCCACTTGTTTTCCAGTAAAGTATGATCTCTTATTGGATTATTTAATTTAAAAAAATGTACACTGTAACATGTACGTGTGAGGGTAACACTAATTCACTAGTCTGAGTTAAATAACAACTACAGAATGTAGCGCCACAGACTTTTAAAGCTTCATAAATTTTGCAAAATTGTGTCTCAGTAGTCAATCTCGTTAGTCTACATATTAATCACCATTTAGAGGACAAAGTAAAGTTTAAATGTGCTTGGTATATAATTTTAGTGGCTCGATCGTCAGTTGATCCTATGAATATATGCAGGATAATTGTGAAGTATGTATTTTTAGTGGCTCGGTCGGCAGCTCGTCAGATGGCTTTAAAGTGACTATGA
This sequence comes from Actinernus sp. WN-2022, assembly GCA_030867875.1. Taxonomy (NCBI): domain Eukaryota; kingdom Metazoa; phylum Cnidaria; class Anthozoa; order Actiniaria; family Actinernidae; genus Actinernus; species Actinernus sp. WN-2022. The sequence continues at coordinate 77,294,066 of JAOWCC010000019.1, forward strand.
AGTGAAAAAACATTTGACCCCAGTTTTATTTTATTTTATTAAATTTTAGTCTTCCCTTAGTTATTTCATGCATTTATAAAACAAATTGGAGTGCAAAAATTGTTTTTCTTGTGTCAAAGTCATACATAATTGGCAAAATCATGCAACAATATTATCATTGTTATGCTGTTAAAGATATGCTAGTTATGTATGTATGCATGACATCAAGTGTTTTGCACATCTATATTATTTTGTCTTAGTACATGTAATACAAAATACAGTTCAATTGAGGGGCTCTGTCACATTTTTATCAAACAAGCCTTGCAGCTGTTGACCATATTTTTTACTTTATTTGTGACTATAAATGACAGTGCAAACCACTTGACATCATGCATGTGATTAACATATCTTTAACAACATATGAATTGTCGCAAGATTTTGACAGTTATACCAGTCTTCAACACAGATAAACAGAGTCTTTTATTTCATTGAATTTTGAGGGATAGTATCGATATAAAGTGAACAGTCTCAGAGCTTGAAAAGCTTTTTGTCAAACTGCAGGAAATTTTGCAACCTTTCTTTTTCAGCCAATAAGAATTCAAGATTTTGAATACGTAATTAGTCTGCAGACGCTTCGGCGACTCGACATTTTTGGCTTCTGGTAAGAAAATTCTCAGTCTATCATCCGGTTACTTTGTTTTCATGATAAATCTTCCCATAAATTTGTTATTTATAGGATATCGTTATTTCATGGTTTTCTATGGAGTAGTGGCGAAAATTTCACTTGAAATGCATATTATTTTGGTATACAACTCTTGTTAAATATTTGCCCGTATTTGATAGAAAACCATGAAATAACCAGTAAATATCCAGCTGCAAGTAAACGAAAAGCTGGGTCAGTACCTACATGTAGTGCTCTGAATGAGCCATGCCAATGGCGAGTGAACAATACATGTAGGGTAGCCAATTCAAGCACAACAAAGAATGCTTACCAAACAATAAAACAATGACTAAATACCAACCAATAAAACTAACCCGAACCAAACAAATCACAAATCCCCTTCCGATCAGCTAGGACCTTACCGGAAAATCCTAGGGACAAACTTAAGGTAGTAAATCAGCTACGATGGATGGGAAGTGATTGAAATTAGGGGCCGACCATTGGACTTTTGAGGGCGGGGGGGGGGGGGGGGGGGGGGGGGGGGGGATGGGTGTTCTTGTCTGTGCTCGATTTTTTTTTCTTTAGCAGGATATTTTTTTTCAACACGTTGGCTTGCAGGATATTTTTTTTCGAAAACACCCACCCCCCACCCCCCCTCCCCCCCTCAAATGTTAAATGGTAGGCCCCTTAGCTCGGCTAGTAGTTGCACACTACTCTGATCATCAACACAGTAAAACTTTAGAAAGCCCTTGTAGAATCCTTACTTTTGGGTCTGAACATTCGCCCTGCTTGATTTCCTGAACTTCTGTTCGGATCCTTGCCAAAAGAAAATCTCCAATTTCGTCCCTAAACCATAAAGAAAATAGTATTAAACTGTCGACGTCGTCAATTGTTAACGCCGTCACGGTCTGATAGTTCAGATTGGACCAGTATAATTGCTGCAATTTGCAGCACAAACTAAAAAGCAAAGCAAGAAACCGCAAAATACGCTCGATGGATGAAACAAAGAAATACAACAGAGCAGCGAAGAAAATGTTTTCAAAGCACAAGGGATCGAGCAGTAGTTTCAATATTTTTAGGTTTTGCTTTTTTTACCTCCATTGGTGATGACGAAGATATCGTTTTGCTTGTCCCCATTGAAATCGCCGAAAGCCGCTAGAATGCCACTGATCCCCGAAATTCCCACCCTGTTAGTTATGTCGATAAACGAGCATTTCACTAAACAGAATAGGAAAAAAACTGGAAATAAAATAAAAAGCAACTTTAAAATTTGTCGCATCTCATCGTAAAGCAATGAGCCGTATGAATGTCAGCGGTCATGTACATTTGGGCCAGACCCTCGGCAAATCTGCCGAGTATACACAGGAACCCCGAGCTCAGTTGTGTTTGGACTAAATTGGAAAAGTTGGTATCTAATTAGGCCATCCCAATAAGATGTTTCATTTACCATCGCCCGACCGACCCTTTTTTAATGCTCTTTTGGTACGTTTATTATAGTTAAGCGTTGTGTATTAGTATTGTTCTTTTTGTATTTTATCTCCGTCCAATTTATGAGCAACTACTGTATCAATGATTCCTGGCTGGCCCAGATACTCAGCTCGATTAGCTTTTGCTATATCTAAGTAGAGCTCTGTGCTCCTCTTCCTTCAAACCACACACTAGTAACTTTGTTATGTATGTATGTATGTATAGAGAGTACAAATAAAGTTGTTGTTGTTGTTTTGTTTTGTTTTGTTTTTGGTGGGGGTGGGGGAAGCCACAAAAACAATGTTTAACTACACCTCTTTTCCGAGCTCTCTACGTTTTCGTTTCTTGCCTTTCTCGTGCAGATTGTCAATCCACAATTATAGTAGAGGGAAAAATAGTCGAGGAATACATAAAAAAATACACGAGTCTTCAACCCGACTTAGTTCCAGACCCCCTAAGTTTTCTTAGCCGACCGAAACATTTGATTGCCGGCCGGTAAGTGCGAAAGTTGATACCCTCAAGTTTGCAGTCAGTTAACAAATATTTCCACAATATCTAATTAAACTGATAAACTACACGGTAAACTTTATTGAAATTCCACTGTTTTATTTTCTGATCTTTTAGCGCTTCACTCGCATCGTACTGATGAATCTTTCCTGAAAAATGAGTTCAAAGGTCACAGGTTCCGTAGCCATGGCAACCACTTTATAAATAAAGCGATAGCCAGGTGATAGCTGTAGGCGAAAACAGACACTTGGTGAAAATTAGAAACGTTACCCTGAAACAGTCACTCGACGGCATTTTAGGGACCCGTTGCGTAATCAGGACGGCAACGTCTAGGAGGTAGAAGTAATCATAGATTAGCAAAGTGCGTTCGTAATTTTTTTTGTATGAGAAATGATTGGGTTTCATGTGGTATCACATATACATCCTTCTGAGTGCAGTGATCTGGACTACACAGCCGATACAGATACAGATACAGATATTTTTATTAGCTCCTTGTACAGCAGATAGTACATTAGAATGTAGTGCTAATAAAAGATAATTGTATTACAGGCTATAAGATTGAGTATTGCTATAATTTTTACAAATCATGTTTTCAGTATACCTTAATATATAGTTGCTTAGTTACAGATATGACGAGATTAGAATCTATTTTTGTAAAATTATTATTTCTTCTCTTCTTTTGAAACAGTCATAAACGTATATTTAGCTGATACTTTTTGTAGTGTTTTTGGTGGGTTGATTATTGTGAAAAATAGTTTTTTTGTCCATCATAGTCTCAGGGCATTTTTTGGTCTGTCTTCAGTTATTGTTATAAATAAGGCTTCTCTTAATTCGTTATACATTGGGCATTTTATCAGGAAGTGCATTTCGTCTTCGATATCGGCGTTTTGACATTTCAAGCAAGTTCGTTCTTCCAGGTTTTTGTATGGTCTTGCATATCTGCCCTTTTCTATTGCCAATTTGTGATTGCTAATTCTTAGTCTAGTTAGGGCAGTTCTACGTTTCAGATTTTTGACTTCTGTGAGATAATTCTCATAGGTATACGTTGTCTTAAATAAACGGTATGTTCTTAATTTGTTCTTCTGTTGGGGTCTTTTTCTATCGTCATTATATGTACTACGCTTATCCATTGTTGGAATTCATTATCTTTTAGTCTCTGTTTGACATGCTTGAGCCATATTTTTTGTTGATTAATATTGTCTTGGTCGTACCAAATGTTTCCGAAGCCACAACGAAATAATATTTCTTTGATTTTCTTGCTCCAGAATTCTTTGTTACTTTCATTTTTGGTCTCATGGTATATACAGTAAGATAGTTTTGGGGCGTTGTTTGAATCGATAGGCTTGAACCAGAATTTTATACATCTATACTTTGCATCCATACTTAGGGGGAATCGGCCTAGCTCTGCACGGCACGCGTTATTGCTTGCGTATTTTCCGACCCCAAGTAACATTTTACAAAATTTTATATGGACTGCTTCTATAATGTCTCTGTTTGATGCTGATGATTGATCTGCACCCCATACTTCGCTTCCATAAAGGATGATCGGTTTTACTAATGTGTCGAAAAGCGACATAGCCAATGTGAAATTTGTTCTGTAGAAGCGTCCCATTTCCGTTCTAAGTTTGTAAAGTGCTTTCAAAGCACTACACTGTCGATATTAACAGCTACTGACTGAGCCTATTGTGGATGTAAAATATCCTGATCAAAGAATGTCCGACTTGACTTATAATTAAGTTATACAACTGAGGGGATAGATTGGTTAAAGCTCCCAGCTTTAAATAGTATACTACTGATCGTGTATAAATATAGGTTATGTATGTATGTATCATATGACTAAGATAAAGGAAACATTTTGGATTATAACATTGAGTATCTAAGTTGTCAGTTGCATTGCTAACCAATATACAATAACTGCACGTTTTACCGTTCTCTGCGAAAATACAACGTGAAAATCCAAAATTTCGCATTTAAAAGAGAACGCGAACGTAAGTAAGTAACCCACCCCGTTTTTTGTTCGGCCTGAACGAGAAAAATCACACGTTAAAGTTTAACGTGACACTGAAACAACCATAGACCTCATTCATAAGGGCGTGGTCTCTGTATTTTAACAGTTTAGCCACATATTCAATATATGAAAAACAACATCCTTGCCATGCGAACGAGCATACCAACATTGGTGATCCTGTAGAATTTGAGTGTTGTAGCATAAAAGGCTGTAAAGTTACAGCGATTTGAAATTAGAGAGATTTGTATGAGAAAAACCATGTAGGCCTTTACAGCCTCGCTTTCATGTATTTTCTACATTGAATATGCCAATAACTCGACAGCAATTTGAAACATTGCTTCCAAACTATGGTCAATTACTAATTTAGGTACGATCTTTGATGTGGTAGCAATAGTTTCTCTGTACACATTAATCTTCCATTTTATGCAAATTAAGTGGCGGCCATTATGAATGAGGTCTATAGGGACTGATCAAAGTCAGGACCCGGCTAAACCACAGATCGAATTGGAATTAAGCGTATAGGTTTTTGTGTAGGAAGAGCTGTTGTCTATGTTGACCTATCATGTGTGACGTCCGCTTTCAAATAAAATAACTCATTCCTTGTAATAAATTCGTCAACCAATCAATGCTATCAACCAGATTCCTCTTTCTGCATTCCTTCTCAATTCTTGGGTCTTGGAATTTAAGACAAACATATTTGATGTATCTGATTTCTCATATTCATAATTACATACCTTTATATAATTTACAATGTTTTATATTGGCTAGACTACCTATCGCCTATTCTCCCCAAAGACACTATGATTATCCTCCTATTTCTCGGCCTTTAAACCCCGAGGGGGAGGGGTACGGGTATGTGCCACCCCTAATGTATGGTTTTCAAGTTGTTTTAGTCTGAAATAGTGCTATACATTTTCAGTGCTTTTTTAGGCTGGAATAGGGTCATGTTTTGAGAACCGGGCATTAAACCAATCGCGAGTATACCATTTATTAACCTTCGATGTCTTCTACTAAAACATCATTGTTAATAACTCCGTCTTTCTTTTTCGTAAGTGAAACACTGAAAATCATTGTCGACTCCCTTCCAACGTTGCCTCTGGGATGCAATTTCCGTTTCTTTTTCAAGCAAACCAACCTTGCGTACTCCGACCGAAAGGTTCTGTTCATGGCACCATATACGAAGGGATTAATGAGCGAAGATCCAAGCCCTAAATGTGAATACAGGACATAAACCCACCGAGGAAGGGTCCAAGGCCGCGCGTACTCTATGAAATCGACAATACCAATCGGAGTCCAACAGACCAGAAAGCCAATCATTGTTATAGCCAAAGTCTTAGTGAGCTCAATGTCTTTGACAGAAATTCTTGTATTTACTGTACCATTCTTGAGACCTTTCAGACTTTTCATTCTCTGTTTATGTTTCCTTAAAAACCAAAATATTTTTAAGTACATTGTCGTTACCAAGCAAAAAGCGAGATACAGAGAACAATATGGGAGAAGTGTAAATGGCGAAATTTCACTAACTTGAAAACATACGAATTTTCCGGGATGAAAGAGATACGATCGTCCAGATGCCAGATATGGCATTGCCTCTGTAAAAGCTAAAATCCACGCCGTGGAAATCATCATAAGTGTTCTCCTTCGTGTGAATAAAATCCTATATCTCGCTGAGCGTACGATGCAGTAATACCTGTTACACGCCAGTAAAGTTATCGTTTGCACTGAAGCACATGAAAGAAAAACCACCGCAAACCCTTGCAGTTGACAAGTCACGTCTCCAAACAACCATTCTCCCCTAATAAGAGTTCCAGAAGACAGCGGAGCCACTAGTGTAGCGATCAAGATATCGGAGATTGCCAGCGAAACGATGATTAGGGTTGGTATAGTGCGAAGTGCGCGACTAGTGCGAACGATACAAAGTACCAGAAAGTTTCCGAAAAAAGTTAAAACCATGAATATTCCTTGAATGGAACTTTCCAAAGTTGTGAGCGTTGAACTCCGTGACTTGAGCAACTCACTATAAAATCGAATATCAGTGGTATTATCCATTTGTTTTATCGGCAAGGTTTATTTTCTGTTTTGAGCCAGGGAAAACCTTGCAGGAGGTGTGGCCGAATGTTTCAAATGAACTGATTTCATGCAGCTGGAGACAATTAAACAAACATTGCTATTTGGAAAAGATACTGCAATTTCACTCGTTTCTTCTAATTTGTCAACAACAAAAAAACACTTTTTTTTTTTTCGGGAGATGAGGCTTCTCGCTTACATCAGTATAACAAATTGCAATTCTATTTAATTTGATCGTTAGTTCAGTTCTCTAATATCTTCACAGATATTTGAGAAAAGTGCCTGTCGATTCACATACCACGACTTCTACGAAATGAAAAAGAAGAATGTGAGTACGCGATTATCCATCTTAAATATTTGACATCAATAAAGGCAAGGTAATTTAAGGCGAACTTTATTAAATATCTGTTTCTTGACAGAGTTGGACGTCCGATGAACCGAAATGGTTTTTTTAACTCGTACCAAATCGGAAAAGTTTTCACTGTTTCACTATTCTTTTTCTTTACAAGAGTTCTTACATTAGCTTATAATCCGAAATGCACAGTGCCAATTATTTAAGCGATGCTTTAAAATTTTTTATTCTCGTTTCGGAGATTTTAAATTAAGCGAGGCACTCGAGATAATCAGAACTGCAAAGAAATTGTCACCAGAGGGAACAGTTATTAGAAACGCGAAGACAATTTTTTGTAATTAGTTCCGCAGACCTCAAATTTTGACAAGGATTCTTTTTCGGTTGAATATAGGCAAGGCTATGGGCGGAGCTCCAACTAAATCTGATCGCGGCTTGCATACTGATTGTGGAAATTGTTTTAGCTATTATCAAAATGATAATTTGGTACTGAGAGAGAAATACAAGAATGAGTAAAGAGGTAAAGAAAAAGGCGAAAAACCGATGTGAACTGGGCCGGAACTCCTCAATCTCGCTCCCAGACCCCATTTGTCACTTGCTGCGAATTCTCGACCAATCTCGTTCCCAGAGCCCGCGCGTTTTTCGGCCAGCGGTGACCAAATCTTGGCGCTGGCAAAAAGATCGCGGGCTCTGGGAACGAGTTGCGTCCGCGCATGCGTGCGTTGTCATAATTACAAGGGCTCTTTTTTTACACATGGCTGTTTATCAAAAACCTCTCAGAAAAGCGAAAATTACTTCACTAAAAATCTCATTTAATCTAATGAAAGGTGTTTTCGTGCTCACAATTAACATGTGCAATGTTAATTAATAATTTAGATATCTAGTGCGCGCGTTCTGATTGGCTGATAGCCATGTTTTCATTGGCCTGTGCAAACATGGTAATGACGTCACACCATAAGACAAGCAGGTACCGTTAGTTAATTAGTGTTTCTTTTATCAAAATAATTATTTTATAAAATAAAACTGATTTTCCGTGTTTTGCACAGGCTAATGCAAACTTCGGTAAGTTTGGGAGAATTCTCGAGCAGGTAGAAACATGCTCTTGAATTCTCCCAAACTTACCGAGGTTTGCATTAGCCTGTGCAAACACGGAAAATCTCTTCCATTTCTTAAAGTGCCTATGAAGTGAAAACATCGACCCAGTTTTTATTTTATTTTATTTTATTAAATTTTAGTCTTTTCTTAGTCATTTTGTAAAAAAAAAATTTGGAGAGCGCGAACATATTTTTTTTCGTGTCAAAGTCAGGCATAATTTTCAGAATCATGCGACAATTTTTATGGCGTTTAATAAATATATGCTAATCACATGCTTCTTTGAGAAAAAATTTGACAGATGGCAAAGCCCCTAAAGTAGAATGAGAATTGGACAAAAAAAAAGCAGTATTTTCTATTATTTATGAAGAAGAATACAAATGTGCAAACCAACTGACGTCACGCATGTTATTAGCATATTTTTAACGGCATAAAAGTTGTCGTATGACTTTGACACAAAAAAAATTGTTTGCGCTCTCCAATTTTATTTTTAAATGCACAAAATGACTACGGGAAGACTAAAGTTTAATAGGGCCCCTAAGGGCAACTTGCATATACTAAAAATCACTTGACCGATGACGTCATCGTTACGTCATCGCTACTAAGTAATTTGTGGGGACCCAATACCATGCCTGTCCAACTGTGAACTGTCTGGCATTAGAAATGAGGGCGATATGGGCATGTACTTAATATAACGTGACCGATGACGTCATCGCCACTAAGTGATTTGTGGGGGCCCAATACATGCATGTCTAAGTTCGAACTGTCTGGCATTAGAAATGAGGGAGAAATGGGCATGTACTTAATATCACGTGACCAACGACGTCATCGTTACGTCATCACCACAAGGTGATTGATAGGGACCCACTACCATGTCTGTCCAGGTTTGAGCCAGCTGGCATTAGAAATGAGGGAGATATGGGCATGTGCCTAAAATCATGTGACCGATGACGTCATCGTTGTCACATGTCACGTCTGTCCAGGTTTGAGCCGGCTGGCATTTGAAATGAGGGATATGGGCATGTACTTAAAATCACGTGACCATTAATGTCATCGTTACTACATCACCACTAAGTGATCGATAGCGACCCACTACCATGCCTGTCCAAGTTTGAACTGTCTGGCATTTGAAATGAGGTAGATATGGGCATGTACTTAAAATCACGTGAGCGATGACATCGTTATTTCATCACCACCAAGTGATTGACAGGGACCCACTACCATGTCTGTCCAGGTTTGAGCCACCTGCCAGTAATTTTAAGCGAGTATTATTAATATCAGTTAAGGAAATCGCTAGCTAATCAAACGTCCGTCAATATATCTTCGGAAAATCAAATGTCATTCGGAAAAGTCAACGGCGTGCTAGATCCACAGGTTTACGCCACGCATCCACCTAACCCCAATAACTCTTTCTGCACATGCGTGCATCCAAGAGTTAAATATGGGGTCTATTTTTTGATTTCAAAGGCACTTTAACTGAAGTTCCGGTGTACACGAGTTTGGCACTCTTAAATTTTGGTACGCGGGCTTTTTTCCCCCGGCACGGTATCCCTTTTATGTGTAAATGGTATTCCGAATAACTGCCCCCCACTTTGTCGAATGCTTTTGTTCGGGTGCTTCTTGGTGTAGCAGATTCATAGTTTGATTCATTGTTTCTGGGGTTAGGGTTCTTTGTATTTCAGGTCAGTATTGTTTTGCTTAAAAAGAAGACTAGTTTTCTTTGATTTACGTCATTTGATGATCTGTAACACCAATAATCCCCCTTTTGTTCTTGAAGTTCTATTTTACTGTTTTCAGCTAATTTACCAGTTTCTTGCACACATTTACTATTGCACTCTAGCTTTTTAAGTTTTCTATTGTTCTGCTAAAAGTCATTTTAATCAATCGAATCTGCGGGCAACTCAACCAATGGCAAAGGACTGTGCTAAATTCGCCAGAAACCCCACATCTGTCGCTTCTTATTTTGTTGCTGTGGACTCGGTGAAGTGAATATAAAGAAAGTATACGTACTCAAACACGATAACTACACAACAAAAGATCTACAAAGTCAACATTTTATATACTTTTTGCGACCCAACTTACAATACACAAACTAAAAATGGGCGGCGAACTGCCTGTAATATAGTTTGACTTCTGGTTACCTCAGTACAACTCTTTTACTTGGGTGTATTTAGGCAAACATACAATCCAGATTCGGGTATATTTAAATCTAGATTAAAACCAGGATTACGCAGGTCAATCTCGTAGCCAGACAGTTTCTTACTGCGCATGCTCGATGAAAATATTGTATCTTAGCGCTGACCAAAAGGTACGTAGGCTCTGGGTACGATATTGTGCGCAGGTCACATAGCAGAACCATGCGCAGTGCACATAATCCCATCAATATTTCAGTAATGTAAGACTGCAGGTAATTACTTCCAAAATCTTTACGACCAGAGTAAGAATTTCAAAATCCGCAGCAGCGCATGTCTTTTACGGGGGAATTCATTAACTTAAAAGGCATTATCATGACCATTATTACATTCTGACTCAAAGCAATACTATATCCGGGCCATACTGTCACCTGTCTTGTGAGAATGGTAACGAAAAAGACAAATAAAAATAATTTGAATAATTTAACCTTACGAATGTCACACATACCCTACATGGATGAATACATAATGCTTAAAATTCTATAAACGGTCTTCGCCGATATCTGGTGCGGCTCACCCCACAGTATGTGACCTCACTTTTCACAAAGATTGTTTAACACGAGGCGAACGAAATTATTAACATTCTGAACTTCTTCTCTGCCAGTCAGTAGACAGGCGCGCGCACTGTGAATATCGCGTTGGTTTTAACTGAAAAATGCCAGTCCCGTGGCCATTTTTAGCAACTCGAAATTTACATGCAAGGGGCTTTTAATCTTTTTACAAGCCTTTTCAAGACAAATATGCTGTTTTTGTGTTTATAAACTTCAGTAAGACATGATTCTTTTCCTATTACTTCTACGCTCGTAGCCAGTTTCTATGACCGCACGGTAAAAACGGGCTTGCAAGGGATCATGGGTAGGAAGATAGCCACCCCACAAGTCATTGCGTGCGTGCGTGCAATAGATTTCCCAGAAATCCTTGCATTCCTCCTCTGTCAGCCACAAAGCGACAAGTCTTTGTTACAAGGATGTTTTTTCCCCCACTCAAACTTCGTTAATAAGCATATTGAAATCGCTACAGTAAAACCTACTAATTAACGCACTGTGCTATGCACAGAACGCTTCATTCTGACAGACACAGGATTCCCGTCATGGCACAGTATCAGTGTCGTCTATTTGTGCTTTTAATACGCCTAATGGGTCATATGTGATATCGTCGCCAACGGTAGGCGGAGTTTTACTGTCAATGGGTTGGACCAGTTTATCGTTTGCTTCAGTGTCATCGCATTCGTCCTTTATTTCCTCTTTCGTCTCAGACGGCTCTTCAAAAGGGTCCTCATATTGTTCCTTTGAGGGAGATGTCCTACAAAAGACAGAAGAGTAAATCAATAACAAAGTTCTCGAAAGGGCAGAGACTTCATGTTATGTCCACACCACGATTCATTGCAAACCTAACCCCAAAATAAATAAATAAACCTAACCATTTTCGATCCCAATTCATTTTTGAACGACTCTAAATACATCTGAACTATAATGGAGAATGTTGTACTTTTGAAGTGGCCTAGTTTAACTCTGGGAATCGTAGTGTGCCATAACATGAAGTGTATCCCCTTACCACAGGGATCCCACTAAGAGAAATCACTTTTCCCCACAGCAGTTTCAAATCACTACTCGTACTTGAACCAAATAATTTGAACACAAAATAGCTCTTTTGCAGGAAACAGTCACGTGCTGATATATCACTTCAATAGCCAATGAATAGGCCTAATGCAAGATGACGTCATGCTTTTGTGATCACCACCAAGCCTCAATAGACCCTTTGCACGTGACGTCATAGCCGCCATGTTGGTGTACAGTTGACAATAGATTCTTCGTTAGCTTCTTTTGTTCTGTACACCAACATGGCCGCCATGCCCTTTGTCATTTGAATCTCTGGGGATTGAGTGCAAACCATCTATTAAGTGGAAATGTTGTTCCCATTGAGCTCGTGATCCCATGGGAAAGACTTTACTGGATGGCAAACAATAGGCATGTTGCAGGAAACAGTCACGTGGTGATAACGAATGAATTGAGCTCGTGATCCTCATGGGAAAGGTGTTGCCATGGATGCTGGGTGGCAAGCTTTCTTTGAAAACGCTGTTTTAGAAAGATCGACAATCGATTGGAGGTGGAAAATAGCATTTACAAACAGGTTTTGCTAAAAACACGACCGACTCGTACAAGTGCCTTTAAATATTTGAATTAAGTACTTTTGCAACCCAGTACAACCACGTGACTGCATTCCTGCAAAAGGCCCATTGTCAAAAACGCTGTTTTAGAAAGATCGACAATCGATTGGAGGTGGAAATAGCATTTACAAACAGGTTTTGCTAAAAACACGACCGACTCGTACAAGTGCCTTTAAATATATGAATTAAGTACTTTTGCAACCCAGTACAACCACGTGACTGCATTCCTGCAAAAGGCCCATTGTCAAAAACGCTGTTTCAGAAAGATCGACAATCGATTGGAGGTGGAAAATAGTGTTTGCAAACAGGTTTTGCTAATAACACGACCGACTCGTACAAGTGCCTTTAAATATATGAATTAAGTACTTTTGCAATCCATTACAACCACGTGACTGCATTCCTGCAAAAGGCCCATTGTCAAAAACGCTGTTTTAGAAAGATCGACAATCGATTGGAGGTGGAAAATAGTGTTTGCAAACAGGTTTTGCTAATAACACGACCGACTCGTACAAGTGCCTTTAAATATATGAATTAAGTACTTTTGCAACCCAGTACAACCACGTGACTGCATTCCTGCAAAAGGCCCATTGTCAAAAACGCTGTTTTAGAAAGATCGACAATCGATTGGAGGTGGAAAATAGTGTTTGCAAACAGGTTTTGCTAATAACACGACCGACTCGTACAAGTGCTTTAAATAAACGAAGCCATCCAGTACACCCACGTGACTGCATTCCTGCAAAAGGCCCATTGATTGTGTTATGTCCTACCTTGTAGCACTCGATTCATTTTCCATTTTATCTTCCACCACTCCATTTTCTATTTCCTCCTCATTCTCCTCCCTGATGCTGTCTTTTCTCTTGACATTTTCTTCCGATTTCTCGTCTTTCTTCTTCTCTTCTTTTTTATCCTCGTCGCGGTTTCTAAACAGATCCTCCGTCTTTTTATCGGCCTCCCAGCTGAATTTCCTTGGTAGGGACCGTGAGGTAGGCACACTTGGCGACCAAGGCTTCGGCAGGGTGGCAGCACGGGTCATGGGTGATATCGGACTCTTGTCGGGCTTCATGGGTGATATCGGACTCTTGTCGGGCTTCATGGGTGATATCGGACTCTTGTCGGGCTTCATGGGTGATATCGGACGCTTCTCGGGCTTCATGGGTGATATCGGACGCTTCTCGGGCTTCAATGGATGCGTTGTGTATACTTTCGGTGGAGGTGACTTCTCCCGCGGCGAGCGCGGACTACGTTTAGGGCTAGGAAGATCTCGTTTGACCCACAAGTCGGAATCGTCGGATTTATCTGAGGAAATGAAGAAATCAGAATGTTATATGAGATCACTGATAACTTCAAATACATGCTCCACGATGGTCTTCTCAAAGTTCATTTCTGAGCTATAATGCGCCATTTTTTACCGACCCATATTTTGGTCGGGTGTCAATATTGTTATCCAATCAGAAAGCGCGAACCTAATGACGTCATAACTATAAAAGTTGATCTCTACGTTTCTCGAAGTTCAATGAGCGCTTAATAATCTTTTGACAGAGAAAAGAATTAATTTAATTTAGCACGGACCCTCGTATTGAAACCTTTGTGCGTGACAAGTAAAGCATATCGCGGAAGTGGGCTATTATTATCGTAAGTTCGAGACTTCTCCGAGGGTATCCCGAGTGACTCCCGAATAAATGTCAAGACACCCTCATTCTTTTGTCATTTTCACAGGGCCTTGATACAGAATGCAATAACACGCAGTCACTTATCTTAAGCCGGGGTCAAACATCGCGCAACTGCCGCGCCAAACTCGATGAAAGCAAAAGATAATTAGGCGGGTTCATTTGATCTAACTTAGTTCGACACGGCAGTGGTGTGACGTTTGAAACGGGGTTTACAGTGCTACTACAGTAACCGGGACAACTCAGACAACGCTCTGAAAACCCTTAATCTAGCCCTTGTGAGGTCGCACCTTGGTTATTGTAGTCAGTTGTGGGCGCCTCGATCGGTCATTAGAAACATTGTACTGATTGAATCTGTACAGCGTAGAGCAACAAGATTTATCTTCAAGAATACCAATCACTGCAGTTATAGGGCCCATCTAATTTTCTTCAACCTTTTGCCGTCAATTATTGGTTAGAGTACCTTGATCTGGGCTTCTTTTTTAAATGCAAGTTAATGTATGTCTTTCTGCTCGGACAGCACCCGACGCGATAAATCCGGTCTGTACCTGAGGCACAACTTTATTCCTAAAACTTCGAATTTTAGGGACACTTTTCTTTCGCATCGTCAAAATATGGAACGGATGAAATTAAATCAACCTCGACTCTCCCAAGTTTTAAACACAAACTTAATAACTGTTTCTTCAACCGCCTTAAGTGCGTATTCAACCAGGACAATAATTATGCGCTCGTATAAGTTCATTTGTCCAAGTGTCGTCGTTATGTTTGCTCGTATTAGATAGTCTTTGTATGGTGTTTGTACTATTTGAATCATGGTGTAGCCGGAGGTGGGTATTTATCTTATTGTGGGATGTTTTTTTTAGGTGATTGGCCTTGTAGGAGACATCGTCTCCTTTTGCTATTTGTACCTTACATCTTGTATGCTAACTTTGTGAATAAATAAACTAAACACATTGTAAAACGCAAATAAAGCATTCCAAAGTGTAAATCGCAGCACATCCACGCGATTTTCTTCATTGGGAAGACTTTGACTTCAGAACTAGTCCACCAAATTCGCCTTGTACCGGATTGACGCTCGGGCAAGTCGAAATGCTATTTTCTTGTAATCGACACTGATTATAACCATAAGTGGAAATGCCTTGTTTTCGTTCTAGAATGTGATTGGTTCTCGTTGGAATGCTTTGTTTTCGTTCTAGAATGTGATTGGTTCTCGTTGAAATGCCTTGTTTTAGTTCTAGAATGTGATTGGTTCTAATTGGAATGCTTTGTTTTCGTTCTAGAATGTGATTGGTTCTCGTTGGAATGCCTGGTTTTCGTTCTAGGATGTGATTGGTTCTCGTTGGAATGCTTTGTTTTCGTTCTAGAATGTGATTGGTTCTCGTTGAAATGCCTTGTTTTAGTTCTAGAATGTGATTGGTTCTAATTGGAATGCTTTGTTTTCGTTCTAGAATGTGATTGGTTCTCGTTGTCTGTGTGGGCCCGGTTACTGTAGTCACACAGTAACTCTCTTTCGTGCCTGCGATTGCCACGTAAAAATTACCGTTTAATTTTACAAGAAAACACAGAAGAAACGTGCACCTAAAAACACAGCAACATTTTTAACTGAAAGAATAAAGCCCTCGAACAAGGGGACTGATAACAAGTGAGCCGTGTTTACCTGGCTTGAGCTTGTCGTTAGAAGCCTCGACATCATCAACACTTTCAGTTTTTTCCTCCTCTTTTTTACCAGCATCAACGTCGTCTTTTCCTTCATGGGAGGGTTTTCTTCGAACTGACTTCTCAGGTTGCACGTCTTCTTTTTTAGCTTCTTTCTTAGCCTCTTCTTTCTTAACTTGTTCTTTTTTCTCATCTTCTTTTTTAACCTTGTCTTTCTTAGCCTCTTCTTTCTTAACTTGTTCTTTTTTCTCATCTTCTTTTTTAACCTCGTCTTTCTTAGCCTCTTCTTTCTTAACTTGTTCTTTTTTAGCCTCTTCTTTATTAACTTGTTCTTTCTTAACTTGTTCCTTTTTCCCCTCTTCCTTCTTAGCCTCTTCTTTCTTAACTTGTTCCTTCTTCTCGTCTTCTTTTTTCGGTTTTTCTCGAGGCTTAACGTAGGGTTTCGGTGTTGTAATAGAAGGCAACCGAGGCCTTTTGATCGACGAGGGCCGCACAAGTCCTTCTTCACTGATATTCTCTCGTTCCCCCGTGGGTACCCGGGGTCGGGCTTGAGGGGATATCTCTTCAGTGGAGGGTTTTCTCTCGGGTTTGGTTTCCTTCTCCTGTGGTTTATTTGCCTGGGGGAAGGGAGGATAAGGAAGATTGTGACATTTGACCGACCGTACTTCTATACTCATTTCATAGTTCAGATTAGCTTTTCTCCCTAAGTTACTGTTACTATGTCCTCAACTCTTAGTTAATGTTGCTATGTCCTCACCTCTTAATTACTGTTGCTATGTCCTCCCCCCTTAGTTACTGCTGCTAAATTTCCTCCCCTCTTAGTTACTGTTGATATGTCCTCACCTCTTAGTTACTGTTGCTATGTCCTCACCTCTTAGTTACTGTTGCTATTTCCTAACATCTTAGTTACTGTTGCTATTTCCTCACCTCTTAATTACTGTTGCTATGTCCTCCTCCCCTTAGTTACTGTTGCTGTCCTCACCTCTTAGTTACTGTTGATATGTCCTCACCTCTTAGTTACTGTTGCTATTTCCTCACCTCTTAATTACTGTTGCTATGTCCTCCCCCTTAGTTACTGTTGCTATGTCCTCCCCTCTTAGTTACTGTTGCTATGTCCTCACCTCTTAGTTACTGTTGCTATGTCCTAACATCTTAGTTACTGTTGCTATTTCCTCACCTCTTAATTACTGTTGCTATGTCCTCCTCCCCTTAGTTACTGTCGCTATGTCCTCACCTCTTAGTTACTGTTGACATGTCCTCACCTCTTAGTTACTGTTGACATGTCCTCACCTCTTAATTACTGTTGCTATGTCCTCCCCCTTAGTTCCTGTTGCTATGTCCTCACCTCTTAGTTACTGTTGATATGTCCTCACCTCTTAGTTAATGTTGCTATGTCCTCCCCCCTTAGTGTTGTTAAGTCCTCCCCTCTTAGTTACTGTTGCTATATCCTCATCTCTTAGTTACTGTTGCTACGTCCTCCCCTGTTAGTTACTGTTGATATGTCCTCCCCCTTAGTTACTGTTGCTATGTCCCACCCATCGTAAACTATAACCGGAATACATTCAAAACAAACATGGCGAGAAACGCTAGCCTTCGTAACATTCTGATTCGCTGAATTTCTTAAATCTTTGCAAAGAACTCAAGTTTGTTTATTCATCTCCTGGCAAGATGGAGGCGGTATTTTCCTGGTGAATATTGCTGATTCTGATTTGTCGGAAGTGTTTGTTTTAATTGACAAGTGTACAACTATGAATAATAACTGTAGGAGAAACACTGCGCTGAAACCACGCACTTTGGAAACCTCCTGTGTAAAGGGCCGTAAGACGGCATGTATAAAGGCTTAACGACTGACTTAAGAGTTACTTGCAAATTAACGACACAGCAGACCAGCTACATGACCATGGTTGATATTCACTCGACTTATCATCATTTAATGACAAATATTGTGATGATGATGATAA
The DNA here is from genome assembly GCA_030867875.1 of Actinernus sp. WN-2022. Classification (NCBI taxonomy): domain Eukaryota; kingdom Metazoa; phylum Cnidaria; class Anthozoa; order Actiniaria; family Actinernidae; genus Actinernus; species Actinernus sp. WN-2022. Next base: position 77,311,839 of record JAOWCC010000019.1, read on the forward strand.
CAATAGTGTTGACGACGACATTGATGACTATGCTGATAACGATGATGATGTTCCTGATAGCAGAGGTTCCTTTTCCAATCTCTTCGCGAACTGGAGGGTGCAAAGAAACCTCTGCCCCTGTCGCGATTACAAAAGAACGGGAGGAAAAGGAACCTCTCCTATCAGGGAAATAATAATGATGATGATGAACCTTTACTGATCACCTTGAAGTACTTACCTTGTCACCAAAGCTTCCACCCCTCTCCTGTCTCAGCTTCATCTCCGCCAGTAGGCCCCCACCGGCCAGACCACCGATACCGACCCCAAACCTAGGTGGCCCTCGAGCGGCTGATTTCTGTTGTACATCCTCCTCTTTAGACTCCTTCACCGGGGAACTGCTAGCTGCTGCTCTGTCTCTCGTCTGGGGTACCGGAGGTCTAATCGGTGCAGTAGTCGTACGGTCTCGCGGCTTAATTGCGGGTTTGGGGCCAACACCGGAGGCCATTCGAGTTCGCGGTGGAGCTGGCTTGGCTGGGGGTGAGGTATCTGCTGTTTTTGGAGGTGCTACAGCCGGAGGTACGTAAAACACCACAGAAGTGTTTATAGTTAGTAGTGGTAAAATATTTTATGTTGAAACAAGACAAACATAACACATTCTAAAATACTTACATCTTTCATCAAGGTCATCCCGTTTTTAGTTTTTATCTCTTTTCTTTTTTACAGTTAACTGGAATTAGCTACTATATGTGATGCGTCAAGGAAAGGCAAACGCACAATGAACAGAGGTTATTAGCCGGCTAAGTATCTAATACGGATAACGAGTAAAATACAGCCGTATTAGATAACCACCAAAACCCTTGCACGTGCTCGAGAAATGGGATTTACCATATATGGTGACGGGAAGCCATTTTAACCTAACTACCCGAAATACGGTCTCATATTTGGTTTATGCATATTTCGTGCATTCTTGGAAGAATTATATAATGAAAGCTTTGAAATTGTATTGCATCATATCACGCCACCTATCGGCGGACGAGAAAGACAGAAATAAGACAGAAGTAGATTTCTCATAGCCGCACATCGTACAACACACTCACACGCGCAAACAGCCCATTCAATACCGCTCCCATTACATTTAAAGTGTATATAACATTTATTTTATTTTACCATTTCGAATCTACATCCCGATGTAAACAGCATCTTCTTGTTTATTAAGTGCTTCGCTAAAGGTGGATTTCCACTGTCGCGTTTTTTACGTGCGTCAAGAAAATGCCGTCAATAATTCCACTGTCGCATTTAAAGTTCGTAATTTAAAACGCCGCGATCATTTTTACCAAGAGAGCACAAGTAAGACAGGCAATCTCCAATACGCGCACAGCCAGTGCGATGAGAATGTCGAATAAAATCTTTTGACAGCCAATATTTTCGCGCCATTGTTTTAGTTATCGCGCTCGCGCCCACTTTGTTTCAACTGCTTCCAGTTACTCGCTTACGTACGTGGAGAAAGACGCGACATTCGAAATCCATTTTAAAAGGTATTTTATAGCATGGTAAACATTTTAGCCTGAGCGAGTTGTTTATCTGAATATATGATTACAGTTTTATTATATAAGATGCTAAACTTTACGCATATTTTATTTTTTTAGCTTTACATTCTTACAGTGCGATTACTGAAACCGGGGCCACCTAGACAACGAGAACCAATCACATTACAGAGTTAGACAACGAGAACCAATCACATTACAGAGTTAGACAACGAGAACCAATCACATTACAGAGTTAGACAACAGAACCAATCACATTACAGAGTTAGACAACGAGAACCAATCACATTACAGAGTTAGACAACGAGAACCAATCACATTACAGAGTTAGACAGTGACAACCAATCACATTGCAGAGTTAAACAACGAGAACCAATCACATTGCAGAGTTAGACAACGAGAACCAATCACATTACAGAGTTAGACAACGAGAACCAATCACATTGAAGCGTCCCAGTTACAGTAATCGCACTGTATTATTCGAAACTTTCGACTTCAGAACTAGTCCACCAAATTTGCCCTTTACCGGAAGATCGAGCAAGTTGAATGCTATTGTCTTGTACTCGACACTGATTGGCTCAAGTAACCGTAAGTTGGAATGCTTTGTTTTCGTTCTGCAATGTGATTGGCTATTCTTGTGGCTCCGGTTTCAGTAGTCATACTGTAATATTATGCGAAACTTTACGCATATTTTAAAATAGTCTTAAGTTATCATTACATCCAAGCTTCAAGTATTTACTGAGAACACTTCTTCAAAGAACCAGAGCTAACCAAGAAGAGCGAGAGATTTGTTTCCAAAGAAAAGGAAGAAAAGATGGAAAGTGTTATTTATTCTGGGCTACATTATAATCTTATAATTTATAGTAAAGAAACAACGCATTAGATAAATTACCGCGACATTTGTCTTACCTAGGTTAGGAAGGGAAGACGTTATCCGTGCCTCGGAAACTAGAAGGTAAAGTAATATAAAGTCGTCTACATTTACGTGAAACACGGTGCTTTAATATACTGAAACTACAACAAAAGGCAGCACTCGCTACTGCTTGTTCTCCCCCACCCCCCTCCCCCCTCCATTTGTCATTCGATCCCAGGTCTCAATCACGCTCGGCCAATATGGCGGCCGCTTCGATGATCCGTTTGCTGCGCGAAAAAAACACCCTCCACCGCCTGCAAGCAGGCTAGTATACAAGCTACAAAGGATAGCACATTCAAAACAACGAAGTTGGAGGAAAAAATATCAAAATGCCAAAACCAAGCGCTAACAGAATCACAGGCCTTTAATAGCCAAACCGTGCTGATATATCACTTCAATAACGAATGAACTGCGCTCGTGATCCCATGGGAAAGGCTTTACTCGAAACAGTCACGTGCTGATAAATCACTTCAATAACCAATGAATTTAGCTCGTGATCCCATGGGAAAGGCTTTACTCGAAACAGTCACATGCTGATATATGACTTCAATAAGAAATGAACTGCACTCGTGATCCCATTAGAAAGGCTTTACTGGAAACAGTCTTACAAACTACAAAACGCTATTTTAGAAAGATGGACAATCGCTTGAAGGTAGAAAATAGCATTTACAAAGAGGTTTTGCTAATAATACTATCGATCTCCAACAAGTGCCTTTAAAAAATGAAGTCATCCCCCCTCCCCCCCCCCCCCCCCCCCCCAAATGCAGCACAACCACGTGATTGCATTCCTGCAAAGGGCCCATTGCATAAATCGTTCAATTTAGAGGCGTGTTGTTACCCATAATGCATTGCGTTCTTGGCTTCTACATTTGGTACTTTACTCAACGACTACGCGTTTGAAATCGCTAACGAATATCTGAACTAAACACTAGATCGCACTTTCCACTGAGTACGGTTAACAGTTTATGTATCTTTATTTTGCTCTACGATGGGTAATCATTGCTTATTCGTGATGACATCGTTCTCGAGACCAATACGAATTAACGACTCACTGGTTGAGTACGATACAGCCCTTGTGTGTCTCATTGTACACTTCCTGTCCACCACACGCGGGACCAATACATATATTAACGACTCACTGGCTGAGTACGATACAGCCCTTATGTGTCTCATTGTACACTTCATGTCCACCACACGCGGGACTAATACATATATTAACGACTCACTGGCTGTAGTACGATACAGCCCTTATGTGTCTCATTGTACACTTCATGTCCACCACACGCCGACGTGTAAAGCGTCACGATTACCCACAATCATTTTAGGCTATCAACATTTTATTATTTTACTGTTTATCACTTATCAGCATTATGACAAATGGATCAAAACATCTCCAATTATATTTATTATTTATTTTTAATTATATTAAGAAGAATCTTGAATACGATGTTTTAATGTTTAATGGTTTAAAATCCCCCCCCCCCCCCCCCCCCACTCTTTCCTCACCCCTCTCACCTGCGTTCTTATTGGTATACCAACGGGAATTCATACCAGCATTTTGACTGCCCTCTTGTCCTGAGCCTGAGCGGTCCCTCTTCTTCTTGAAGAATCCTGGAAGGCCGATGTTGATTCCACTAACAAAAACAAACGACAACCGAAGCAATTAAGATAGAGTAAGTGCGCAGGTCACATACAGCTCCGGAACGTTACGCAATGTCACACAACGTCCCACACGGATTAGCTACTTATATTTTATCACTGGCGTTCAAGGTTAAGTAATGATTCAGCTAAAAACTGTAGCAAAATACAATAGGCTGTGGCAATGAGCATATCCCCACATACGATTTTGCTTGAATATGACTGAAGTGCTGTATAAGATGTATAAAATCCAAACTACACCCAGAAAATAAGGTATTTTTATGCTATGGGTTCTTTTTACTGTGAAAACTCAAAGAAGCCACCATCCAGCCAATCGGAAAGGGAGAAAACAAAATATATTTCAATCTCAAATTTGATAACTTTCCCCACATACGATGTTCTTCGTAATTAAACCATAGTTAGTTTGATCAAAAATAAATTAAAACATATTTCGATGGGTTTCTATTTATAATTTATAGGTATCCACCAATGAAATAACGAGAAAGAATAGAACATTAGCATCTTTTATTCCTTTGCCGTTCACGCAGGGTCGTAACATAAATATAGTCACATACGCACGTGCGTGGCGTCTTCAAGTTTATCCTGTGTGTGTACACCTAACAGTTTGGCTACGCCCCTGGCGCGTGACAGTACTAGTGTGTTATGTGAAGAAGTGACCGAAACGTGCTGTGAATCCCTTTATCGGTAATCACTGTAAAGAGTTCGTATAATATTGTTTGCTAAACTACAGCTAAATACTCCTGCGCCATAATTCCACTTACCCTTTAGGCATCCAACCACTTTTTTTCGATTCCTACAGAAGATGAACGTGAAACACCATTCAGCCGCTAACTCACCATACTAGAGCGAGAAATGTCCCCCAAGCCCTCCCCACACACAAAAACGTTCAACTAATCAAACTATAGCTGTATATCTTCACTTCGTCATACATTGTGATTGGCTGTAAATGTCAACTGAAGACAACGGTCGGACCGCACTGTGCGTATATGCGAGATCTTGTTGCTGAAAAGCGAGTTGATAATTACAACTGAGAGAAATAACCTTGAAACCACTACCTAACTTGATGAAGAAAACACGCGTTGATTGTACGCATTCTGCTATTCATCCCACCAAACTTGAATACCACCGACACACGACTGCTATTTCTCTCTCTAAGAAAACTTTTCTAAACTCCTTTGTGTAACGATTAGTGATCTCTAGTCCCTCCCATACGTACGTATGTTACCTTCAGGTCTTTCTCGGGTGTCCCCTGCTGCGTGTCCTACAGCGTGAACGTGAATGTGAGCGAGTGGATGAAGCAAGCATGCACTAGTGATCATAATACACAGGCTAGCGTGACATGAAACCTGCTTGTTATCTCGTGGCCAAGGACGTGTGGCAGTTTAGAGTCCCTGTATTGTTTCCACCCCGTGGGGATGACACAGTCTGCGACGGGGGAGGAGGGGAGGGGAGGGGGGGGGGGGGGGGGGGTTAATTCCCGGTTTGCACTATTATGTCAGTTGAATACAACTACCAGAATACTTTTCGAATTCTTTTTCTTATTCAGATTTATTAACTCCTGAGAATACCAAGACAATGGTTAGAAGAACAAAAGAATCAGCGCAAAGGATTCTGGTAGTTGTATTCAACTGACGTCATAGTGCAAACCGGGAAGCGAGAGGAGAGAAAGAGACTGGTGACAAGTCTTAGGCCTTCTCCTCGTTCTCTTTACTTCCACAGGCTTCCCGGTCGGTTAATCCCTGAGAAGAAGACGCCATTATATCAAGTAAGGATTTTCCTGATGACTTACATCCGTTTGTTTCGGTGCTGGTTTAGGTTTGGGTTTGGGCGCAGGTTTCGGTGGTGTTTTGCTAGGTACTGGCTTACTAGGTACATTCACCTTCGGCTCAGGTTTGGCAAGCCTGAAATAACACACATATTACACCAATAAATGATCATATCAGCTCTGGTGTGTACAATAACGTACGCGTGCCTAAACTGTAAGCGACTCTCTTGGGTGTTTTTCGGGCAAGTTTGATTTTGGGCTACCTAGGGTGCGCGGTCATAATAATGGGGGACTGCTAACGCCATGCTCCGCTGCCCGATAAGAACGGAGGCTCTGGAATGGCTTGTTCAAATACAGTTTCGGCAAAGTTTCCGATGGGCTTAAACTGTTTAAATAGTGAATAATTTTCTAACTTAGTAAACTCACAGTGTATTATTGAAACTGTTAAAGTCTCAGGCAGAGCTTTAAAGCAGTTTTGTTGTTTTTGAAGAAAATTTCACAGACGTACCTAAAACAGGGGTGCTTGCCTTTGTTTTCTTTCAGTTTGGGCGGGAAAGTGGCGGGATGCGCGCGCGCTGGCCTCATCGAAAGCGCATGCGCCTAGCGTTTTGCCGCTGTTTGTATGTAAACATTACCTTTGTTATACAAACATGCCAACCAAAATTTCAATGACTAGCTTTGCTATCCTTAGTTTCACTTGCCAGTGTATTTCTGGTTGGCATGTCAATCACAATGGCTTGCGTCACACAAACTTACTCTTCTTGTGTTGTGGACCAGAAGCTGTCGATACTGGCTTCCTTCTCGTCATTCTTCTCATTCTTCTCAGTTCCATTCACGATTTGCGGTCGGTTGGAGGGCCGCGTTGGGAGACGTCTACCGCGCGCTGGACGAGCTCTAGACTTCACGATATGGTTGAGGTCACTGCCCTTCTGTTCCACTACACTCAAGTCTACTGATACCAAGAGAGTGTCAATGAGGCTCCGGTGTAAATTCAATATATTATATTATTATCCGAGAAAATAATAAATTTAAGTTACGCGGAAAGGTTTCAATACGAGGCTCCGGGGTGACAAGTGAACCATATACCAACAGTGGGATATTTAACAATTATTCACCGACACCGAGGTATATAATTGTTTTAGAATATACCACACAAGTGAATAGCCAGCACATAATAGTTATTTTATTTTCTGTCAAATGGACAAAAACTCGCGCGTGGTGATCGCTGCTTCGATCGGAGGTGAATATGAAATCATATTCACTGATTGATTAGCCAATCAGAGTGCGCGAAAAGCACTATTCACTGATTGATTAGCCAATCAGAGCGCGCGAAAAGCACTATTCACTGATTGATTAGCCAATCAGAGTGCGCGAAAAGCACTATTCACTGGTGTGGTATATACTAATAACAGGTGTCATGTGAGTGGAAAGAAAACCTCAGCCGACCATGAGAATTAGCATCATCACCAAAACTACAGAGAATGTTCTATGAACATGTGTTCACAACAAACTGCATATCAAACAATTTATCGAGAAACGGGTCGTTCCTGAGAGCTCCCTGTCATATTCCATATATGGTCATTATATTCCATATTTGGAAAGCAGGACGTATTTTCCCTCACTGTAGTTGTGTACTAGAACACGTCCAGGAAGGGTGATCAAAAACCTAATTTTAAATTATCACACTCATTAATAATTCATGATGTAAAAATCTATGTGCGATATCTGATACAGATTCGTCCTGATTTGAATAAATTTTTGATTTGACTTTCACGGCCGAAATACGTCGTATCGCCAAAATAACTGAAAAACACGACTCTATGCATCTAGACGTTTGATAAGCCATATACAGAATTCGTGTCGGTGCCTTATCGGATTTCCGCTCAGTTGGTAGAGCACGGTCTAGAGGGCGGGAGGTCGGGAGTTCGAATTCCGGCCGCGTCTTTGGGCAGGGACATTTATAAGCCGTTGACCTTGTCTCCTTCTAATCAGTATTTGAAGAGGACGTGAAAGAACCTGCTGTACTACTCGAAAAAGAGCAGGGGATTGTCACCCGGTACAGCGCCTGGCCATTGTACTAACCACACACTCAACATTGTAAACTGCGTGGCAGCCATTAGCGCCGTAAGCAGTCCAAAAAAATCACTGACGGGATATGTCAGTAATATGTAAAGCGCATGAGACTGTGGTGATATGGCGCTATAGAAATATGGCCAAATCCGATAAAGCATGGACACGAATTCTTTGTCTATTACATGTTGATACTCCACTAGCGTCGAGTCTCCCAAAAATTACTTTGAACGACAACTGTTTTTTTATATGAGTTCAGCAACAAGTTCCGATATACAAGGGTAAGCCCCTCGTCTTTTCACGCATGGCGAACTCGAAATTTGACATTCAAATTACAGAGCAGCGAAGAAGGAAGGCGAGTGAAGCAACATCTCCTGTTAAAATGCGAAATTTTGAGGGTTAAAAATGAAACAAGCCATCAAAAAGTGAACATAGGGTAGATGCTACTGTAGGTTCTCTTCTAATACACTTCCTTAACTGAGCGGAGCAGCATTCACTACCTATTTGCTACCGCAGCGAGCGAGCCTCAAGCGAGCAGTTCTAATCTGTAAGCGGGTCCAAATTTCGATTTCTTTGTTTACCACAATGCATCACTTCTGTCTTTTTTACCACAATGCTTTGCACGGATCTGATCGTCACATGACATTACATGAGGTGGAATTGTTCTGTGTTGGAGCTAACTACGTTCAACTGTTCTTTACTGCATTTCTGTGTATGCGATCCTTGTGTAATCATGAATTTGTCGATGTGTAGGCGAACTATGTGAGAACAAGCAGCCGGTTCAAAACACAATTAGCATTTACAATTGCATTCTCAATTACAGTTGATTTCCGGTGTTTAAACTTCACCGGGGAGAACAGCAGTTTTTTGTGCCGGGAATCTTAAGAAAATGTCGGGAATTGGTAGGCTCAGGGGACAACTTTTGAGATGATTCAGTCGCACGATTCAGCCCCCAAACTACAAAATATATTCATCTAACACCTTGGCATTTTTTTCACCCAGTAATATATTTTTCCTGCCAAAGTGCTACTGTAGGTTCTCTTCTAATACACTTCCTTAACTGAGTGGAGCAGCATTCACTACCTGTTAGGTATACTAGTAATAAAACTAGACCATTCATTGGCCTGAATATGATTGCTGGCAACGCGATGCTAAAAATAGCGAACACAGCCACTTGAAAACTCCTCCAAACATCGTTGATACCGCTAAATATAAATTCAGAACCGCCAAAATAGAAGAGTTCCGTTAGCCGATAACAACATTTAGGATCTTCCTCTTGCAAAGCAAACTAGAAATGCAATTATAATTGGTAACAACACAGGGTGGCTGTGATCTACACACGCAGACTCAGATTAGTTATAATGTTGACAAATTGGCCACAGTATGGGTGCTGTGGTATGCTGGTTCATTGCAGTCGACTGTTTCATTTAAAGCATTCTATTTTCGTGACGCTGAACCGTGGTTATAAATGTAACATCAGATTTAGAAAGAGGAAAATACGAAGCGAAAGTCTTTGTGCTACTGACGGCGGAAAAAACTAGATTATGTTATTAATACTGGCTGACCTTGATATGTTAACCCCCTGTGTGAGAACGAGTGTCAGATTTTGATTAATTAGTGTACTATATACACACCATAAACATAAACAAAGAATAAATAATCCGGAGCCTATAATTCAACATAACTTGAACGAGGATCATGAAATGATCGAACGCTGTCTTCTGCAGCAGCAGGGAATCAAAACAATGCCTTGTCACTCTCGGGTCGTGATACGTACCTAGATCAGTCGCATTTGGTGGAGCTGGTGCCTTCACTTTCTTAGTAACCATTGGTGACTTCTTCACTTCCTTATCAATGATCACGACCCCTCCATCTTGAACTTCTTTCCCACCTTCGTTCAAATCAATGTCGACCTCCTCCGAGAGACTAGCCTTGTGTCTCGCTCGACTTATTGTTGGCCTTCGCTTGTGGCTTTTAGGAACTTCTTCGGTGTTTTCTCCCGCTGAGAGGAACTGGGCAGAACTCAAGCGGTTTCTAGCCTTTTTCGCCGCCTGTGAAAGCCGGGAGAAAAGTTTGAGAACCCAGTTAGTCCATTATCATCCGGTTTCGCATCCGTAAAATGTTATCGATAATGAAAGAAACAGTTCTAAAACCTATCAGCGCTAAATATATTTACCAGCCAAGCGTAGAATAATATGCTTAATGCTTCTTAATAAAACAAAAACTATGAAAGCAAGTGCCCCTCGAAATTTACGACGAAACGTAAATTTCTCAAGGACAAAAACATTCCTTTGGAATAACTTTGATTTGTGGCAACTGCATGCATAGCTGATTAACGTTTTGCATAAATGAGTCACGTAATTTCTTAGATGCGTTACGGGTATCTGGAGCTGAGACCACCGTGACCAGATCACAGAGTGAAATAACGCAATCCAGCAAGGTTTGGTCGATACAGCGAAAAGGTATAGCACCTCCGCAGCCATCTCTAAGTATCGGAAAAACCGCGGAAAAATCGGGAGGCTAATGTCAGGATAGGAATTCGTCTTTTAGGCACGAGAATAAAATAACACACTCTTGTGGAATGAATAGACCATTACCACTACGATATATACTTCAATTAGCGATAGCACCGGTGCTATTGAAATGAGCTCCTGAAAATTAGACCAAATCCCGAATTTGAGAGTTATACCTCAGCTAGAAGCCAATATATAGTCAAGTAAAGTGCGCTATTTTTACAGACATTTGTACGAGGGGTGCAACACTTTCCACCCCGCATAAAATGTCTGTAAAAGTGTCTTACTTTGTGGCACTGTATCTTGCTCACATACAAGATATAACTATCAAATTTGGGATTTTGAATAATCTCGAGGTGCTCTTTGTAGTAGTACCGGTGCTACTGATTCACGGGTGTTAATATAAATGAAAATTTCGCAGTAAACGCTATCTATAGACAAAAAATAAGTTTAGCAAAAAGCATGAGGTGTCAAAAATATGGATATTTTTATGTTATTATATTACTGACCCAAACTGTAGCCGTTAATTAAATGCTAAACTTACGCTTTGTATATATGCGAGCAATATGCTTCGTATACATGTATGTACGAGCTCAAATTTTAGCCGTTAATTAAATGCTAAACTTACGCTCGGTATATATGCGAGCTCAAACTTTAGCCGTTAATTAAATGCTAAACTTATGCTTCGTATATGTACGATGTCAAACTTTAGCCGTTACTTAAATGCTAAACTTACGCTCTGTACATATGTAGAGTCGAACTTTCGCCGTTAATTAAATGCTAAACTTACGCTCTGAACATAGAGTCAAACTTTAGCCGTTATTTAAATGCTAAACTTATGCTTCGTATATATATTAACGGAGCGTACGTTTAGCATTTAATTAACTGCTAAAGTTTGACTCTCTACATATACAGAGCGTAATTTTAGCATTTAATTAACTGCGAAAGTTTGAGTTTGTAAAATATACAAACTTGTTTTTGTGCGAAATATATATTGTATCTATAAATTAACGAAACTGCGAATTTAGCAAATGTGAGCTGGCAGAAAAATAGTGTATTCAACCAAGAGTAGGACGGTTGTATCGCTAAATACGATGGGGAACTTGTTCCTGTAAAAACTAGTGTTGGCTGCGTCGGCGGAGAAGATAAACACTGGTATAATCAACTAAAGTCGATTGAGGTATGCTAACCGCCGTGGGAAGCGAGTTGCAGCTGACGTTTCGAGCGCTAAATACACGCTCTCCTACTGTTTAATACATTATAATGTGAATAATTTTATCAATATCCTTGGATTCAAACAATTTTGACATGTTTAACATGACACTTTTTACAAAGGTACGCCTTCTGGGTCACTTTGATGGTACTAAACCTCCTGATCCATTCACTGTCGAAATATCTGGATACTTCTAGTATTCTAGTATCTATTACCGCACGGCCGAATAGCTCAGGTGGTTATAGCGCCAGTCATGAATGCAGGAGCTGGTGGATTCCAATGGCTCCGGTCGCGTCTTTGGACAGGGACATAAAAGCCATTATTTCATTGTTGACACATTTTCTATTGTTATTCGATAACCTTTATTTCACTAAGATCCCAGTGAATTTCAATATATTGATCGTTAGATATTCAAGGGCCTTTATATGGAGGTCTTCATATGATATAAAGACTTTGGACCTTGAATATCTAATGAGCTATATCAAGGCTCTTGAATACCTAATCAGGTCTTCATATTGAAATTCACTGGAATGTTAGTGAAATAAAGGTTATCGAATAACAATGAAATAAGTCCGTTAAATACCTCGAACCTCGGCATTCATATTCATCCCTCGTGCCTACCCCCCTCGGGATGTATATGGCTTAATGACTCGGTTCTCGGTATTTAACTCTTACTTCAGTGGCCTTGTCTCCCAACACTTTCTCTTCATAAATTGTAAAGTACCTGCTGTTGCACTATTCGTTTAGAGAAGGGGATTGTTACCCGGTAGATCAGACTGCCCTAACGCCCTTGGGCAAGGCGTTAAATCGTATGCCTCAGAATTGATTAATCTCGGTAATAAGCTTGTATTAGCTACAAGGCTAATAATCCTTAATCCGAGAATAAGTACCTTTACCTATACCTTAACCGAACGTGATTTCAGGTTTAGAGTTAGCTGAAGGTCGTGCATAGTGGTCTTTCACTTATTACTTAGTGCTGTTAAATTTCAATGTGAACTGGAAAACACGATACATTCGTTATTTTTTCGGCGTGGCGGCGGTTTCCAAGGCTTATCGTCTTTTGATGGCTTACAGCTTTGAAATATCAACCTTGGTCTGTTATCATTTCGACTAAAAAAAGTCAACTGAATGTACTTCTAAACACGCACGTGAAACAGTACAAAAACAAACACCAATAGATTTGTACCTCTATAACTAAATACATCAGATCCGATGAAACGATGACTTCAAGAAAAATCCAGGCAAAAAGAACACAACAGGATACTAACACCAACAAGAAATACATCCTATTCCCATTGCGAATTCCTTCCTTGAGGCAGCCAAATAAGGATCTGTTTGATACTTTGGTTTGACAGACAAACAGACGGTGTCTGCCGCGGTGGATGTTCTTGTTGGTGTGACGCGCGCGGGGGTGATCACTTCCTGTTTGATCACTTCCTGTTTGGTCAATGCCTACGTTTCCTTTCGGTACTATGCCGATAAAATCCAATAACCAACTTTGCGGCTCTGAAGTTATATAAACAAAAAACCTACTTGTGGCGTTGAAATATGCACTGGTATGTGTCTGCGGATACTATTTGTTTCCACAGTTTCCCTCGAGTTTCGCTCTCGGAAACTGTTCGCTGCTGGAAACAGAAAATATCTCAACGCCACCATTTCAAGTAGGTTAATATTTATATACCTACTAAGCCTAACCCCACCTATATTACGTTGCCAATGGCCCTACCCAAACACTACCCTTACCCTAACCTAACCCTAAAATAGACGTAAAAGAGTGAGCAATTCCTATATTTATCCGCTTTCAAGGGTGACTTCATGCGACATCAGATCATAGAACAGATTTCGTAGGAGTGGGACAAACTACGACCAACAAGAGCAGATTTCGTATGAGTGTGACAAACTACGGCATGTCCGTAACCGTGCTGTAGCCGTGCTGTAGATGTGCTGTGCCGTAGTTCTGTGATTTGATTGGATCAGCAGGACAAAAACAATGGGAAACCATTTCAACGTCACGGCATGCCGTACGGTAACCGTGCTGTAGTCAGTGCTGCAGTTTGTCCCACTCATACGAAATCTGCTCTACGGCATGTTCGTAACCGTGCTGTAACCGTTCTGTACTGTAACTATGTGATCTGATTGGATCAGCAGGACAAAAACAATGGGAAACCATTTCAACGTCACGGCATACCGTACGGTAACCGTGCTGTAGTCAGTGCTGCAGTTTGTCCCACTCATACGAAATCTGCTCTACGGCATGTTCGTAACCGTGCTGTAACCGTTCTGTACTGTAACTATGTGATCTGATTGGATCAGCAGGACAAAAACAATGGGAAACATTTCAACGTCACGGCATGCCGTACGGTAACCGTGCTGTAGTCAGTGCTGCAGTTTGTCCCACTCATACGAAATCTGCTCTACGGCATGTTCGTAACCGTGCTGTAACCGTTCTGTACTGTAACTATGTGATCTGATTGGATCAGCAGGACAAAAACAATGGGAAACCATTTCAACGTCACGGCATACCGTACGGTAACCGTGCTGTAGTCAGTGCTGTAGTTTGTCCAACTCATACGAAATCTGCTCTATCAGGTAAAATCTAAAGGTGCTCAAAGCTAATGATTTGTTTAGAAAATCTGAAACTGTACTAAAATGGTCAACAAAGTCACAAAAACTTACCTGTGTGTCGAGAAGTTGTTCCTCTTCATCACTGTGTTTATTTTTTGTTTGAGCCAATAGGACATGTGCATGATGACGTCACACACTACAACAACCAGAACTCTTTGCGCGAATTCTTTTGTTCTCTAATTTGGATCATTGTCTTGGAATTTTCAAAGGAGTTTTAAAATCTGAATGAGAAAGAGAATTTGAAAAGCATTCTGGTAGTTGTAGTCAATTGACGCTATAATGAAAATGTCCTATTATCTCTCTTTGTTAGGGTTAAGCGGGTAAAACAATATCTAGAATTACATCAAACCAAAAATAAACACATCAGTGATGAAGAAGAACAACTTCACAACGGTCGCGGCTAGATTCCATCCGCCAGAAGGTCGAATTGCAATGTACTGCACAATTTTCTCGATGTTATATTTCTAGGGTACAAACTAAAGCGGCACTTAGAAATTTAGGCGAACAAGTACGCTTCCCTCAACTATATAAAAAAATATCGGCTCCACGAAGACACGAATCGAAACCCTAACCCATCTATTAACCAAAACCCTAACCGTCTCTATCCCTTACGACACGAGGGATTTGCTGTCAACAACCGCTTTTTTAGAACTTTAAAGGGGCTATGTCATGGTATCTCTATTTATTTAACCACGCTAGCCCCAACAACGATAAAAGCTGATTTCCATGAGGGGCGTCATGAAATTACAAATTGCTAAATATATACTAATGTAAAAACCTACTACTACTATTAATACAATGGATAAAATACTTTAAAAACGTATATACTGCGCATGTATCGAGTAATCGTTCGGTTGGTGGCTTTAATTGGATACAAACAGTTAAACTTCCCTCCTTCAATGCTTGATTGAAAGGATTTGCACTATTTTCCCAGGAAACTGTTTATTTTCACTGTTTGTTGGTCATTTTTGCATATTTGTTTTGATTTTAAGCATCCCACATGGCCGAGAGGTTCAGTAGTTCATATCAAACACGGTGGAAATAGCTGTTTCGTTTCCGGCCCGGAACGCGAATCCTATTACTGTGACACAACTGCATGCTGTTTGATTAGCAGGCGTTACTTCATTAGACACCAGTTCCTATTTTAGTGCAGTGCATTTTTGGATTGCGTCCTTCTGGCGGATGGAATCTAGCCCTAACCCTAACCCTTCGCAACACACAGGTAATATTTCTTTATTGACCATTTTAGAACAATTTTCGATTTTTCTAAAAATTCCCATACATTCCTTGTAAAAATCATAAACTAAACCCGGGGTTAATTCAATAAAACCTTTTAAACGTGTTCTTTATAACCTCTGCAACCATCTCTACAATCTCCCTCTTCTCTTTTCTTCACCTGTCACAGGAAGCCGACAATCCGAGTTCGAAAACTAGAGATGTCTGCGGAGAAGGCATCTCTACAATCTCCCTCTTCTCTTTTTTTTCACCTGTCACAGGAAGCCGACAATCCAAGTACAAAAACTAGAGATGTCTGCGGAGAAGGCATCTCTACAATCTCCCTCTTCTCTTTTCTTCACCTGTCACAGGAAGCCGACAATCCAAGTACGAAAACTAGAGATGTCTGCGGAGGAGGCAAGTCTGACCATTGTTTCATCGCCGGAAAACAGTGGCTAGTCTTGTAGAATACACGTGTAAAAGTTTTATTGAATTGGCACCTGTACCAAACTTTTACTAAACGTATTGGTGCAGCCACAGGTAGCCCGGTACCAAAAGCATACTTACCACTGCTACGTCATCAGTGTCGCCCAGTCCCTTCTCGTCCTCGTCGGCAAGGGCTTCTTTCTTCCGATGTTCTTTTAGCAAAAGATCCTAGATAGATAGTACGAGATAACAGAGGTTTGGTAACTGTCTAAATGTCCGGCTGTGCTTTGATATGGCTATCGATCACACAACTTAGAATCCTGTGAACAAAACCTCTTCTTTCACGCTGAGGTTCACATTGGCAGAAATTTCTCTGTCACACAAGAAATGGCGCGAAAACTGTTAAAACATTTTTGGCCAAAATCATCAGTCGCTCAAACGATTTTGGAATCTATCTATTCGCAGCGATAGAGCCGAACTTCAGTGGCCCCGACTTCAGGCTATGACAGCTTATACTATGTTTATATACAACTAGCTAAACAATGAGTGTGATTTAGGTCAAGAATTGATGAAATTTGAATTTGGGCTAGTAACTTAAAACCCTGGCTTCGTTGACACAAACGTTTTCTTACCTCCTTCGCTCGGGTCACAATCCCGACGTTGAACACATGAAGCTTCTCAAACACCACTATTATCCGACAGATTGTTGTTCACTCGAACTAGGCATTTTCGCTTCGTGCTGATAACACTTAGGTGAGGATTAAATCGAAAATGTAATTACACCGAGAGAGTTTATGACACTGTTTTGGAAGACACGGGAGTCAATTGTATTCACAATTTTCTTCCAAGCGCTGTACAGGATCATTAACTTCACTGCACTAGCTTGACAAAACGGCGAACAGCAAGGCCAACTCTCTCCTCTCTCTCTCTCAGCATGTACATTTACACTCTCATTGTGATGTCAGGGGTTTAAGCCAATCGCAAAGTAAATATAGTATAATTACGAAGAGATCACAGAAGGATTCTCAGTTCATGATCAGAGTTAAGATTAGCTCTTACGGCGAGGCTGATAGTGCATGATACCCGGTTTATCGACCAGTAAGATATAATGGCAATCACTCGTACCATAAGTAATCACGGTATCTACTAGTACTTGTTTTCTATTAATTTCGCCCATTTAATTGTTACGAAAAAAAACATCCGGGTATTTCTTTAATAAGAGTTGTATGTTGATGCACTACAGGAGAGATACGATCTGCGGCAGACGGATGTAGGGTCAAATGACCTTATGGTTTTCAGTAAGATGAATTTTAATTTCTGTTTCGATTCAAGATCCACCTAATTTCGAGAACGGTGACATAAAAATATAAAAACATAATAGATGCAATAGCCCACTTTCGATACGTGTGCTTCACTTGTTACAAACAAAGGTTTCAATACGAGGCTCCGGGGATAACGTTGTGCTAGTGAGGCCATAACGCTGGCTATGTCATGTTGACGAGTCCTAAGAAGGACGAACTGTCCATGGCTGACACTCAAGTTCGAGCGCTTCGTGTTAGATTTATCTAACCATGGTGTTGTGTCAGTTGGGTTTGTTGATTCCTATAAGAAGGACGAAACAGCTGTACTCTAGGTCGAGCGCTTTTAGCTAACTGTAGTGCTGTGTTGAAGAGTTTGCTGACAGTTTCCTACTAATATTTGTCCTCATGTTGAAACCTCAGTTAGTGACAAGTGAAGCATATATCGAAAATCATTCCACAGTTTTAATTTGACATCGCTTTTCCTCGAACAACAAAAACATTCTGTTCCAGACTCTCAGATATTGGAATGGCGAGTAAAAGACGACGGGGACTGGGAAATGAGAGAAAGAAAAGACTGCCATTTCCGTTGTATCCTCTCCATCTTTTACCCTCTTTCTTCTGGATTGTTCACTATCCGAGAGCTGGGATCGCATAACCTGTCTTCCACCCACTCGAGCAGAGTGACTATTTCTATATATGCAATCTGGTTTATTGAGGAAATCCAGTAGTATAGTGAAGTGTCTTACCAGTCGTCCACCGCTTGTGTCCATGTAACGAATGACCATATCTAGTATGGTATCAGCTATGATAGACGCCACAGTCAGCTTGTCTTCACTGGTGAGCAAAAGAACCAACTTTGTAAGCTAGCGTGACACGGGGTGACCATTACGAACCGAATGCGTTATATCGAGCATGACATACCAACCGTGGACAAACTGTGGGACATACAGTGAATCTAACATGAAGTACAGCGATGTCGTTTTTTGCTAAACTATACCGAAATTGAAACGGTCTAATAATTATGAGAGAGTGGAGTCACAGGGCCGTCATTCTTTAGACAAGGTTTGTCACGGTATTCAACAAGAAAGATCGAATCGGGGACTGCGACACAAGTGCGTCAAGTGATCTGTCACGTTGTTATGCAGATGGCTACGTTAAGCCCCATTTAGACGCTACGATTTGTCGGGCCGATTCAGGCCAGATTAATCGGATCAGTGTATCGGGACGCAAATCTTAGCGTGTATTTCAGTCTAACACCCGATTTGAATCGTGACGAAGAAAAATAAATCCGCCCCATTAAACAAATTGTGGCACTGTCATAGATTTTCATGGAATCAGCCCGATTTTCTCAAAGAAACCGTCATGTCAATCAAAATTCTTGATGTGACATGCGTGCAACGATATTGGAAAGGGTTTTCAAAGAAAAGAAAGAAGAGAAAGGCTCGTTATTTTTAGGAAAAGGAGATTTCTTTATTGATATCGGAGTGGGTAAAATATCCGTCTCTTTATGACAAAAGTGATACAGAGCATCGCGACAGAAATAAGAACAACGAAGGCTCGTTTTCAACGTTTTATAATCGGGTGTAAAATCGGGAAGCAAATCGTACCGTGTATTTCTACACACGATACACTGAGCCGATTAATAGGGCCGACAAATCGTAGCGTGTAAATGGAGCATTACGCTACCTCTCGTCGTCACTGCCGTCACCGTTGCTAAAGGCAGCTAATCCTAACATCAAGTTCTACGTCAACTTGTCAGGGGTTTCTTTACTGCTGCGTTGGATTTTTGTGGAAGGGTGAGGAAAGTTTTATTCTCTCTCTTTTACTCTTCTGATGTTAAAGTAATGGTATAAGAGACTAACCTCAGTCTGTTCAAGATGGCTGCTGCAGCCTGTGTCATGATCACCTCCTCTACAAACGTTTGGCTCAACCTCTGTTTCCCTTCACACAGTGATGTTAAACTGCTCTTCACGTCCTGTGACGAAAGGGATTCATCAATATTGGTGGTCGTGTGAGGTTTCTGAACAGTGCGAGGAGTCATTGAAGATACGCCGAGGAAAAGGGTAGGGGAATACTTGAAGATTTTCAGGATAGAGATATATACCGATAATTTTACCAAACACACACCTCTTTCGACGTGATGTACGGACACACTTCTCTCGCACACTTGAGGATCTGCTCCATGTTGTTCTGAGGAAAGACACGCAAATATACCTTGAGACTACCTACATGTACTACCTCACGGTTAGCTGGTAGGTACTTCATACATGGTCTATTATGATGTCCTAATAGGGTAGGTACTTCATATATGGTAATCCTCATGTACTGTGTGCATGTGTGTGTGTGTACTGTGTCCATATGTATGTATACAGCCCTGTAGTCGATGTAGTGTAGTCGATGTAGCCCTGTAGTAGCCGTAGTACTGTAGTCGCCGTAGTGCTGTAGTTGCTGTAGTACTGTAGTTGCTGTAGTACTGTAGTTGCTGTAGTACTGTAGTTACTGTAGTCGCTGTAGTACTGTAGTTGCTGTAGTACTGTAGTTGCTGTAGTACTGTAGTACTGTAGTTGCTGTAGTACTGTAGTACTGTAGTCGCTGTAGTACTGTAGTTGCTGTAGTGCTGTAGTGCTGTAGTTGCTGTAGTACTGTAGTTGCTGTAGTTGCTGTAGTTGCTGTAGTTGCTGTAGTACTGTAGTACTGTAGTTGCTGTAGTGCTGTAGTTGCTGTAGTTGCTGTAGTTGCTGTAGTTGCTGTAGTGCTGTAGTTGCTGTAGTACTGTAGTTGCTGTAGTACTGTAGTTGCTGTAGGTGCTGTAGTACTGTAGGTGCTGTAGTACTGTAGGTGCTGTAGTACTGTAGTTACTGTAGTACTGTAGTTACTGTAGTACTGTAGTTGCTGTAGTACTGTAGTTGCTGTAGTACTGTAGTACTGTAGTTGCTGTAGTGCTGTAGTTGCTGTAGTACTGTAGTTGCTGTAGTTGCTGTAGTACTGTAGTTGCTGTAGTACTGTAGTTGCTGTAGTACTGTAGTTGCTATAGTACTGTAGTTGCTGTAATACTGTAGTTGCTGTAGTACTGTAGTTGCTGTAGTACTGTAGTTGCTGTAGTACTGTAGTTGCTGTAGTACTGTAGTTGCTGTAGTACTGTAGTTGCTGTAGTTGCTGTAGTAGTGTAGTTGCTGTAGTACTGTAGTTGCTGTAGTACTGTAGTTGCTGTAGTACGTACTGTAGTTGATGTAGTACTGTAGTTGCTGTAGTACTGTAGTTACTGTAGTCGCTGTAGTAATGTAGTGCTGTAGTCGCTTGTAGTGCTGTAGTACTGTAGTACTGTAGTTGCTGTAGTACTGTAGTCGCTGTAGTACTGTATTGTAGTTGCTGTAGTACTGTAGTTGATGTAGTACTGTAGTTGCTGTAGTACTGTAGTTGCTGTAGTACTGTAGTTGCTGTAGTACTGTAGTTGCTGTAGTACTGTAGTTGCTGTAGTTGCTGTAGTTGCTGTAGTTGCTGTAGTACTGTAGTTGCTGTAGTTGCTGTAGTTGCTGTAGTACTGTAGTACTGTAGTTGCTGTAGTACTGTAGTTGCTGTAGTGCTGTAGTTGCTGTAGTTGCTGTAGTACTGTAGTTGCTGTAGTACTGTAGTTGCTGTAGTACTGTAGTTGCTGTAGTACTGTAGTTGCTGTAGTACTGTAGTTGCTGTAGTACTGTAGTTGCTGTAGTACTGTAGTTGCTGTAGTTGCAGTAGTACTGTAGTTGCTGTAGTACTGTAGTTGCTGTAGTACGTACTGTAGTTGATGTAGTACTGTAGTTGCTGTAGTACTGTAGTTGCTGTAGTCGCTGTAGTACTGTAGTCGCTGTAGTACTGTAGTCGATGTAGCCCTGTAGTCGCCGTAGTGCTGTAGTCGCCGTAGTACTGTAGGTGCTGTAGTACTGTAGGTGCTGTAGTACTGTAGTTACTGTAGTACTGTAGTACTGTAGTTGCTGTAGTACTGTAGTTGCTGTAGTACTGTAGTACTGTAGTTGCTGTAGTTGCTGTAGTACTGTAGTTGCTGTAGTTGCTGTATTACTGTAGTACTGTAGTTGCTGTAGTACTGTAGTTGCTGTAGTACTGTAGTTGCTGTAGTACTGTAGTTGCTGTAGTACTGTAGTTGCTGTAGTACTGTAGTTGCTGTAGTACTGTAGTTGCTGTAGTACTGTAGTTGCTGTAGTACTGTAGTTGCTGTAGTACTGTAGTTGCTGTAGTAGTGTAGTTGCTGTAGTAGTGTAGTTGCTGTAGTACTGTAGTTGCTGTAGTACTGTAGTTGCTGTAGTACGTACTGTAGTTGATGTAGTACTGTAGTTGCTGTAGTACTGTAGTTACTGTAGTCGCTGTAGTAATGTAGTTGCTGTAGTGCTGTAGTGCTGTAGTCGCTGTAGCGCTGTAGTTGCTGTAGTACTGTAGTACTGTAGTTGCTGTAGTACTGTAGTCGCTGTAGTACGTACTGTAGTTGATGTAGTACTGTAGTTGCTGTAGTACTGTAGTTACTGTAGTTGCTGTAGTCGCTGTAGTACTGTAGTCGCTGTAGTACTGTAGTCGATGTAGCCCTGTAGTCGCCGTAGTGCTGTAGTTGCTGTAGTACTGTAGTCGCTGTACCAAGACACACACTGCTTTCATTTAATTATTTTTCTATTTTCTCTCCGGGCTCACTGCTACCATGTTTCTCCTCCTTCGATTACCTCGTTCTCGTGGATTTTCATTCTGCATGCTACTCTAACTATTATTTTATTCATAATTCACATAGTGCACCCCGTCCCGGGATATCCAGTCCTTCTGCTTCCTGATAGTCCTCCTTTTCTCTATTAAAAAACATATTTCATTTATTTCACCAAGTAGTATAGCCGGAGTGAAAATGATACCACCTAAAAATCAAAAGTCGTTAGCTTTTTGTAACTCGGGGGCCCTCACTTTTTTCGGGCTGTGACCACACCGAACGTCGTGGCAATCACAACTTTTTTGGGAAATTCCGCATGTAGGTAAACGAGTCGCGACGTACATACGTAATTACCAATTTCGCATGTAGGCAAACGAGGCGCGGCATACACAAATAATCGGCAATTACGTATGTAGACAAACGGGCGTCCACGTACACAAATAATCGGCAATTACGCATGTAGGCAAACGGGCCGCGACGTACACGCGACGTACACGCGAAAAACATAGCATAGCCGAAGTCGCCCCAGGAATCGGGCGGAGAGCCACCCGACCTCCCCAGGCCCCTCCCCAGGCCCCGGTGGTATTGGTACCGCGCCGCGGCAATCTCGCGATGTACATAGGCAATTGGGAATTTTCCGCAGGCAGACGAGCAAAAAGCCAAAAAAAAGCAAAACTGCTGCGCCACCGCGCCACCGCGCCACCAGAACCCCTCTAGGAACCACTTTCACCTTTTCCTTCTCTCTTTCGTTCCTAGAGGGGATTTTGCTTTTCACTTCAAAAGCCAGGCCTGGCTTTTGTCAGTTTGGATCCTGTCCTAACTGGTTGGGGTACAACCGGCACTCCTAGGGAACTCTATTGAGTACCCGTGAGCTCTACCCAAGCACCCGACCCAGGATTGACATCACAACTATATATTGACTTTCTGCCACATCGACAGACGCGCTACGACTAGTGTGGAGCGGGGAGCTTTTTACCCCACAATAGCCGGCCTACCACATGTGGTCCGCCAGACTTGAACTCTAAGCTTGAGAGGATCCCCTTTTCTCTCAAACCCAGCGCCAAACCGTTGGGCCACAGGTGCTAGACGATGACGTAGGGAAACAAAATCGCTTTTATGTCTATAGCAGCTGACGCAATCGCCCGTGACACGCGGCTGGCGTGACTAGACACAAATTAGCATACGACTCAGACGTTAATTTTATACGAAGCTCTTCGCGAAGCGAAAGTATTTACCTCGCTCACTTATCTCGTAGGAAATATCGATTTTTAGCCCACGAGACTGCCCAACTTCGCTCGCATCTCCTTTCGGATCTCGGAGCGAAGTTCTTCGACGATTTTTAAACCCCCTTCTCGCCTGTTTTTCTACCGGATTTCGAGCTTAAGCGATTCGTATTTCCCTTTCTCGCCAATAACGCTTGAGAACTCGGCTTCCGAAATGTTGCCGTCGGTTAGGGCTTTCGAAACTTTAACCTCCACGGAATTAGCCTTTGCCCGAGCCAGCATAACAGTCTTTTTATACTTCGAAACGTGGGCCCCAAGTTTCTTACTGGCAACGGCGGTTGTTGCCGAAACGACGGATCCAGCAGGGCATTCAAACAGAGAACACGAACAAGGTCCGGAGTGGGGCTGGCGACAAGGACACGTCGAATGCTGGAGAGAACGCACTCCTGATCGCGTATGGATCGAAATACCGAATCCCGCTGGACTCCGACATTCTGTCCCAGCACGGAGTTCTATACCCCCACGCTCTGGAAGATACCATTTCGTTTGAGCTGACTCTTGCGCCCGCCACTGACATAGTGGTAGGGTCGGACAGTATGAAGGTGGGTACGTATCTATTCTCGAACATCCAGCTGGAGTACGAGGTCATCGAGGATGCGACTCTTGCCAGGATGGCCCAGGCAGCGTACGCCACAGGCATAGCCTTTCTGTACGACCATGCCGTACACTACCGGACCGGACCCATTAAGAAAGCCTCCGACACGTTGCTTTCTCAGACCATCAACGTTCCTCGGAGGTCCTTCACTGGGCTGCTTATCCTCTGCGTGGAGCCACACACCGCGGGTGCCCGAGCCAGTGAGTCATTTCTCAACCCAGGTGTTTAATAATAATAATAATAATAACAATGTTTATACAGGGGGCTCGCATCACCAAGGTGTTTTTCAGCGAGGCCCTGTTAAAATTATAATAATAAAAATACAATGAGAAGTTCAAAGATAAAAGTTAAAAATGCTATTATACAAATTAAATATATAAAATCTAATTAAAAATATGTGTCTTGATATGCTGTTTAAAAACAGCCAAGGATTCGGATTCCTTTATTGACTTATCTAAATTGTTCCAGTCATAAAAACCTTGGTAAAAAAGCCGTTGTTTTCCATAATTACGTTTTACTAAAGGGAGGCGATAATCTCCCTTTCTTCTCGTATTGTAGTTGTGAATATCACTATTTCTTAAAATATTAAAATTGTAATTTATAAGTCCGTGGATATACTTAAATATAAGTATAAGTCTATGTACAAGGCGCCGCTGGGATAAAGTGGGCCAACCAAGTCTATTGAGAGCATCAGTGGCTGAGGCATGCCTAGGCAGGTCAAGAATAATTTTAGCTGCCTTGTTTTGTATGATCTGGAGATCTTCCATGAGGGTGGCATTGTTCTTATCGCCCCAGACTGAACGTCAGCGTAGTCCAAAAGTGGGCTAACAAGACTATTATATAAAGTTGCTCGTGCCTCTAAAGGAAGCAAGTGCTTGACACGTTTGAGTAATCCAAGCCTTTGATTGGCTTTGGCAATTATAGCCTCGATTTGCTCGTGCCAGTTCATGTGTTTACTTATAATAACTCCAAGGTACTTAATAGAGTCTGAACTCTCGAGATTGTAATTATCTATAGTAAGCTTAATACTTGGACAGGCTTGCAATTTAAGATTACTACCAAATAGAATGAATTTAGATTTCGATGTGTTTAAAGTCAGGCGATTGTAATTGAACCAATCAGCCAGCTTGGCGAGATCTGCGTTTAGACAGCGTTCAATGTCTGTAGTAGATTTCGAAGGTCGAAATAGACGTGGATGGTATCTCTAATCGCCTATATCCCGGGGGTATGCTGCCACCCGACTTCTGGGAGTCCGCCAGGGGCTGGTTTGCCAAGGATGGCGATACGGACATGACCCCCTCGAAGTATTTCAACAACCGTTTCGAATCGTCGTCGATATGCGTACCGCGAAGGATCCAGCCGTTCTTGGGGATGGCCTATCCCAGATAGGGAGCGTTAAGGATATTCAGCTTCGCATTCACCGTTCGGTGGGCACCGGGACAGTCAATTGCCACATATACGTGCTGGCGGACGCCCAGCTCTCCCTTCTGAACGGAGCCCTCCACAGTATATCATACTGAGGTATGGATGGTCTGGTAGAGCACATCCCTTTCAATGCCCTGATCGTAGGGCCAACGAATTGCGGCAAAACAGCCTTCCTTGTGAAACAGCCGAGTGGATTGAATCACAGCGGACCCTCCGAAGACCGTCCCTAACCCTAGGCTGAAGGATCCAAAGCGCATTGCTGCCAGAAAAGCGCTTTCGGAAAGTAACCGACGTGCTAGGACTGCACTCGCCCGCGAGGTGGAGCGTGAAAGGGAAGGTCAGCTCGAGGAGGTGCCCGTCAGCTGGACCGACAAGCTCTCGGACATATCCGCCAACACCGTATTCGCGGCTATCGGCGTAGGCGCGGCGTTGGTAAGCCTATTCTTCCAGTACAAGAGAACGAGCCGGCCGGAGCGCCCAGCCCAACCCTCCGTGGACCCCAGTCCACCCGAAATTAAAAAGGTCGCGAGGCGCCGAGGGACATGGGGTAGGAAACCCATTTGAAGCCCCGAGCCACAGGCTATATGAGGAAGAATGGGCGAGAACGAACTAATGCGCATGGTGACCGACAGTGCCATATTGATAGGAATCGCTGCGGGTATTGGCTACGTTGGAAGAAAGGTAGTGAAGGAGCCCCTGACTAACGACCCTTCGTCGTCCGTCTTGAATTTCGTGAAGTGGCCAGCCGTGCTGTCCGGCAGCCTTGCGGAGGAAGCAATACCTCGAAGACCGAAAGATCATCCCTAAGAGCCTGTGAGATGGTCGCCATTGCTTTGATGATCGGGGGAGCCCTCCTCAACGCTACGGCCTTTGTGGGTGGAAGCTACCTCGCCCGGGCAATCTCCGGCCGCCAAGGCTCCGACGCGCTGGCCATAGGGCGGAAACGACACGATTTGGCGCTCGAGAAGTATCAAAGGGATTGGGCTGCCTTCCAGGAGCACCGGGAAAAACTGGCCGGGAACAGGAGAGGCTACAGCGCCACGCCGAGGACGACCTTGCCAACACGGACCGTGCCTTGGCCCTCTACAACCAGGTACACGTGGGGTTACACCACCTCACTTTGAAGGAACCAAAGTTCTCCGCCTACTATCGTCCCTCGAGCGCCCAGAAGACAGGCGAATTGTTATATGTGGGTGGGGGTATGCTCGCTGCGGGTTATGCTGCGAGCCGCTGGCTGTAAAAAAATAACTTTTTCTGGGGACATTGGGAGCCTTACTGCGCTCGTATTAGAGGCTCGTCCATTCGTTAGGATATCTCGCGATGGGCGACAGCAAGCTAGCCTCGTACTTCTATGGGCCCCAGGGCTACTGGAAGGAGTATGCCGCCCTGGGCAAGCTCGCAGCTGCTGCGGGGGTGTCGGAGGCTGCCGCGAAGTTTTGGTTGAAAAAGCAAGCCCTGTGGCAAATGTTTCTTCCTGTGAGGCTGCCGTGGAGTGCTGCCTTGAATCGGTTCCACGAGATGTCGTTGTACCGCTTCGACATACCTTTCGAAGAGTGTTTCTGGTAGGGACACCCCGGGGTTGGACACTGCGTCCTTCAGTATATCTACCCCCTTCTCATGGTAGAAGCCACGCATCCTCTCGAGGGCCTCGAGGAAGGGACCTACGGCGAGATCGTTATAATGGCGAAGCCAATCGGCGAAGGTCTTCATTCCCTTCTCGCGAAAGGTTCGCTGGCAGTCCTTCCACTCCGCCAGGGATAGGAGGTAGCCACCCTTTTGTTTTGACCACCACGCTGGATAGTCCGGTAGCCCGATGTGGTCCAGCTTGTCGGGGGAGTCGAACCACTCATATGGCGTGAAGCTCTTCTGTAACTCGCACCCATATGCGGTGACCCAACGCTCGTAGGAGGTGCCGGGACCGAGGTAGTTCATAACGTCGAGGAAGCGGAATTCGGGGGTGAGGAGGAACATGGTGGAGTTAGCTTTCTTTGCCACCCTCACTTTGGCGCACGTATCGGCAATGGTTTCGACGAAGTGGTTTCGGATGAGGTTCATGTCATACCGACCAGAGGAACAGGAACAGCACAGGAACCTGGTCCGACCACTCGTCGATTTTCGTCTGTGAGTGCTTCGATAGGGTGTCGAAGGCGAAAGCGGCGGTCCTGGGCAGAACTGCTCGACGACGACTTCTCGAATCGTATTTGCGCTTCGCTGGAGTTCTTCGACAAAAGCATAGACGAGGTCCTTGGGGTTGCGTCGGCAGATGTGGGTTGGTGTGCGGTTGTGTGTGTCGGCTACTGACATGGATATGGGAACGTGTACGTTGTCGAAGGTCAATCTGTCTGTTGGTTGTCGTCCCTTTGCCCCATCGAGGTAGGCCTCGAAGTCGTACACTATGGCATGTGGGTAGGAGGTTGGTGTTGGTTTTGGAATGGGCTCGTTGGTCTTCTTCGTGGAGCAGCCCCAGGCCTCCACTACGGTATAGCCCGCCTCGCGTAGCTTTGCCGTTCTTAGGCAGGTCTTGCAGTACAGGTATGTGCCCCGGGAGAAGCATTTTGGACAGCCGTGGTAGTAGCAGCCATGGAACTGGAAGATGGTTCGGGAAAGAGGTTCGTAGCCATCGACAGGGGCTCCTTCGACCCAACGCTCTCCACCATGCCCACAGTCTGCGTGGTGGATGTGCTGCTGTCGAGCTTCCGACTCGCGCTTGAGCCAGCGTAGGCCGGCTTTGCTTGCCGTGCTCTCTGGCCAGAAGGCTTTTTCGTATGCGGACTGGGGAGCCGTGATCGCCTCTCCAGGGCAGACGATCTTCGTTTTGCCGCGACTACTACAACGATCCGCATGGCGTTGGAGGTTCGAGGCTTTTGTGAAACGCTGCTTACAATCGTTACAGATGAAGACATACTCAAGCTTGCGAGTGTTCTTGATATAGCAGGCGTGCGAGTCGTACACCCCAATCGTCACTATGTCCTCGTAGCGGGGTGCCTGCCGTGTCAAATGCCAGGTGCCATCCTCCATAGGTTCGTATACCCGAATGCCTATCCCAAAGTGGAGCTCGACCTTCTCCAACTCCCCCAGCGAGGTCTTGGGGACATCGGGTAGATGTATCGCTCGGTGGTAGAAGTCCTGGGCGAGTTTTTGGGCTTCGGCGGTACATCTGTCTATGCGCACCCCTTTGTATACGGCTAGGCAACGCCAAAGGCAGAGGTTGTCGTTGTGCTGGTCAAGGGCAACCATCCCCTTCTTCTGCCGAAGCCGGTTGGGGAGTGGACCTGTCCCCAATAGCGGTTGTCGGTCGAGAACGACTTTGACGTCCACGAATGCCCACCGCACGAATGCCCACTGGGTGTTGGGACGCTCGATGTTGTCGGGGTTTAGGCGGGCGCTCTCCTTGTCGGCAACCCACTCCTCCGCATCGCCTAGCGTATTTATCCATGGGGAACCTGTGGCTGTCTTGGAGAAGAGCATCATGTGCCTGTTGGTAACATTGCGGATACGATAGGTATAGCCGTATCGTATGTAGAAGCTCGTTGCTACGTGTTCGGTCAACTTTCCCATGATCCGGGGTGAGAGGTCCTCTGCCACGCCTATGAAGAAGCGCCACCGAATGGTGCGCCTGCCTATCTCCTCCCCCTCGAGCATACCATCCCTCTCGTCGAGAATGGCGTCTGCCTCTCGAGGGAGACTCCGTACCAGTGGCTCGCTACGAGGCTTTTGCTGGAGCTGACGAGTGATTCGCTGTAGGCGAGGTGTACGGGTTTGGAGTTTGGCTCTACCCCGCGCCACAATAGCTTTTGCCCGTAGACTTGTTGTGACCTCCTCGCTCAGCTGTTTGACTTCGCGGATACGTTGGCGCGTTTGTGGGGGTTTTCGAGGTCCCCTCGAAGGGCTGGGAACCTCCCCGTTCGATCAGCCCGTCTGATCCTCTCTTGCCATTCGGAGGCGCGAGCCTCGGCTATTGCCTGGGAGAGACCGGGTTTGTTGAGCCTCAAGGTACCTCGAAGGCCGTACTGCTTCGCTTGTATGCGTAGTTGCTTGAGGGTAACCATTTTCTTCGGTAATACCTATACCTCACCTCTCTCTAATTGGAACGATCGACCGTTGTCTCCAATTCCACCAACACCTTCGCAAAGCAATTCTTGTTTTTTTGTTTTACCCTACGGAGGCGCTGACACTGCTTGCTCGCACTTCGCGCAAAGCCCGTAACTCCTACGGCAACCTCGACCACACTTCTCGCAGGGGGTGGGTGAAATGCTCCCACCTCTTATCTGGAAATTATGCTCAGCACAGAATTTTGTCTTCGCACTCCTTACGCACCTCGTATCCTTCCCGAGCATCAACCAACTACAGGTACCTTTCTCCATCCTGAGGCATATACCGCATACGCACCATTTTCTAATTACCCGCTCACCTACATAGACAATTCCCAATTGCCTACGTACATCGCGAGATTGCCGCGGCGCGGTACCGATACCACCCTTTTTCGTATGGTCCCCGGCGGCGCGGGGCCTGGGGAGGTCGGGTGGCTCTCCGGCCGATTCCTGGGGCGACTTCGGCTATGCTATGTTTTTCGCGTGTACGTCGCGTGTACGTTTGCCTACATACGTAATTGCCGATTATTTGTGTACGTGGACGCCCGTTTGTCTACATACGTAATTGCCGATTATTTGTGTATGCCGCGCCTCGTTTGCCTACATGCGGAATTGGTAATTACGTATGTACGTCGCGACTCGTTTGCCTACATGCGGAATTTCCCAAATAAGTTGTGATTGCCACGACGTTCGGTGTGGTCACAGCCCGAAAAAAGTGAGGTCCGCCGAGTTACAAAAAGCTAACGACTTTTGATTTTTAGTTGGTATCATTTTCACTCCGGCTATACTACTTGGTGAAATAAATGAAATATGTTTTTTAATAGAGAAAAGGAGGACTATCAGGAAGCAGAAGGACTGGATATCCCGGGACGGGGTGAACACTGGGTGCACTATGTGAATTATGAATAAAATAATAGGTAGAGAAGCATGCAGAAGGAAAATCCACGAGAACTAGGTAATCGAAGGAGGAGAAATATGGTAGCAGTGAGCCCGGAGAGAAAACAGAAAAATAATTAAATGAAAGCAGTGTGTGTCTTGGTACAGCGACTACAGTACTACAGTACTACAGCAAATACAGCACTACGGCGACTACAGGGCTACATCGACTACAGTACTACAGCGACTACAGTACTACAGTAACTACAGTACTACAGCAACTACAGTACTACAGCAACTACAGTACTACAGCGACTACAGCACTACAGCAACTACAGTCATACAGCAACTACAGTACTACAGCGACTACAGCAACTACAGTAACTACAGCAACTACAGTACTACAGCAACTACAGTACTACATCAACTACATTACTACAGCAACTACATTACTACAGCAACTACATTACTACAGTAACTACAGTACTACAGCAACTACAGTACTACAGCAACTACAGTACTACAGTAACTACAGTACTACAGCAACTACAGTACTACAGCGACTACAGCAACTAGTGATACAGCAACTACAGTACTACAGCAACAACAGTCATACAGCAACTACAGTACTACAGCGACTACAGTAACTACAGTACTACAGCAACTACAGTACTACATCAACTACAGTACTACAGCAACTACAGTACTACAGCAACGACAGTACTACAGCAACGACAGTATACTACAGCACTACAGTACTACAGCAACTACAGTACTACAGCAACTACAGTACTACAGCAACTACAGTACTACAGCAACTACAGTACTACAGCAACTACAGTACTACAGCAACTACAGTACTACAGCAACTACAGTACTACAGCAACTACAGTACTACAGCAACTACAGTACTACAGCAACTACAGTACTACAGCAACTACAGTCCTACAGCAACTACAGTCCTACAGCAACTACAGTCCTACAGCAACTACAGTCCTACAGCAACTACAGTACTACAGCAACTACAGTACTACAGCAACTACAGTACTACAGCAACTACAGTACTACAGCAACTACAGTAACTACAGTACTACAGCAACTACAGTACTACAGCAACTACAGTACTACAGCAACTACAGTACTACAGCAACTGCAGTACTACAGCAACTGCAGCAACTACAGTACTACAGCAACTACAGTACTACAGCAACTACAGTACTACAGTAACTACAGTACTACAGTAACTACAGTACTACAGCGACTACAGTAACTACAGCGACTACAGTAACTACAGTACTACAGCAACTACAGTACTACAGCAACTACAGTACTACAGCAACTACAGTACTACAGCAACTACAGTACTACAGCGACTACAGTAACTACAGCAACTACAGTACTACAGCGACTACAGTAACTACAGTACTACAGCAACTACAGTACTACATCAACTACAGCACTACAGCAACTACAGTAATACAGCAACTACAGTACTACAGCGACTACAGTACTACGGCTACTACAGGGCTACATCAACTACACTACATCGACTACAGGGCTGTATACATACATATGGACACAATACACACGCACATGCACACAGTACATGAGGATTACCATATATGAAGTACCTACTCTATATAGTATTAGTTAGCGCTGGTCTGATGTGCGGGAGGTCGCGGGCTCAAAATTCTGGCCGAAACAACACTCAGGGACTTACAGTGTATTGAGTGCAACTAATGTATCGATGGACCTCATTAGCTATCTTAATTTTACTGGACAACCTATCTCGCCAACCGGGGCCACTTAGACAACGAGAACTAAACACATTGCAAACGAAAGAATTCCAGCTTACAATTGTACTCGACAGTGATTGGTTCAAATTACCGCGAGTTGGAATTCTTTGTTTCCATTTTGCAATGTAATTGACTCTCGTATTCCCGGTTACAGTAACGAGTCGCACAGTAAAATAAGGGTCTTTATGAAACAATTTAGTTCTCGAACTGCAAATGGTTGACCTTCACGTCTTCTCGGACGTTAAATCGTTATGCTCCACGTCGGCCTCAAGATCAGTCTCACCAGACTGTCACGAGTTACCGACGTTAAATATAATTAATTGAGGAAATGTTGCATCCGCATCTAGGTACTATCTAACCTGACTTGCTTACGGTAAAATCAAACCAAAACAAGAGAATCCAATCTGTCGTTAAACCTGCTAAAAATAAACCAATACCTTCATCTTTTCCTGTGAAGTTTGGTAGAACTCTACAGTTAGCTCGGCAAACTTGGCCTCCACATCGCTGTCATCCGTGCACAGCTGAAACTTTAGAAGAAGCTGCAACAACAAAACAACGCCTCAAAATAGAGCATTGTGATTGGGTCAGAAAGACAGAAACAATGGGAAAACCATTACGATGTAATGGCATGCCGCACGGTGACCGTACCGTATGCATTAACCGTAACGTATGCATTAACCGTACCGTATGTATTAACCGTACCGTATGTATTAACCGTAACCTGCCCACCCGAACGCTCCAGATGCGGAGCGCGGTCAACGCACTGCAAAAATCTAACCATTTATCAAACTCATTAATAATGCATGAGGCGGAATCAAAGGAAATCAGTGTGCGATAAGTGATCTGTACATCTGATTCAGATTTCGTCCTGATTTACATAAACTTTTGCTTTCGATTTTCTTGGCCGAAATAGGTCGTATCGCCAAAATAACTGAAAAACACGACTCTCTACATCTGGACGTTTGATAAGCCATATACAGAATAGACCAGTTTCGTATTCGAAAATTACCGCTGAATGCAATGACTACAGACGCATGTACTCAGGGTTAGCCTCATTCTGAAGTTAAACATTCTTAAATACCAGCGAGAAGGTGCAAAATGCGAAACTACAACAATACGCAGAGTTGTGAATAGCCCACCTTCTCGCTGGTATTTAAGAATGTTTAACTTCAGAATGAGGCTAACCCTGAGTACATGCGTCTGTAGTCATTTCATTCAGCGGTAATCTTCGAATAGGAAACTGGAGTATTCCGTGCTTCCAGCTCGAGTTTGTAAATCCGATAAAGCATGGGCACGAATTCTGTATCTATTATATACAGACTTTCAAGAACGATGTAAAAATGTACAGTATGCGAGGGAGGGGGGTCGTTCTCCTGCTTTCGGTTATTTTCATGTTGTTGTTGTTTATGCAAGTATCTACGTTAATTTGTTTCCAAAGAATAATGACTGCGTGACTGCGTGAAGAACGAGACGTATGAACATTTTAGACTTTGTAAACTGTTAGTAAAATGTCTGTGAATGTACAACTTTCAACACATTTTACACAGTAGTAAATTTAGAGAATTTTACAGTCGTTAAAATTGTTTGTGAACTGTCTGTAAATGTGTACATTGGCAAACACTTTATAGACTTTTTACGTAGTTCTTCAAAGTCTGTAAACGGTTAGATTTTTCTAGTGAACATTATTGGAAAATTATACTGAAACGCTGACCCCCCCCCCCCCCCAACCCAAAAAAAATGCAGAAGAGGTGCGGCAAGATCGCGGCGCGTTTCACGGTGATACTACGATCTTTAACAATCGTACAAAACTTTCTTACTGAAAGAACGGGAAACCACATAATGCAGTCCACATTTGGTAGGATATCTAATGTACCTGCTTGAGTTTGTCAGCATCCTGGATGTACTGCTTGGCCATGGCTACCTCCACCTTAACCTCGGCATCCTTAGAGTTCCTCAAGCCATAGATGAGGTCCTGTAGCTGGACGATCAGACGGTCCACAGCCTGTACAATCAATAGGACAACATCAGTATAACACAAAGCGTGCGCTCTAATTGGTCCATAAGGTCACGCGCATGCCCTATTTTGTTAGGAAT
The DNA here is from genome assembly GCA_030867875.1 of Actinernus sp. WN-2022. Lineage (NCBI taxonomy): Eukaryota > Metazoa > Cnidaria > Anthozoa > Actiniaria > Actinernidae > Actinernus > Actinernus sp. WN-2022. Next base: position 77,345,903 of record JAOWCC010000019.1, read on the forward strand.
GTTAGCTAATTACTCGGGCTGCCTGTGGCAGCACCGAGTCTTAAAATGCAAGCGGTTATTTTTTTTTTGTTTCATGCAACAACATTTCACCTTTTGACCCATGCGGTTATTTTTTCTTTGTTCCCATGTATTAAATTTCAAGCGAACTTTTCTACTTTCGACACACGGTCGCTAAACTGTACGAAATCACCAAGAATAAATCCCTAATGTCCAAACTAACGGGAAAAACTGAAAGAGGAAATCCTTGTGAGCAATCGACGTACATATAAAGCTATATAAGTTATCATCGACTATATGAGAGTCAAACATCGAGCTGCTATGAAACCGCTTGTGACAGTTTGTTTACGCACTTTCGCCGGACAAGCGAACGTTTCTACTTTCGACACACGGTCGCTAAACTGTACGAAATCTCCAAGGATATATCCCTAATGTCCAAACTAAAGGGAAAAACTGAAAGAGGAAATCATTGTGACCAATCAACATACATATGAAGCTCCAGAAGTAATTATTGAATACATGAGAACCCATAGAGAAAACCGATAATAATGAACACGGTATTATATAGTTTCACGGACATTTGTGGCTTAACTGAACTCGCGCTACAGCATAGCTTGAAATACTGTACGAAAACTCCCGTTTAAAAATTTCCTGATGCCGAAAGGACCGTAGCATTTAAACAAGATATCCTTCTGACCAATCGACATACATATTAAGCTGTAAAAGTATGTTCCATTCCATAACAGCCGATAGTGCAAACTAGTAAACTGCCACTAGTAAATTGACCTTGCGTACTTCCGCGAGTACTGAACTTTCTAGCGTCAAATGCATGTGTTACGTTTCCAAACTTTAGGACAAGAAATCTTCCATAGAATGTTCTATTTTTTTTACAGCTGAGAACTGTATTATTAAACATTTGGCTGAATTATATCATGTCAAAAGTGCAAACGAAGAAATATATATCTACGGACGCGAGCAGCTCGATCGTTTCACTTTGGTCAAATTCGGACTGTTTACGACTGGAACCTGCAGTTTTACCGGACCTGCAGACTAAATTGTAAACGTGTGTTGCATGAATAAGTAGTGTTTACAGTAAAAGATCAACTACTTTAATTTACATACGAGAAAACAAAAATATTAAATTACATACATGTATATATACTAGGGGAGCAGAGAATGAAAGTCACCGCGCTACCGGCCACTCCTAAAGAGTGTTAATAATTCTTCCCGTTGGTTATTACTAAGAGGATTTCAAATGAAAGTGTATTTCATCTTCAATCTCATGTGGCCCGAGTGAAAGCCCAGATGGGCTCTTGTTATAGTCTAAAAATATAAATTTCATTTAGCCTGTGTCCTAATATAGATGCATAGATGACGCCAAAACGTGAAGAGAACATCTGTTACGCCACAGCACTTCTTTGTTCTCTTCGAATTTTGACGTAACATCAGGCACAGTGGGGGAGGAGGGAGGGGAGGAGAGGGAGAATGGGGAGAGGGGTTAGTTTTGACGTCATCTGTGCACCTATAACAGGACCACACCGCGGCAAAACGGTATGCTCCGCTGGCCAAAAGAATGAAGGCTCTGCTATCAAATACAAATTACCGAGGGTTTCAACTTTTTTAGTAAATAAATTTATAACTTAGTAAACTCACAGTGAATTACAAATTAAGAAAACTTCAACCTGTTAAAGTCTTAGGCTTAGCTTTTAAGTAGTTTTCTTATTTTTTGACAAAACAGTTCACAAATGGATACTTTTAAAATCACGGGTATGTGCCTGTTGTTTCATTTCAGCGCGCCGACAAGAAATAGCAAATACGCATGCGCGTAACGTTTTGCCGCGGTGTGTAACAGGACAGACGCACGGCAGAATGGAATCTATTTGTTAAATATCCAATGGGTGACTACTTGTGTAAAACCTAGTGTCGGTCAGCGAGAGAGCAGTTGCTATAATATGCTGCTCTTTTACATTTGTGTTTCGGACAAACGTTCCATTTCTTCTTCGCCATCTGTCCAGACGTACCAAGCACATCACAAAGCTGGTCTTATAACACTATAGCCTGACCTGTTGCTGTGTAGAGGCCATCAGTAGGCCCTGCTGCAGTCTGTAGGCCTGCTCTGTGACCACCTTGTGAGGCGACTGGTTCCTCAGGAGAAGCTTCTCGATCTGAAGGGGTAAAGGGGAAACCCGTTCACGATATAGCCACACAAATCGTAGCTTACAATAATAATGAATAAATAATGCTAGCTAAAATAGACCAATACTTGTATATCACGAGAACTCGATCAAAACATAAGTCAGGATGATAAAAAAGCCACTTTAATTTTAACGGGACCTCAAACAACAACAGGGACGAATCAGATTAGCCAGGACTCGGCTAAACCACAGATCAAATTGGAATTTATCGTGTTGGTTTTTGTGGAGGGAGGAAAAACGGAAAACCTGAAGAAAAACCCAGAGCAAGGGATACCAAAAAACCCTGGCCACAGTGGTGATAGGCAAATCGCCTACCACTTGCACCACCCCGGATAGTCTAAGGTGACATTCTAGTACATAATGCAGTGTCCTATTTAGGCCTAACAGAGTTGGCGTTCTGCGCGATAGTACCCTTTTATTTGTCCGTAGCGCCCTCTCGTTTTATTTAGCTTGTTACAGAAAACTTATCCAAGTAATGATTCGCCTTAGAATGATAGCAAACAATAGGCTGCAGCAATGAGTATATCCTCATATACGGTTTTGCTTGAATATAATAATAATCAACTTTATTTATAGAGGGTAGACACATAACAGTATTACAACTGAAAAACCAGTGGCCCTCCTACAATTAATATCATAAAATACAAAACTCTGAAAAGCAATTACAAAATATAATTAAATTTATGAACAAGCTAAAAGACAAACGTATCAATATTGGAACTATGTGTACAGTGTATCTATATTAAAAAAGGTAAAAATGTGATGCCAAAGGCAGAGCTAATATTTAAATAGTAAAATGTTCTATATCCTTATAAGTAGCAATAAAATATTCGAACATAGCTTTCTTGAAACTACCTAGACTCGGTTTTCTTTTTATTTCATTTGGGATCGTATTCCAGAAACGTGTAGTCGACACTACAAACGACCTCCCTCCCTCTGTCTGAATCGTTTGAATCGGGGACAGACTAGGTTTAATTTTCCGTGTCTGCTGGTTCTCTCATTAATATGCCTTAAAATGCATATGAATGAAGAAAACTAAGTCGATCTCATTTGTAGTTCTGTAACTTAACTTCAGCCCTTTTTCCGATCCACCTTACTTATTTAATTCTAATGTTATCTTAATGATTATACCTTTGGGGGTAGGGAGTGGTTGGTCTTTTGTATTCTTAGGGTTATGTTTATCTCCTCATTTCTGTACTTGTAAATACTCACTAATCATTTGTTTGTGTACTATTTGGGACTAGCCTAGTTGGGACTTCGTGTCCGTTCGCTAACCCCTCATCTCGTACTTGTCTAATTATTGTGTATTTTTGTTTTATTGTTTGTAAGCTGTACGACTGATAGAAGCCTCTTAATAAAATAGATAAATATACCTACATGTAGTTTCCGCCTTTTTCTTACTTTGGACCAGCTAGCAAACCGACATAGAAAAGTCACATAGTCGAGGTGTCATTCTAGTGTAAAATCACGCCCACATACCTTCCTCAAGTGCTGCTCACACTGCACACTGTGCGACTTGATGCACTGAGCGGCATCGTGCAGTGGTGTCGGCATTGAATGCAGTATGTGATTGCTACAGTGCAATGGATAGCATTAGTACAATGCACTTTAGGGAGTATCGCAACAACAAAACTCGGGGGTGGGGGGGCATTGGAAGGATACTTAAGAAGTTATGTCTTACTAACATTGATGATGAGTTTGGTGGTCGAAATAGGACTGGGTCTTCATAGAATGATCGAAGTAGCTATGGATCCACAAGGCTTCTTCCACACCTGTTTTGGCCATGTCATGGCGAAGATCATCGTCATTATTAGGGCAGACATAAAAAAATGACTTCAATTTGTATTTTACAACAACAGACAATGGAAAAATGTAGGCAACTTCTTTTTACAACAAACTTTATGCGGTCACACGCGACTCGCATCAGCATTATTGACTGTCTTCTTATTGACAATGAAAATTAGCCAATCAGAGGGCGAGAAAATGGGCAGTTGTCGTAAAACACATATCTTGCTATCCAACTTTGACTGATCTCTGTGGTAAGAGCAGACAAACATAGCATTGAGAAACGTTCCACGTTAAGAAAAGCAAAAGGAGGACACCAAATGCATTCAGAGTATATTCTTTTATCCAATATTCCCGGCTCGGTGTTCTCACCTCTCCAGTGCTGCACTGATGTCTCCCAATCCTCGATGTGTCGTCCCATTCCTGTCCCAGTGAAGTTTCCTACAAAACATGAGCAATCACGTGGAATTATTTCATATTTGTTAGTTATGGAGCCTCCAATGAGCGCTTCACGTCTCACGCCTCTCACGATGAGCGCTTCGCCTCTCACCTCTGTGGCCCAAGTTCGATTCCCGGACGCGGCGCCATATGTGAGTCGAGTTTGTTGGTATCTCGTCCTTGCTCCGAGGGTTTTTCTCCGTGTTCTCCGGGTTTCCTCCCTCCACAAAAACCAACACGCTAAATTCTAATTCGATCTGTGGATTAGCCGGGTACTGGCTTTGATCAGCCTCTTATGGTTGTTTCAGGTCCCGTTACAAATTCAGTGTTTTTTAGTGTTTTTAAAACATTAAGTATTGTATTCTCACGGGATGAACACTCAATGGAAGCTCATGCATGTGTGGGTTCATTTCTAATGCTAAAAAAGGCTTTCAGCAGATTCCCCCACATGAGCCTCCATTGAGTGTTCGTTCCAGCTCATCCGTGAAAATACGAAACGTGCCTATTGAATGCACCTTACTCATCCCGTACCCACACGGGAGAAGTCTGGTAACAATGGCATCAGAGCGAGGCCAGTTGTCCCAGAGATCGCAAAATTGTAGCCGGTCAGAAATGTCTTAGTTTCTGTCGTACCGCACTGTTGTGTTCTTTTGTGTCAAGGAAATTAACGTTATTTTCCGCCATGGATTGGCGATTTTTTTCTCTTTCTGTGACAAGCTGAGAATACTGGCCTCGCTTTGATGCGTTTATGAATAAGGTGAATGACATCTGTGAATCATACAACTGTACATTGGCTTCATGTGACACGTGTACTGTCTGTACCTCAGTTTGGAGTTCAGCTGCAAGGCCTTGGCAAGTATGCGAGCCCCCTCGTCACCCATGTTGTTGCCACTGGTGGAAATAAACAATCAGAAATAACGTGTTTAGTAGACACACTTCACATGATAGCATAGAAATCAAGTTGACTATTGTCAGAACCGCATAGTCGCAGCTAATCGCACTGGTGCGTTTGCGAAATCAGACGCTGATTAGCTGAGATTCAGTCACAACTTAGAAAAATATCAACAAATTAAAGTAATAAATCATCAATTAATTAATGCATCAGACCATGCGATTCAAGGAAAATCACATGCCTGACCACAGAAAATTGCACTCGAAAAACCAATATCGGGCAATTTTCTGTGGAATTATTTAGTCAGGCATGTGAGTTTCCTATATTATGACTCCCAAACTACACAACAACTCTTGACTTGTAATTCTACCTGATGTCCAGTTCAACCAGGGTCTCATTCGTGCCCAGTGCATCCAATAACGGGATGATCTCGTGCTTAAGCTTAGAGTCTGCTATAGACAAGGTGTGGATGTGCTGGAATGTAAGAGAAGAGAGATCATCAAGATATATAGCTTCTAACAGGCTGTCATACATTGTACTTACAGGTAGAGCACGGAAATTAGGTCTATTAATTCTCTTAGTTCTTTTAAGAAAGCTTTTGGTATCTAATATGTTTCCTAGTATTTAAGCCATTATTATTATGATTATCTGATATTTTCCTTGGTATAAAATTATTTTTAAAACAAGTTAATTTTTTAAAGATTTTTAGTATCTGTATAATTGCATAACATTTTTACTAAGTTAGTTTTTAATACTTGTTGTATTGTAAAGCGCTATTGAACTTTAGGAAATAGCGCTATATAAATTGACTATTATTATTATTTAACGTTGGTAACTCATGACTGATAAACTTGAGGCTGATATGGGACCTACAATTTAAATTTCTTATCCAACAAGATGTGGAAGGTCTAACCATTTGCAGTTCGAGAACGAGATTGTTTCACAAAGGCAGCACTTTTTACTCAGTTATTTTAAGACCCTGAGTGTTGATCCAGCCGGGGTTTGTTCCGTCGACCTCCCGCACAACAAACCAGCACTTAACCACTGAGCTAACTTAGGGACGGTCATATACACATAATATACACTGCCAAGTACAGTGTTTATTCAACACCGTTAATATGGCATACATACCGAGTTCTCTTCTGATATCAACTGCACCAGGGCTTCAAGGGACACATTGGAATTTCTAAATATTACAAAACACCACAGTATTAACAACATGAAGAACCTCGAGCAAAACTGATTGCTGATTGACTGAGGGGAGCGGTGATTCAGAGTGGAATCTACACACGCTATTTATAATGCGATTCAAGGAAAATCGCATGCCCGACTCAGTAATTCCACGTTAAATTGCACTCCAAAAATCGATATCACGCTCGTCGCTTTGTGACTTGGGCGATATCGGTTTTCTCGTGCAATTTAACGTGGAATTACTTCATCAGGCATGTGATTTTCCTATAAAGTCATATTTTACAATCATAGTAACAACATCAATAACAATGTATACCTTTGCCTGAAGTTTTGTCCAACACAGAGATGCTGAATGGATTGATTGGAGCCAAGACTTTCAAGTACCTTAACCAGATCTCCTTCAAACCCTAAAAAGTGAAAAGTACATATACATGTACATGTACAAAGCATTCTACTGTTAATAGACATTTTTGATACAAAGGTCTCAATAATGAGGCTTTGGGGTAAATTATACTTGTGTGTGATAAGTAAATTAAGCTTGTACATATATATCAAAAATGGGCTATTCTTGTGGCAGCATAAAAGCTAAGAAATGTGGAACAAGGATATGTTATCAAAAACTTTCGGGTCCAAACTTTCCATAACAGCAATTCTCATTCACTGTGCGCTTTAAGAATTTTGTTTTCATGAACACGTCGTGTTTTGGTGGATGTCAATCATGATTTACATACTAATTAGCATGGAATCACTAAGTTATTTTTTAATCCAGTCTCGTAGTCTTTGAAATGTTAACGAACAGAACTACATTGTACAAACCTTTGCAGAACTCATTTTGCACCACAGATATTGCTAAGTTCCTATGTTTTTTACTTGTTGACATCCTCCAAAACATTGCCTCTTTGTTGGAGATAAAATTCTAAATGGGCACATCTCTTTTTATAAACATCTTTCAAATCTTTTGTTTAACTTCAAATATTAAGCCTCTAGCAGATCGTGCTAATGATAGGCTTATTAGACCTCTAGCAGATCCTGCTAATGATTGGCTTATTAGACCTCTAGCAGATCCTGCTATTCATTGGCTTATTAGACCCCTAGCAGATCCTGCTAATGATTGGCTTATTAGACCTCTAGCAGATCCTGCTATTCATTGGCTTATTAGACCCCTAGCAGATCCTGCTAATGATTGGCTTATTAGACCTCTAGCAGATCCTGCTAATGATTGGCTTATTAGACCTCTAGCAGATCCTGCTAATGATAGGCTTATTAGAGCTCTAGCAGATCCTGCTAATGATCGGCTTATTCCTCTAGCAGATCCTGCTAATGATTGGCTTATTAGACCTCTAGCAGATCCTGCTAACGATCGGCTTATTAGAGCTCTAGCAGATCCTGCTAACGATCGGCTTATTAGACCTCTAGCAGATACTGCAAATGATAGGCTTATTACATGATGTAGGCCTCTAGCAGATCGATCCTTCTAATGATCTGCTTATTAGACCTCTAGCAGATCCTGCTAATGATAGGCTTATTAGACCTCTAGCAGATCCTGCTAATGATAGGCTTATTACATGATGTAGGCCTCTAGCAGATTCTGCTAATGATCGGCTTATTAGAGCTCTAGCAAATCCTGCTAATGATCAGCTTATTAGAGCTCTAGCAGATCCTGCTAATGATAGGCTTATTACATGATGTAGGCCTCTAGCAGATTCTGCTAATGATCGGCTTATTAGAGCTCTAGCAAATCCTGCTAATGATCAGCTTATTAGAGCTCTAGCAGATCCTGCTAATGATAGGCTTATTACATGATATAGGCCTCTAGCAGATTATGCTAATGATCGGCTTATTAGACCTCTAGCAGATCCTGCTAATGATTGGCTTATTAGACCTCTAGCAGATCCTGCTAATGATTGGCTTATTAGACCTCTAGCAGATCCTGCTAATGATTTGCTTATTAGACCTCTAGCAGATCCTGCTAATGATAGGCTTATTAGACCTCTAGCAGATCCTGCTAATGATTGGCTTATTAGACCTCTAGCAGATCCTGCTAATGATTGGCTTATTAGACCTCTAGCAGATCCTGCTAATGATAGGCTTATTAGAGCTCTAGCAGATCCTGCTAATGATAGGCTTATTAGACCTCTAGCTAGCAGATCCTGCAAATTATAGGCTTATTAGACCTCTAGCAGATCCTGCTAATGATAGGCTTATTAGAGCTCTAGCAGATCCTGCTAATGATCGGCTTATTCCTCTAGCATATCCTGCTAATGATTGGCTTATTAGACCTCTAGCAGATCCTGCTAATGATTGGCTTATTAGACCTCTAGCAGATCCTGCTAACGATCGGCTTATTAGAGCTCTAGCAGATCCTGCAAATGCTAGGTTTATTAGACCTCTAGCAGATCCTTCTAATGATAGGCTTATTACATGATGTAGGCCTCTAGCAGATCGATCCTTCTAATGATCTGCTTATTAGACCTCTAGCAGATCCTGCTAATGATAGGCTTATTAGACCTCTAGCAGATCCTGCTAATGATAGGCTTATTAGACCTCTAGCTAGCAGATCCTGCAAATTATAGGCTTATTAGACCTCTAGCAGATCCTGCTAATGATAGGCTTATTAGAGCTCTAGCAGATCCTGCTAATGATCGGCTTATTCCTCTAGCATATCCTGCTAATGATTGGCTTATTAGACCTCTAGCAGATCCTGCTAATGATTGGCTTATTAGACCTCTAGCAGATCCTGCTAACGATCGGCTTATTAGAGCTCTAGCAGATCCTGCAAATGATAGGCTTATTAGACCTCTAGCAGATCCTTCTAATGATAGGCTTATTACATGATGTAGGCCTCTAGCAGATCGATCCTTCTAATGATCTGCTTATTAGACCTCTAGCAGATCCTGCTAATGATAGGCTTATTAGACCTCTAGCAGATCCTGCTAATGATAGGCTTATTACATGATGTAGGCCTCTAGCAGATTCTGCTAATGATCGGCTTATTAGAGCTCTAGCAAATCCTGCTAATGATCAGCTTATTAGAGCTCTAGCAGATCCTGCTAATGATAGGCTTATTACATGATATAGGCCTCTAGCAGATTATGCTAATGATCGGCTTATTAGACCTCTAGCAGATCCTGCTAATGATCGGCTTATTAGAGCTCTAGCAGATCCTGCTAATGATAGGCTTATTAGAGCTCTAGCAGATCCTGCTAATGATAGGCTTATTAGACCTCTAGCAGATCCTGCTAATGATAGGCGTATTCCTCTAGCAGATCCTGCTAATGATTGGCTTATTAGACCTCTAGCAGATCCTGCTAATGATTGGCTTATTAGACCTCTAGCAGATCCTGCTAATGATAGGCTTATTAGACCTCTAGCAGATCCTGCTAATGATTGGCTTATTAGAGCTCTAGCAGATCCTGCTAATGATTGGCTTATTAGACCTCTAGCAGATCCTGCTAATGATTGGCTTATTAGACCTCTAGCAGATCCTGCTAATGATTGGCTTATTAGACCTCTAGCATATCCTGCTAATGATAGGCTTATTAGAGCTCTAGCAGATCCTGCTAATGATCGGCTTATTCCTCTAGCAGATCCTGCTAATGATTGGCTTATTAGACCTCTAGCAGATCCTGCTAATGATTGGCTTATTAGACCTCCAGCAGATCCTGCTAACGATCGGCTTATTAGAGCTCTAGCAGATCCTGCAAATGATAGGCTTATTAGACCTCTAGCAGATCCTTCTAATGATAGGCTTATTACATGATGTAGGCCTCTAGCAGATCGATCCTTCTAATGATCTGCTTATTAGACCTCTAGCAGATCCTGCTAATGATAGGCTTATTAGACCTCTAGCAGATCCTGCTAATGATAGGCTTATTACATGATGTAGGCCTCTAGCAGATTCTGCTAATGATCAGCTTATTAGAGCTCTAGCAGATCCTGCTAATGATAGGCTTATTAGACCTCTAGCAGATCCTGCTAATGATAGGCTTATTACATGATATAGGCCTCTAGCAGATTATGCTAATGATCGGCTTATTAGACCTCTAGCAGATCCTGCTAATGATCGGCTTATTAGAGCTCTAGCAGATCCTGCTAATGATAGGCTTATTAGACCTCTAGCAGATCCTGCTAATGATAGGCTTATTACATGATGTAGACCTCTAGCAGATCCTGCTAATGATTGGCTTATTCCTCTAGCAGATCCTGCTAATGATTGGCTTATTAGACCTCTAGCAGATCCTGCTAATGATTGGCTTATTAGACCTCTAGCAGATCCTGCTAATGATTGGCTTATTAGACCTCTAGCAGATCCTGCTAATGATTGGCTTATTAGACCTCTAGCAGATCCTGCTAATGATAGGCTTATTAGACCTCTAGCAGATCCTGCTAATGATAGGCTTATTAGACCTCTAGCAGATCCTGCTAATGATAGGCTTATTAGACCTCTAGCAGATCCTGCTAATGATTGGCTTATTAGACCTCTAGCAGATCGTGCTAATGATAGGCTTATTAGACCTCTAGCAGATCCTGCAAATGATAGGCTTATTAGACCTCTAGCAGATCCTTCTAATGATAGGCTTATTAGACCTCTAGCAGATCCTGCTAATGATTGGCTTATTAGAGCTCTAGCAGATCCTGCTAATGATAGGCTTATTACATGATGTAGGCCTCTAGCAGATCCTTCTAATGATCGGCTTATTAGACCTCTAGCAGATCCTGCTAATGATAGGCTTATTAGACCTCTAGCAAATCCTGCTAATGATCAGCTTATTAGAGCTCTAGCAGATCCTGCTAATGATAGGCTTATTAGACCTCTAGCAGATCCTGCTAATGATAGGCTTATTACATGATATAGGCCTCTAGCAGATTATGCTAATGATCGGCTTATTAGACCTCTAGCAGATCCTGCTAATGATCGGCTTATTAGACCTCTAGCAGATCCTGCTAATGATAGGCTTATTAGACCTCTAGCAGATCCTGCTAATGATAGGCTTATTACATGATATAGGCCTCTAGCAGATTATGCTAATGATCGGCTTATTAGACCTCTAGCAGATCCTGCTAATGATCGGCTTATTAGACCTCTAGCAGATCTTGCTAATGATTGGCCGAACATTCTCCACACGTTTTTCACTACATTCAATATTTACTACACACAGCCGCAGTGCTTAAGCGCTTCACCTCTCACCTCTGTGGCCCAGGTTCGATTGCCGGATGTGGCACCATATGTGAGTTGAGTTTGTTCAATGGTATCTCACCCTTGCTCCAAGGGTTTTTCTCTGGGTTCTCCGGTTTTCCTCCCTCCGCAAAAACCAACACGCTAAATTCCAATTCGATCTGTGGATTAGCTGGGACCTGGCTTTGTTCAGCCTCCATGGTTGTTTCAGGTCTCGTTAGAAAATTTAGAAATTCAGAGACAACTCACATGTTGATTTTTACAAAGGGAGGAAAACTGGAGAAAAACCCTCAGAGCATACTGTAGGTGAGAATCAACATTGAAACTATATCAAAACTATATAGATTGAAACTATTAATATTGATTGAAACTATATTGAACCTACATTAATTGAAACTATATTGATTGAAACTACATTGATTGAAACTACATTGATTGAAACTACATTGATTGAAACTACATTGAACCATATTGAACATATATTGATTGAAACTATATTGCACCTAAATTGTATATTGAAACTATATTGAACCTATATTGAACCTATATTGAACCTATATTGAACCTATATTGAACCTACATGTATATTGAACATATATTGAACCCTATTGAACATATATTGATTGAAACTACAATGTACATGTATATTGCACCTAAATTGTATATTGAAACTATATTGAACCAATATTGAACATATTATTGAACCTTATTGAAACTATATTGAAACTTTTGTATAATTATTGAAACTCATGTTATGATGCCGGGAGTCTAACCCAGGTCACAGTGGTGCTTCACCACCCAGCTCCCCATGTACCAGGTCACAGTGGTGCTTCACCACCCAGCTCCCCATGTACCAGGTCACAGTGGTGCTTCACCACCCAGCTCCCCATGTACCAGGTCACAGTGGTGCTTCACCACCCAGCTCCCCATGTGACTGAGAATCACTGTAACCCAACCTCTCCATTCAAATCCAATGTTGGCTGACTGAGCAGTGCCAACATGCAATCCTTGCTCATACATGTAGATCTATAAGAGCTTGGCTGGTTTATAAAAGGATTTATAATATACATGATGGGAGCATCCTAAGAACATGTGATTTCATTGGCTGCTCAGTGTGCTTGACTTTCTTACAATGCACACTCAAGCATTTATTTCCATGTCGATCAAAATTTATATGTGCTACATGTATGAGAAAATAATGCACTTTCAAGGTCTTGAAAAGCTGCTAAATGCACTTGCGTTCTGCTCGTGTATTCACAGTTTTTCAAGAGAGCTCAAGTAGCAGTGCATTATTTGGTTATACAATGTACGTGTAGAACATGGAAAACCATAAAATTATTCTATTTGTTAAGTAATGCCTACCATTATCACTGATGTCCAGTTTCTTGATGTTTTTGACTTTGCTGAGGAATTCTGTTAATGCAACAGCTCCTGCACTCTTGAGCTGGCAAATATAACAATAAATATTATTATCAATAATAATTCAATAATTAAAAAGTAAAGAAAATACCATCTCAATAACTGAAATATTATGTAGCAATCGTAGTTTAGACAACCAAGCAGAAAATACTAAACGTGAAGGAATATAAAAGAGAGTCTGGCAGACACCATCCTTAACAGCTGAATGGAGCGGGCATTCAAAGCATGAATGGACAAAATGATTTGCCCATCTCACGGCTGCTATTAGTCGGCAAACTAGTGCTTGAACTAATAACGAACTGATTACATATTATTATTTTAGCACAATATCTCGGCATACAACTCCATTTAATAACAATGGCAGTGAAATGACTGTGAAGCTATGATGAAAAAGACCTTGGATCAAGGGCCTTGTAGGCCTGGCTCTAGGACTGTTAAATACCTCATTCTTGCTGATGTTTAGCTCTATTTCAGCCAACATTTTGTTCTCAGACAGACCAAGAAGAATAGCTCTGAAATATGATAAGAACAAGTAACAGTTAAGGTGAAATTTAAAGGGTGAAATAATAGTCAGGGGTACCAAAAAGAATTTAAAGAAGAAAATTGGTTTATACTCACTCATGGCTTCTGAATTGTTTACAAATGAAAGAAGTAAGGCATACTCTAAGAATAGCAGCTGGCACTAGATATGCCAGCTGGAAATGAAAACCACAGCAGTAATCCATTTCAAATGCTGCATCAACTAGAGATGGCTTTTTAAAGGGGACCTCAGCTGGAAAACAATGTTTGCTCTCAAATGTGTTTTTTTATTGATGCCTAAATCTATTTCAGTGTTTGTTCCCTGTAAATTGTCGACATCACATGGTTACCCCTATTGTTTCACAACAAAAGAGCTGTAATAAAATCGAAGGGATGTGTGCAACAAGGTCGTAAGTGAGTCTCCTGATCATGTTCTAAATTCTCCCTTATAAACCAAAGAATTTGAAGGAGAATTTAGAATGTGATCAGGAGACACTTACTCCCTTGTTGTACACAACCCTTCAATTAGGCAACACTGTGACGTCATAAAATCCAAGATGACAGATGCAGGAAATTCAAATGTGTTTTATCATAGTTAATAGGGTGGAATGGTTAGGAAACTCAGGGACCTTCTTTGTTATATGTCTTTGTTAGCTTTTTTTCAACCACTACCATGCACAAAACACAATAGAAATTCCAACATGTTAATCAATCAGCCAATAGAAACGTGTGAGTTCAGTCGTTCAGGGAACGCTAATGAACTATGATCGTGCACAATCTTTTGTCTTACCCCTTCCAACATAAATCGCAGCGCCTTTGTTAGCCCTTTTGAAGTTTGCCGGGTTTCCTAACCATTCCACTCTATTAACTATGGTTTTATGGACTGGAAAATTGGTCCATAACTGACATCTAGTGTTCAATTTACAGGAGACAAACACAGCACTAGATTTAGAAATCTGTAAGGAACATTTGATAGCAGACATTGTCTGTCAACCAAGTTTCCCTTTACTGATTCCTCGTCATTTTCACTCTTACCTCACTGCATCAGCTGGCAGTTTGCAATCAGAAATATCCACAAACTTGAGAACTTGTGACATGCTGAAAAACTGATCATCAAAATCAACATTGATCAGCTTAACCAGTAAAATATAACAACTCTTGGTTATTCTTGTATCGTTAAGTGCAACAGTGAAGTAGTTTAACAGAAATTTATATGATCTTTGATTTTTATACAGATTATAGCTGTCACAAACAAATTATATCTTCAAGAAACCCTTTATGTAAAGAAATAATTATGTTTACCTGAAATCCTTTATTATAATAATATATTTAGGTTTGTTCCCTAGCTGTTAAGGAAACATTATTAACTTTTTAGTGCCATTCTAGTTATTAGGCCAAGTAAAAAATAAACATGTTTATCATCCCTGCATGCCTTTTTGAAACCGTTTCCTTTTGCTTTTATTTATTATTAAGCAGTGAGTCTGATCAAGAATAAACTGGTCAGGAAATAGCATGAATTTACTAATAATGTAAAATTTTACTACAGTACCGACCAGAACTTACCTCCAGTTAAATGTTCGCTCGGGTCCGCTTTAGTGAACGCAAACTGAACGCAGGGTTTGCTTCAACCGAACCCTGATAGGGTTCGCTGCGTTCGCTTGCGTTCGCTTTTGCCCGGCCTGCAAAAAAGCGAACCCGAGCGAACTCTGAAAAAGCGAACCTGAGCGAACCTGAGCGAACCCGAGCGAACCCTGCAAACTCTGAGCAAAGCGAATGTATATTTAAGTGCAAAAGGAACTAATCATAGGAATATTATGTAAGGCAAAATTATTACCCACATAAACGGCCGATAAATATAATATTGTTCGCTTCATTCAGGCCACGCCGTTCGAGAATTAGGTCAAAGTGGCCGTTCGATAATTAAGCCAAAGTGGGCTTTATTTCAATCATAAAAGTGTATATTTTTTGAAAACCAACTTCTGCAAAATTAAAAACAAATTACCATCAGAGAATTCGAAGTGAATTCTGTTTCTTAAATCAAACGGCGCAGCGATAATCGGAAGAAAATTAATTAGTCTGAGAAGTAAACACGGCCATTTCAGTTCCCGCGAATGTTTATAATGCTGCTCAATAACAGTTTTCCGACACTATTTTCACCGATGAGAGCACAGTCGAAGTTCACTGCTACACAATGAAGAAATTTAGAGACATAAAATGGAGAAGCGAATAAATAAAGGTCAAGTCGAAAACACCTTTGAAGAAAGCCGACATGGGAACCGGAAGTCGTAATCACGGCATGAAAGCGAGGCCGAACTTGACACATTCAAAGTCTTCGCAAGGTCGGCAAATTATTTGAGTTTATACTGTATAAAACAATAATAAAACCACTCTAAATCGTCTAAGAGGTTCTTCAAGGTGTTAAAAGATAAGATGGGAAGGAAAAGATGTCGAAAGAGAGGCGAAAGTTCGCAAAGTTAAGTCTTTGTTTTGACATTTATTTTAATGTGTTTTCAGCACGTGCTTGGATGCAAAACTGCGTTTGCGAGCAGAACATTTTGGTTAACTAATGCGTTTTTCTAAAATTTTGAGCTAGATCAAAATGTTAAAAAGAACCTAGAAAATATCTTAGACCACTAGTCCTTGTTTAATTCAAGTTTTAACTCTCGTGATTCGTGTCAGTTCACTCACACCTTGAGGGTCTGCTCGAGGGTTCGCTCGGGTTCGCTTTGTTAAAGCGAACCCTTGAGGGTCTGCTCGAGGGTTCGCTTGGGTTCGCTTTGTTCAAGCGAACCTTGAGGGTCTGCTCGAGGGTTCGCTTGGGTTCGCTTTGTTCAAGCGAACCTTGAGGGTCTGCTCGAGGGTTCGCTTGGGTTCGCTTTGTTCAAGCGAACCTTGAGGGTCTGCTCGAGGGTTCGCTTGGGTTCGCTTAGAGCGAACGCAAGCAAACATTGAGTAAACCCTTGAGCGCACCCTGGGTTTGCTAGAAAGCGAACCCGAACCCGGACGCACTGGAGGTTAATTCTGGTCGGTACTGTATGTAATCTTACTATGTAAAAATAATGTTAGGATAGGCCGTGGTTAACTCAAAAGCTACTTTAACTACTGCGCACAATCCCATTTTCTTCCTCTAAAGTTATTTGTAATTTCGTTTCCTTTTTCCTTTTCATCTTTAAAATATTTTTTTATGTCAATTGTAACTAAGATATGTGCAAATAAAGTCCAAAGTCTAAGTCTACTACATGAACTACTATAAAAAGTGAAAGGAAAGCTCAGACAGTAATTACATTTGTATGTGCCCAAACATCCTCAAGCTCATACCAAATCCATTCAGTGGCAGAAAAAAAGTAAAAGCAACAATTAAGTAATAAAATAAACATGTTTTTTACTTGGCCTTACATCAGCTCATGCCTATTTTATACAGCCTTGTTACCATTGCAAGTTTGTTTTCTAATAATATTATTGTTATAGAGCAAAGTGTGATATTTTATATATTTAAGCATTGTTTACATCACTTAAAAGAAGGGACAGGCATCATTCCACATATTAGTTTTACATTTATTCAGTTGTTTCTGGTTCACCTTAGTGAGTTGTCTTCCCTTAGTTTCCTGAAGCTAGATTCCAACATTAAACAAAGAGTTTAAGAATTAGTTATTATCAGAGTTAGCAATGAGTTCTGGTGGCATAAAGGTTGACAGATTGCATCCCACAACTATTATTACTTAAACCCCAAATTTGCCGAACTATAAAGATTTCTCAATCCTGGTCTAAATCAACATTCCATTCTACACTTCTGGTCATTTTTACTGTGAAAACATAAAGAAAACACTATACAACAAAAGATAATAATTGAATGATTCACAAATTTTAAACTTTCCCAAAAATTATACAATTTTCTTTGAAATCAGACCATAGCTAGTTTGATCAAAACTGAAGTTATCTATTAGTCTAATGAAAATATAGTACCTTGCTGGTCTTCTATTGAATGTATGAGTATTAACCAATGAAGTTACGAGAACGAAGAATAGAAAATTAACAGCTTTTACATTCCACTGCCAATGACTACTCCTGTTCTTAAGCCCAATTCAAACTTTTCATGCACCAAATGCAATTGAAACAAAAGATGATAAGGTGGCTTCTTTTGATCTAATTTGGTTCAGCACATGAAAAGTTCGACATTTGAATTGAGCCTTAGATGAATCATTACTTAAATGTTATCTCCATCTCTAAGGTTGTTTCTCTTACTCCTCCCAATTACTCCATCAGAACCAACAATCCTAGACTTTAAGTGAATTATCATGATCAAGTGAGGGCTTTTTAACCTCAAACATTAACAAATATCTTTATGCTTACAAATCAATTTGGCAAGTGAATAGTTATTGAAAGAAAGGAATCTCCAGAGATTAGGTTAAGTGTATCCTTGCTCTTGTGTTAATCAATAGAGTAGGTGAATTCAATATTGTTCACAATCCAAATTCAACAGGTGAACTCTGGAGACAGTACTCAACTTTAAAGCATCTACATGTATAAGGTCAAATTTTATATCATTAATATTGATTCTACATAAAGTGAAAAGGCGAATCAATAGTAGAATATTTATTTGGTATGAGTGTTGAATCTATGAGTTATAAAGGTTTATAATTCGAATATGGCAATGACATGATGTCAAAGGAGGCATTTACTGTTTTTTGTTTCTCCTTGTGAATGAAACTTATTTCTGGTTTATTATTATTTGTTAAATTAACCAATATAAGCTTCAAATATAACATGGATACTTATAAAAGGTCATTTATCTCTCTCTATATATATATACCAGCATGTGAAATGATGCCTCTTTTGATGTCACATCATCGTCATATTCAAAATATAAACCTTTATAACTCATTAATTAATGCAACACTCAAATCAAGAAATATTCTACTATTCACTTTTTTGTGGAATCAATATTAATTTGACCTTATAGGCCATTTAAGCAACATATTTCCCTCATTCATCAGGCCTCCAGCCTGACACACCCATCTACTCATGCATAAGCGCCCCATATTTCAAGAATTAATGAAACCTCTGCAGAGCACATACCTGCTGAAAGGACTGTGGTATTGAGATTTCCTTTTTCCTGAAATAGAAAAGCAATTAGCCGGTAACAAAACGAGCGGGCGACTGGAACCGAGTCCATAAAACTAATTCAATTAATAACTAGTCAAAGAGAGCTTTATTTCCCAAAAGAACAGATCAAACTTAGCTAGTCTGGAAAGTTTGGTGAACTTTGCCTCAATATTGACGATGCTAGAAGGTATCAAATATGTCAATTTTCCAATACAAATCTCTTATTTTTTAACGTTGTCCCTCCAAACCATACAGTTATTGTAAAATTTTGGAGGGACAAAGAAATTTCAATTGCTTATAATTCAGACAAGATTTACTTGAATCACGTCAAACTTGGCACACATGCTAATTTCAACATGCTCATCATGTGATGAACTTCATTTTAGAATTAGAGTACCGTAAACAGCAGCAGATAAGCCGCACCTTTTTCCCAAAAATCTTCGTTGCAAATCGGGGGTGCTGCTTATCTGCGAGAACATCTATAAAAGTTCAATAAATTTCCATAAATTAACGTTTTTAAAAAACATAATCAGACTGTCAGATTAATACTACACAAAACAAAAAAGAAAGGAAGCACTAATCATCACTTTCGCAAGCTTGGTGGCTCCTAAAAGAGCCATTTGTGTTGTCTGTTTCTTGTTTGTTACCTGTTCCAGATCCTTCCATTAATAAATCTTCTTCATTAAAAGATATTTTAAGCGGTCAACAGTCGCTTAGACGTGAATTAGCTAACAATTGACCTTGGACGAAAAAGTACCATCAAGCAAATGCTATGGAAAGTTCTACTGTATATGTGTAGGCAAGTAGGCATGAAGTTTAAACACTTTCAGATTTAAAATTATGGGTAAAACTACAGGGTAATCTCATTGAAGGTTCAATGGGGCAAGGAAGGTGATGCAGATTTCTAATCTTGATTTTCCTTTCAAAACTTTTTTCCAAAATTTGAGCTTCTAAACTCAGGGTGCGGCTTATCTGCGAGTGTGGCTTATCTGCCAGTGTTTATGGTAATTCTGATAAACTCGGTCCCAGTCCCCTGCTCATTTTTTTTACCTGCCAATTCATTGTCTAAAACATTCTTTTACAAAAATTCGGAAATTTAGATAGGGCAAGTTTAATTTGGTCAGGGCATGTATGAATCTAGCACATATGGATCCCAGTACATCCCTGTATGTACATGTATACAGGTATGAACATTTAACATGAAATTCATAACATGTTTCTCTGATATTCTGCTACACCAGTTCTTAACAATAAAAAAATTAACTTTACCAGAACAAACTGAGGCTGCTGTTTTTCATGTCGTTCTGTACCAAAAAAAAACATTTTGTGCTGGTACAGAGTACAGCTAGAAGATGCTAGTGGAATCTCTGTACCTATAAAAACATTTTGTACTGGTACAGAATACTGGCTGATAGAAGAGGCTAGTGGAATCTCTGGTTCTTACCTGGCTGTGAAGTTGTTCCCTGCCAGGTTTAAGTGCAACAGATTTTGAACACAACCTCTCATGAGTGCCCCAAACAGCTAAAACAAATTAAAGAACATATTTTATCAGTTTCTGTTTAAAATAGCACCTTCAATACTGTTTGCTTAGCCAAGGTATTTATCATAGTCTGTGAGTCTTACCTCCATTGAGAACCTTCCATTCAGATGCAATTTATAATCCGTATAACAAAATGTGCTATCCTCCTATGATATTTTACTAGAAAGCCTCCAGTCTATGGTGCCCCTACAGCAACCTTGAACTCCCCATCCCTATCAGAGCTATTAACAAATGACATTCAAACTCACAAGGTACTGGATTTATTACAGTTAACCCATACCACACGGACACACCCATATTTGTTCCTGCACTTGAGTGGCATGGTGCACTAATTGAATGATTAACCACTCACCACATCCAGACAACAATCAGTGTATGACAGATCCAGGTGTGTCAGGGCATTGGGCTTGGCGAGGAAATCTGACAAGGCCTGGTTGAGAAATACCACAAAGACAAGTTAGTACATGTACATTGTAAGACAATGAAAGGTCTCGTTGATAATAATAAGTTACTCCTGGTTATTTCATGGTTTTATATGGAATATGGGTTAATTTATATTATTTGGTTTGCAACGAGCCATTTGAGTAAAAAATTCAGCTGTATCCCATAAGGAAATCATGAAATTTAACCATAATTATTATTATCCTATAAATAAGAAATGAGTAAATTTATTTTGTCTTCGGAAAGATAAGTCAGTTTGAAGCCATTATGAAAAACTTTCTTTAATTTTTTTTAAGCCAGTTGTTGTGAGTGACAGCTATGCGTCAACATTTATTAGGTATTCAAATTTCTAGATTTTGATTGGCTTTATCTAGCCATGAAATATTGCTCAGTATTTCATAGAAAAATTATGAAATACCACCCTGTATGTCATATAAAGGCTGAGCTCTGATTGGCTGAAGTATAATGTTATAGGATAATTACCAGTACCCAACAGCTGCTGCAAAATAATTATGGTTTCCCCACGCATCACAAAAATCACATGTATTCATCAATGTTAATTACATGTAAAAGCTGTTTAATTGATAGCAAAGACTTTAATGATAATATGTATTCTTCCTTCCTAATAAAAGGTACATACCTCATGCAGAAAGAATACTATTTTATAATGCACTAATTAAGCCTGTGATCGAGTACTGTGCCACAGTTTGGGGTGGATGCTCCATAGAAGGTAAGTACCGCCTTCTTAGATTACAAAAACGGGCTGCTCGAATTATAATTATTAGACGCACCTGCACTTAGCCCTTCCGTTCCCTTATTTAATACACTTAGCTGGATTCCTATCCATGAAGTCTGTAATTACTTGAGCTGTATATTAATGTTTAAGATTTTAAATGGCTATGCACCAGCCTATCTTTCAGATGGCATTAAACCTATTAAGAAAGTACACAGAATACACACTCGCTCGTCTAGGTTTAATGTACAGATTCCAAAGATATCCCTAACAACAGCAGGCGGCAGATCATTTGCTTTTAGAGCCTCATCATTGTGGAATTCATTACCAGTTGATGTTAAAGATGTATCCTCTTTGAATATGTTCAAGTCCAAATACTTTTATAATATTTTATTGCAACAGAAGTTAATTGACCATTTTAAAGTTTAGCTTTTTGTAATTCACTTATCTTAATCTCTGTCTCTAGTCAATATATATGTACTCGTTCAATTTCTAGATTATATTAGATCGATTTAGCTATATGTTACTAGTTAGTAATTGTGGTTCTGATTTCAATTGTATATAATGCACATCTTAGTTTTATCCGTAGTTTTTATCATATTTGCTACCTATATGTAAAGTTATATTTTATACTTAAATTAGTAGTTGAGGGCCACAAGTTTGTAAGCTTTGCTTTTGGGTGTTACCCTCTTTAAATAAAGAATATTATTATTATTATTAATGCATCTTGAATTGATCAAAGTTCCATGGCATAAAAGTACACCATACTCAGAGATGTCATTAGAATTTTTCACAGGTGGAAAATAGGCAACTACAGGTGGGTATATTTTACGACGAAGACTCGTCCACTCTCTCCTTCCCCTGGCAACTTCACCCCAAAGGACCTCTATGTTAAGTTGACGGTGGAGGAGAGCACAATACCTAGTGGACCAGTTCTGGATCTGTTGGAAATGTGAGTAACTCCAGAATCTGCAAACGAGACCAAAATGGAACGAGCCCCAACATAATCTTGAGGCAGGAGACATAGTCAGGCTACGGGGCTGGGCTGGGAATATCCCCCATTTTACAGCAGGGAAAATCACCTTCACAGGCAGGTATTTTTCCCCTTACTCCCATGGCCAGCCTCTAAATACATCCCTGATACTTACTCCAACTCCTTCAGCCTTGAGGGGATTCTTGGACAGGTTCAACCTACGAGATACATGTACAATGTACATGTGTATATCAAAACTACATCAACATTAAACATATACAGTATTGTGCAAAAGTCTTGCAAACACCTTTCAGCGAATTTCGGGGCTTTTCGGGGCTTTACGGCGAAAATGAACGAAAATTTTCACGAACCGAAATTTCGGTGATATTTTGACGAAAATTTGTTAAGCCCTTTGTTTAATCTGTGCGACATTTCGCAGTGCTCTGCGACAGGTTGTCATGAAAATTCGCTGCACTCTACGAAATATCATGCAAAATTTCGTTTGATACTCTGCGAATATTCGCACGAAACTTCGCTTCTTTGAAATTTCGATCCTACGAAATTTCTATCCCTTTATTCGGACTTTGACTAACTGAACTTTACGGCTCACTTTCGAACGGTACAGGAGGATAACTGAGTTTACTTCAGTTCAGTCAGTATAATCAGGCTAAGAATGGCTCCGCTAAGAATAGAAATCCGATGCTTTGAACCCGGTTTGAATCGAAGGCCGGAAGGGTAATAAACAAAAGGAATGCGTTACTATAAATCGTGCGCACGTCCCAACTTCGGAAGTGTTCAATGTTGTAAACGTTATCCGTATATCCACAATAATATTCAGATCCGCCAGCCTTCCAGATCTTTGTAAAAGTCGTTGCATAAAGTTTTCAAGTAAATTCGGACCATGCAGTTATCGAAATATCATGAGCCGTAAAATAAACAAAACAACGGCTGCTCGCTTAGTTCCCAGACCGGCGGTGCGTGGCCCGCTTTAAAGCTTGACTCACTCGCTGAGAGCAAAGCATAACACCAAATAAACTTTTGCTTCAGTGTAGTTTCATATTTAAGGCAGATCCTTGTCTTGTTACTAGTATTAAAAGGTTTCGGCAGAAATCATTGTAAATGTTTGCGTATTAAATTCTTCTGAATTTTCACGTGCAATCAGTCAGGCGTGAACGTGTCAGTCTGATATTTTACTGAACATCAACAGAGTTTTGAAGCAACGTTTGTCATATTGAAAGACGTGCAAAAACTTCTATACTCTTACCAGAAAACTTCTACTGGGAAAGTGCAATTTCTTTTGAATTAAAAGAGCTTTAATGCATCGGGTTCGCGTAAATGGAAATTAATTACGCTCCTGCAGTATTTGTGTCAGAACTGAGTCACGCGTCTGGCTGGCAGTTCACGCTTGACAGGGACTTTTATTGACTTTTTGACGCCCCTGGCACGCAGGGTATTTACCAAAACCATCTTACTGTACGTTTGTAAAACTGTTTGTCATGAATTCGAATTTGTCACGCGTTAATCCTGGTGAAAGAAGAAAGGTTAAAATACAAAACTGTGCAATTGACACGTACGCTTGCAATATTTCGGATCACGATATTTCGATAACCTGGTCCGAATTTTCGTTTGACAATAAACGAAATATCGTCGAAATGTTGCTCGCATGTTGCCGATATTTCGCCTTGGCATTAAAATTTTCGCGTATCTGAAATTGCCCGAAATTTCGTCGCGACATGCGTAGGAACAAAGAGCGAAATTCGTCGAAATACGTTTGCATGACTTTTGCACAATACTGTACAGCATTACAATATAATAATTCCTACAAAGATATTGAACATTATATAGTAAAGTTTGTTTATGATTAAGTGGTATGACCCAGTGTGAATTACAGCACTTTAGTCTCTTCAGGTTTACATTATTGCTGACATCTGTAGTTATTGCTCAGCCTCTGTGGAATGAACATCCCTGTCAAAGCTTTCCAACACGTGATGTTTCGTTGCTCCCTAATGTTTGTTACTGTGTGAAATTCAAATAGTGGAGCTCCTATGGACCTGCATGAGCAGAGTTCTATAGATATACATGTACTGTACATGTAGCAAGAGTGCAAAAATTCACTGATTTGTGACTACCACTGTGTCTGACAAGTGGCACACAACCCTGACGGCAATTGTGCCTGAAAATATGCAGGCCCTTTGCTGAGATATATAGCATATTTTTAGGTCATGTGATGATGATGTCTTTCAGTACATGCCTTTCAGAAGCGAAGACTTAGAAACACTTTCCTTTCTTCTTTCTTTCTATTTTCCTTGCCTCTACCATGGCAGAGCTGGCAGCCAGTGAAATTCACTGTCTACTCTGGATATTTGTGCTACTACATGTATAAGCTACTTTACCCAGACAAAGTAAGGATCTCTATCAAAAAGAGTACGAAAAAGGGAGGTTTTCATTCTCTAGTTGCTTCACAGAATGTGCTAGCTATGTGAAAACTTATTGAAAACCCTGTTTTTATCATTTTTCTCTTGCTTTTCTCCAGTTTTTGCAGAGGATTGTGGGGGAGGGCTTATATAATTTCTGTACAGTGAAGAACCAAATTACCATCTCATCCAAATCCCCAGCCCCTATCAAAGTGATTCCCTGCAGGTAATTGGGAGTTTCACTTTTAGGTTATATACATGTATATACATACTATATATTATGTGCTGCCAATGTAAAACTGCAACAGGCATATAATTGATTCATAACTAAAATATTAAGTTAACAAAATTTACCACAGGCAATAACTAAATCCAAATGTACATGTAGCAAGAATTAATTGTCAATGTACCTTTTCAAAGAACTATCCATGTGTTTGCTGTTTTTTAATGCCTGGCCAAGCAACAGAGAACCTAGAATATTACCAGCACAAGATTAATGTGATGCTACAGAGATTGACTGCAACTTGTGAACATGAATTTAAATTAACTAAAAAAGGGTTCCCAATGCATAAAAAGTAATACTATTTTTAATAATAGAATTTGTATTGCACATCTGTAAATACAAATTAATGTATGTTCATGCATCCTCAGATACCCAGGAGTGATAGGTGGCAGGTTAAAAGAACAAAGAGGTAGGGGGACAGGAATGAAGAGAACCTTCCCCTTTTTCTCCTCCCCTTCCCCTTTGCTCTTTTTTACCTGCCACCCACTACCCCTGGGTAGCCGACGATGGCGATGATATCCACATGTGCATTACATATTTAATATTTTTAATAACAGACCTATTTGCCAATAATGCAGCCACGTTGAAAAAAAAATTATAGGGGCAAAACATCTAGATTCAACAAAGCATTTCATTGCAATGCTTCATTAGCTTTCACTGTTTTTGTCCCCTGGGCATGACAACAAAATTGTACAGCACATTCATAAAGGAAACACTTATCCAATACAGAATTTACAGCAATAATTTAATGTTTTAAATAATTCTGCAATACAAATTCATGACAAAGATTACAGCCTTCTACCCATGCAAGATAATGCAGCAAGTTTCTATTTAATTTAGCTTTCACTTACTTTTCACAGTGAGTCCATTGTCAATAAGTACCAGTGATACCAGTCCCTGAGATAGCTTGCTGAATGTGCCAGTTAAATGACTAAGACCTGGCAAATAAACAGAAGATTTAATGAACATACAATGTAGCAGCAGTACATGTACAGTACCACCCATTCAACGAAATTTCAAAGCGTACGTGTTCAGTGCACAATTTCGTATTTTAACCTTTCTTTCACCAGGATTAATGCATGACAAATTCGAGTTCATGACAAACAGTTTACAAACGTACTGTAAGATGGATTTGGTAAATACCCTGCGTACCAGAGGTGCCAAAAAGTCAAGATTCTTATATAATAAAAGTCCCCATCAATCGTAACTGTCAGCCAAACGCGTGTCTCATTTCTGACACAAATACCGCGTGAAGGCGCAATTAATTTCCGTTTACGCGAACTGACTGATCGATGCATTAAAGCTCTTTTAATTCAAAAGGAATTGCACTTTCCCAGTAGAGGTTTACTGGTAAGAGTATAGAAGTTTTTGCATGTCTTTCAATACGACAAACATTGCTTCAAAACTCTGTTGATGTTCTGTAAAAATTCAGACTGACACGTTCACGCCTGACTGATTGCACGTGGAAATTCAGACTCCAAGAAGAATTGAGATTTTAATACGCAAACATTTGCATTTACAATGAATTCTGCAGAAACCTAGTAACAAGACAAGGATCTGCCGTAAATGTGAAACTACACTGAAGCAAAAGTTTATTTGGTTTTATGCTTTGCGCTGAGCGAGTGAGTCAAGCTTTAAAGCGGGCCACGCACCGCCGGTCTGGGAACTAAGCGAGCAGCCGTTGTTTTGTTTATTTTACGGCTCACAATATTTCAATAACTGCATGGTCCAAATTTACTTGAAAACTTTATGCAATGACTTTTACAAAGATCTGGAAGGCTGGCGGATCTGAATATTATTGTGGATATACGGATAAAGTTTACAAAATTGAACACTTCCGAAGTTGGGACGTGTGATTTATAGTAACGTCGGTTATTACCCCTTCCGGTCTTCGATTCGGGTTCAAAGCATCAGATTTATATTCTTATAGCCTGATTATACTGACTGAACTGAAGTAAACGCTACAGTTGTCCTCCTGTACCGTTCGAAAGTGAGCCGTAAACGTAAAGTTCAGTTAACCAAAGTCCGAATAAAGTTTACAACTCAGGTTGGTCGAACTGACTGAGTGAGCCGGAAAAAGTAACTTGATCTTGGACAGGCAAGGATCGGAATTTTGAAGGATCGACATTTCAAAGAAGCGCGCTAATATTCGCAGAGTACTAAACGAAATTTCACACGATATTTCGTAGAGTGCAGCGAAACACTACCATAAACGAAAATACATCTCGTTGTCTTTGAAAATGAGTTCAGCAAAAAATATTACCGAAAGGCTCTCGATATAATTTGCTGTGCAAAAATGTAAACAAAACATTAGCGTGCGCTGTACTCGCATCTCGAAGTTCTAATACATTGAGTGGACTTCTTGCACGTTCTTGCAGTGTAGCCGCAAAAAGGCAGTTATCAACTCGTTAAACTTCTTGAGTGTTCTTGCAATTTCCTGCTGGTTCTGGCCCCGCCAGAAGTTCTTGCGGGACTTCTTGTGTGTGTAAATTTTTGGGCTGTATTGTATGCTCGCGATGTTTGTTCGCGAACAACCTGCGTACGCGAAGAAATCGCGAACAATTTGCGAACATGAACAGTTCGCGAAAAAAATGCAAACACTGCACGTGATCTGCTCGCGAAAATTTCACGAACAAATGTACATATGTTGCTGGGCGGTACCATATGTACTTCTAGATATACCGGATGGTGTAATTTGCGGCTCGACGGCTCGGCGGCTCGACGGCACGGCGAAATAAAAAAGAAAAATTCAGAGGCTTTGTAAGAAGTGCAAACATACATGTACATACATACAATGTACACTTTATTTATCCTCAAACCCAGCTACAGTTGGAGGATTTGCAAGAGCTCCAGTTTAACTTTTTTTAAACCTTTTTCAAAGTTCTCACTCGACAAAGCTTAAAGGGGAATTATGCCGTTGAGTGTGCTGCAGAAGTTTCTTTTCCCTGAAATTTTTCTCGGCTTTCTTTATTTCCCCGGGACTCTTCCCTGTTTAACTTCCGTTTAATACTTACTTGCATTTGTGTGAATACAATAAAATTTTATTTGAGTTTTTAGTATGGGTCTGTACAATGTGCAAGGCAGCGATGTGAGCCATGCAAAAATATATAATTAATCAAAAACAAAATTTAGCCAGACAAATTAAAGTTCAATCGATTATTTCCAGTACTGATGATGAAACACTCATACAAATCATTATTCAGTTGACCGGGAATAGGGAAAGTGCGTGTTGAAATGTTAAATGAAAAAAATGGCGGGGGAAATTAAAGACATGATCTGTCGCAGTGTGGAAATTTCGAAGATCGGCTGAGCCAAGTCCAAGAGAATTTGTCTTTCTTTCCGATTAACGATAAAAAGCAAGCATTTTTGACGACCTTTCGGAATCAGTATTCTCCATATACAGAACCGAGATGAACAGACCGAAACAAACAGAACAGAGATGAACAGACTGATGGTTTTAATACGGACATGAATTGAATTAGTGCAGAACTGAATAAACTACTTTTCGGATTGCAAAAACAATTTATCAAACTGCAAATGACGTGAATAAACTAGTAGGATAAAGAAGAAAAGTCTTAAACCGAAAAAAAAAACGACAGAACAAGAAAAACGAGCGAAACTGAACTCTGAGAGGAAATTATAAAATTGGCCGGACCCCTGTGGAAACATCAACAAAGGGTAACTTTCATTCAGAAAGGTGATTTCGATTCTCGCTGGAAAATCGATGGAAACAACGGTTGTCACGGTTTTAGTTTAGAAGTCGCATGTGTATTACAGAACTGTTGACGTTTCATGGGTTTAGCGCTATGGAATCGGGAACGCTATGGATTCGAACGTTATGGATTCGAACGCTATGGATTCGAACGCTATGGATTCGAACATACAGCTATGTCGATTGTATTGTAGAGCAGCCATATCGAATGTATATTGGAACAAGAGTCCACTGGGCTTTCACTCGGGCCACTATATATTCATCAGGAGACATTTTGCATCTTCCACCTTTATGAAGGAATGGGTACTCCCATAAAGAAATTGTTTTCAGTGTCCAAGGGAAGCACATTAGAAATGTGGAGGGGGGAGGTAGGACTTCCTCAAGATGCACATTTTGTTCGTCGCTGGAAGCGGATCAGAGAAACTAAGTAATAGATAATAATAATGTTTATTCCAACAACAACACCATCATTGGTACATAGGAATTACAAAAACATGCATAATATCATCTAACTATTACAAGAACATTCATTAAATATAGTAGTGATATCATATATATAGTGTGCTGTGCTTTTTACAATAGACACATCCGTCATTGATAAGCAGTATAAAAATAAGTCACGATGACTGAGACGACTAAACGAACTGTTAACAACCAACATGTTACTGAAAAAAGTATTCCTAAGATTCACTAATTTGCTATTGGTACAATTTGAAAAGTAATGCTGTTCATCACCTACTTCATTCATATTACAAATTGTAAATATATGTAAATCGTAAGTGATATTTGCATATCGACCAGCTTCAACAGGAAACTTATGCGCGGAAATCCTAAATCTTGTCACCGCCTGACGATGCTTTACATTTGAAATGTAATTTTCAAATTGTAATCGAAATATTGTAAATTAGAAAGGACTTAGCTGTGAATAACTGTGAGGGTAAAGATAACAAAATAAAACTTACAGCGAGGTATACGCTGGTATAAAATTAAAACGTTTCATTTCTCTAGGGATCCAGTAGCAGGGGTCCACGTTTCGTCGACTGCCTCGGGTTCCTGTATACGGAAAAAATGATTTTTTTCCACCTCAAAAAGCATTTACCATTGCAGGAACTCTAATCTCAATTTTCTTACTTTTTCTTGCAACTCGCATTTTTAAACTTGCAACTCGCTTGTCAGTTAAAATTTTGGCCATTTATCAGTTGTCAGTTAGTCCTAGTTAATCATTACTAGAGAAAATTTACAATGTTTGACCCACAAAAAACAAATTTGTCAGTTGTCAGTTATTTTTCGGTTGTCAGTAAAAATATCGTCATTTGTCAGTTATTTTTAAGGCCGTTTGTCATTACGCAGTTAACCCCATTCAGACCCTCCTACATGCAGCTTTGATAGGAATTCGCAGCAATTGTATGTGAGTATTTTATTTATTTTTTGTATGTGAGGTTTTTTTCATGGCTCGCATGTTTTTTATTCGCATGGTTCGCATCGTTGGCTCGCATGGCTCGCTGGCTCGCATGGCTCACTGGCTCGCATGTTGTTCATTTTCCCGCCTCCTACACCCGCGTTCGTGTATTAAATAAGATCGACAGTTTCACACGGTCGCGTCATAGATAGATTTTTAATACAACGGTTTGAACGTTTGAGCAATTCGATGGTTTTGTTTATTTGACGTGCCAGTATTTTAAGTGTAAACTAAAATGGAAGAAAATATCTAAGATCTAAGAGCCTCCTTTGTATGTGATTAAATAATTATAAATTTCTGGGAAACCTGTCTCGAAATCCTGACTTAAGGATCCTGACTAGAGATCTCCTTCCTGCTGCCGTTGTCGGAGCAACTACCGGCCGGCAAGTCACACTGCACGAGGATGCCGTTAACTGTAGTAAACTTCGTCCAGTGATTAAATTTATCATAATGTTGTCATTCCACCGTTCCGTCAAAGCCGTTGAGCCGCTAAGCCGTCGAGCCGCCGAGCCGCAAATTACACCATCCACTAGATATACAGGGTGTATGGAAGGAGTTTAAAGGTGATGTCTCACAATAATAATAAATGCAGCATTTTGTGACCAGCTTGGAAAGCAAATCGGTGATTTTCTTACAAATTAAAGCAAACATCACCCACATGTGGAATGTTTGCCAAATCTTTTGTTTATCCTCGAATGAGGCTGAGTAGGCATCTAGCTGATGTCTCCAAGACTCGTTCCACACACACACTCTCCTTACTACATTCATATATTCTCTGCACTTACTCACAACTCACGTTTTTATGGAGAGAGCAAATCCAGAGAACCCAGAGAAAAACTCTCAGAGCATGTGTGACAATCAACAAACCCAACTCGCATAATTATGATACTGCATCCATCTTGGATTATTTACAAAAGGGTCTGGGATTTGTTCTGACCTTCAAGTCAGAACAAACCTTTTGCCAAGCAGATGTTGGTAATCAGTGGTTCATTGTATGTGATGAGAATCCTATTTTTATAGGACTTCCAAAACCAGTTACTGGCTTTGCAAATAGTAAAAAACATACAGGTCTGTCATTAAGTTTTATGCGAGGGCATGAAATTGCCCCCCCCCCCCCCTCCCCTCTCTGCAACCAATATTCCAAAATGCTGCCTGTGGTAGGGGTACCAATATTTTCTGGAATAACCCAAGGCCAAACAGATTGGAATTTCAATTCTTTAGAGTTAACCCTTTCATTACATTGTTCTCATGTTCATGCAATCACACTGAAGACACACTCTACATAGCGAGAAGTCGTCATATACATACTTTCATTGTTATAATATATTTTATATTTTTATGTTTTTTATCTGTTTAAGTCTAATGGAAAGTAGCAACGAAGACTGAGATCAGCATGAAAACTTCAGTATTTTCTTTGACCCAATGTTTCCTGGCCACACGAGAAGATTGAGTTAGTTCCAAGGTTAAGCAAAGGACAAAAAACACCTTACAAACCTCTGTCTTCCATGGAATTATTGGAGAAATCAATGCTGTTAATAGCTGACTTGGGGTTGGACGTCAATGCAAGAGCAAGCTTCTGAAAGTAGTCCCTGTAAAAAAAGGGTTAGATTTTCTTTTAAAAAAGCACATCATTTAACAAACAAAAGAAGACTCTTCGTGTTCTATGAAAAACAATCAACACTCAAGATACATGTACATGTATTGAAAAGCTGTTGATGTACGAGCAGACTGCGAGTGTATTTAGCAGCTTTTCAATGCCTTGAAAGTGCATTTATTATTATAGGGCATAGGAAAAACCATTTTCTAGTTGAGCTCAATTTTACTGTTCTAGTCATTGAAATTTATACTATCCTTGGTTTTAAAATAATATATATTATTATTATTATTATAATTGTTAATATTGTTATTACTGACATTAAACAAGGACCCGCACTATGAAAGGGATTGCACCTCTCCTTTCCTCCCCCTTTGGGATTCGAAATTTGAAATTAAAAATTCAGAAAAGTGAAGTAAATAATCAAGTTATCAGTCCTCTTCTGTTAGAATACTAAATTGCTGAAGCTAAAATTAAAATAAGCCCAAAAAAATGTAAACAGCATAAAGCTAGTTGCTCAGTTATGCCTGTCAATAGTTTACAAATTCTCTGGTGCTATATACATTGTACTTTCAAGTGTTTGATTTGAATTTCGTGAGACAACTAAAGTCAGAGATCACTCCAGTGGAACACCATGCATCACATACAGAGATTTCAATAGAGATGTTCACTTGACAAACTCTGACTGACAACTGAAGGGGTGTCAGTGCCTGGCAGAGGCCATTCACAGAACAGGCCTTGTTTAACATTACTGTTATTGTAATTATCAAACTCATTAATAATTCATGAAGCAAAAACAAAGGTAATCACTGAGCGATAAGTGATCTCTAAATCTGATACAGATTTCGTCCTGATTTACATAAACTTTTGCTCAATCGGCCAAAATAAGTTGTATTGCCAAAATAACTGAAAACATGACTATCATATCTAAACGTTTGATATGTCAGATACATAATTTATGTCCATACTTTATGGGATTAATCCCCTAAAGCACGGCTATTCTGTATCTATTACTTATTGTCCTACCTCCCCATACTGATTCCATCTAGAACAATTTCTTCAATCACACTTGATTTCTTCAATAGTCTAACTATAACATCACAAGCTTCTGATCCCTAGTGAAGAACAGAAAAAATACACAAACATTTAACAAATACATGTAGATGTCATTTTGCCAATTATGCATCTGTCCTCTAATGCACAGATGTCATGATGTGAAGAGAACAAAGAAGTGCATTAGGACATGCAGTCAAGCGGCGTACATTTAACTGATGTTCTCATGTTGTGACATCATTAATTTGTGCATCTATAACAGGACAGATGCAATAATAGGGAACCTTCTCAACAAAATAGAGCATGCATGTGGCCTTGTGATGTCATCTGTGAATCTGTACTCTAATAACACACGATCCGAGTAGCTTTTAAAGCTTTGAGTTCCCTTAATCAGGAGCTCTGACAGGCATTTCAATAACTTTTTAGGCAACTGGTGGTCCTGTCGTTAGAGGCAGTGGTTTACCTAGTAAACTTTACTCAACACTTGACAAAATAACACAATGATCGTGTGAAGTAGCCAGTGGTAAGAAGCAAAGTAACCAGCGGTTTATCGCTGGTAGCCACCTTCTAATGAAACCCCTGCTCTGACATGGAAGGGGGTAAAGACGAGTGCACCGTCGGTCTCCAAGGATAACAGTCTGCTACTGAGACTGAAGGGTGACCAATATTAAATAGAGACTTACATGCTGTACATGTACATGTATTTTACTTTTACTTAGATGAGAAACAATCACATTGCAAAACAAAAACAAAGTATTCCAACTTCAAGCAAGTTGATGATGTTGTATTCAACACTGATTTGCTCAAAATAACAAAAGTTAGAATGCTTTGTTTTCATTCTGCAATGTGATTGGTTCTCGTTGTCTAAGTGGCTCTGATTACAGTACCGTAGTTGTACTGGATTAAATAACCAAAAAGGCAATGTCACACAACAACAACAGAGTATAATATGTAGAGGTTATTTCGTCTGCTACTTGAATGGCAATAATAAAACATATTGTCACCATTCTTACCAGTTTGGAAGACCTGCACACAAGTTTGGTAAACCAAGAGTTGTATTCCAGAGCAGAAATAATTGGAATTAAATCCCTAAAATTGTGAAAACAAAAGGCATTATCAGCTATAATAATAGTAATAACCTTATTTATAATACTTACTGCTAAGACTGATCAGTTGGCCAATGGACTGGTATAAACTGGTGACCATATAAGCCACACCCCTAACTTTGACAACCTCGCTAACTCAAATTTGAAGTCTGAAAATATTTTGGAAAAGTCTCACTTATAAGCTGCATCATGATTTTAGCGATTTCTAGCAACTTTTCCTCACCTTTTGGAAGTTTCTGTATCTCATATCCCCTCAGATTATCTATGATAGCTTGAGGATGTCTTACGTTCCAGTTACATACAAGACATTTACAGTTTATAAACCTGACAAAAATGCTGAAAACTCAAAACTAAACTTGAATGTGGACTGCTGACAACAAGATTTGAAGGCTCCAATATGGGGACAATGCGGCGAAGGTCCATGTTTTCACAAGTTTTGGAGCACATTTTGAAAAGTTTTGGAAAGTGTTTGGCTATAAGCTGCACCCCTAACTTTGGTAAAGTTTCTTTCACAGTTTTCAAAATTTTGTGGCAAAATGCTGTAAGTGATCTGTAAGTGATCAACTACAGTATTTACAAAATGAGTACAAATTTTGAAAATTACTTATAAACCTCAAACATAACTATTGAAACGCAATATAACCAAACTAAATCAAGTTTTACTTTAAAAAGAGCAACATTAATTTTCTATAAATTTATTGAGGCTTCTTTAGTAGTGTTCTAGTTGAGTGCAGTATACAATTCCATGGTTCAATCATACAAAATTCAGAACTTTTTCTTCAAGGACTTTTCAAGGACTTTTCAAGGACTTGTTTTTTACAGGTTCACACATTAATGATCTCAAAATTCTATGCAATTTAGACCCAATGTAAGACCCTTTCTCTGACATGTTTTTTCTCTTACAATCTTTTGGAGACAAAAATGAGGCTGTTGTACTGTCTTCTCAAACATCCAAGGAGGTTTCAACAAAATCCAAGGAGTTTTGGTAAAAAATCAAGGTTTATTTCAAGGATTATATATTTCAAGTATAAAATATAATCTGCCAAAATGCAATAATAATTCAGAATAATTATTTGAAGTAGGGGGGTTCCCGGCCAATGGCCCGCATGAGGGGTGCACCATAGATAAGGATGAAAGCAAACATTGGCTGACTCCTAGTTTCCCTCGTGCCTGACAAGCGACGTGCCTGAAAAAGTGCTGCATCTGCTGTGGAAACCAGGCGGACTGGGTCAAAACCTTGGCCACATGTACATGTAGCTAGTGATTTTTCTTTCTTTCTTTCTTTCATTCTCCATTATCTTCTTTTTTCTTCTAAACCTTTTGCACTGATTTCCCTTGATTCTGCCAGTTATTTTGGTATTAATTTTTTATCTTTGTTTTCATTATATAATATATCTTTATTTTTGAGGACTTCATTACCTCAGTTCAGATAATTGGGAGCTCTGCTTTTAGGCTTGCCTAAATATAATTATTATTATAAACAACTGTACATGTATAATTATGTTTCCACTGGTTAGCTCAGTTGGTAGAGCACGGGAGGTCAGGGGTTCGAATCCCGGCCACGTCCTTGGGCAGGGACGTATAAACCAATGGCCTTGTCTCCTTCCTCTTCTAATCTATACGAGGGGGACGTGAAAGAACTTGTTGTGTTATTTCGAGAAAGAGTAGGGGATTGTCACCCGACACAACAGCCTGGTATTCTGAGGTACTAACAATCACTCATGATTGTAAACTGCACGACAGCACATTGCGCCACAATAGCAGTCTGTATCACAAAAATAACCTTGTGAAGCGCACTTGGATATATTCATATAGAATTTGCGCTATAGAAATGAATACCTTTACCTTTTTTTTTAAATAATGTGGCTGACTGAAGTTTCCTAATGTAGTAATTAGGTATTATTTTGTTCAGCATACTTACTTCTGATCCAAGTGATCAAAGTCCTGAAGGCTGAATTCCTTGGTGTCATGTGACAAATAGATTGTATCCACATCCTAACAAATTCAAAAATAAATGTAGCGGCAATACTAATAATTTATTATAGGTTAACCCTTAAATACATTGCTTAACATCAACAAGTTTCCATTATTCCAAGTTGTGTGTTCCCATTTCATGTTTTAATTAATTACGTTCTATGATGATTTGCTTGCTATGTCCTTTGTCTTACCACAGGGTCTCGTTTTCTTGTGTGTGCTGTGTTTCCCCCCATCGTCTCATCAATTTGGTAAGCTTTCATCCTTATTTGTGATTGTAATTGAGTTTCATGTGTCCTACATTGTAAATCTGTGTTTCTGTTTCTTACTGGATTTTATATGGTTTACCATATATGGATTTACATAAGACTAGTGTTTGGTTCCCCCTGGGTTTCTGTGTTGTTTTGTGAATAAACCAATCAAGAACGTTTTAGATGTTGAGACTTATTGTGTTTCTTAGTGCCCCTGGCCGCTACACACATAAATTGAAGGAGCCTGTCATTGAGAATTTTAATAAGATTTTTAGAGAAGTAGTTGGCTATACATAAAGATCTGCTGTTCTGTGTATAATTTATAGGAATAACAACAAACTTACCCATGTCACTTCTTCCAGGTATTGCACACCATAGTAATCACACATACAAGCATAAACCCTTGAGAAACCACCTGAAAATGTTGACAGTATTAGGAAATGACAAATTCCAAGAGGTGTGGTTAAGAAGCTGAAATCAGAGTGGAGTTGGTATGTGTGGGAAAGATAATGGCACAGTTTGATATATGTCTTCTGTTCGGCATACAGTCTGGCCACACATTTCTTTCCCATTCCCATAAAAATCATTCCAATTAAAAACACGACTACAAACAAGCTTGAGGTTCTATTTAATAATTAGAGCGGGAACTCAAGATTTCTATAATTATACAAATAGTGTGTCCGTCGAGGAACTATTGGCTGATAGTTGCCTGTGGAAATTTGATATTCTTAAAACAAATATAAGCCGGAGAACGCATTTTTAGCACTTATATGATAGTTTTAAGAGCATTAAATTTCCAAGGGAAACTATCAGCCGATAGTTCCGAGACAAACACACTCTATTTGGCATTATTTTATATTGTTCATCCATTGTCTTCCACTCTCAGCAGGCACCATCGCCTCACTGATAGTTTGCATCCGCGGATGAGAACTATCATGTCACATGATCGCTTTTGGCCAATGAGCATGTGCCAAAATTTTGTGGTGAACTATAATGCCTGCATGATAGTTTGCATCTGCAGATGACAACTATCACATCATGTGATCGCTTTTGGCCAATGAGTGTGCACCAAAATTTTGTGGTGAACTACATTGGCAGATAGTCTAATTGTTTTAGCACAACCAAGTCACCATTTTTCTTAGCGATAGAGAAAACTGTGAAAAATATCTCAAAAAAGCATTTTTCTAAGTGATTTTTGTCTGCAGCACACATATGGTAAACTATCAATCAATAGATGGTACCAAGCTAGACAATCAGATGGCGAGTTTGCCAATTGACAGTGGCTGAGTTATGCTAATGGCTGATACTTGGCAAGGGGTGAAGCCTTGAGTTAGCTACATGTATTAAAGTCAATCGCAACCAAGAGTGACAAGTCTAATAATTATTGTTTTAATAGCATAATCAAGCTACAGTCCCTGTCAAAAGTTTTTCACACCGTACGAACCACATGTGGTAGCATGTGGCACATGTGCCACATGTGTTTACCACTTTCGGTAAAATGAATGTGGCGAAATGTGGCGAAGCGAAATCGGTAACTGAACCACTTTCGGTAAAACACAATCGGTGACTGAACCACTTTCGGTAAAACGCAATCGGTGACCGAACCACTTTCAGTAAAACGAAATTGGTGACTCTACCACCTTCAGTAAAACGAATTCGGTGACTCTACCACCTTCGGTAAAATGAATTCGGATAGTCATCATGTTATGTAAATATGGCGCTACGTACGCGATCAATTCTAGTTTAGTTGTAGCAAAGTTTGGCATTTTTATTCATCTGATAAACTTTACAGACTTCTGTACTTTCATACTTTAATCTATCCCTCAATCCCTTCACGATTCTTCAAAAGTCGTTGCGTACGCTGTATGTTTTCAATTCAACAGATTCAAGAACTTTTCGGTGCTTACATGTGCTTTCAGCCGTGGAAACTAATTGTCTGGTTTTTGACACAACAAGAATGTCGCGAACTTCGCGGAACATGTGATTTTATTGCAGAATGCAGAGTTAAATAATGCGGGAAAGTTTCTCAACTTTTAATACTGGCAAGTGATAAACGTCTACCAAATAGAATATTCTGGAATTCTTTTTATTTAACGTGGGATCCGTCATTTTGCTCAAATTGCTCGAACAGAAGTGTGACATTTTTGAATAATCAATGAGCTCTGACAGCAGTGTTTGTTTTGCTTTGAGATCACACCAAAAAATATCTTGATATCTTCCTACTGAATCAAATGCTTTCAAAGTTTTGTATTTTATTTACGGTCTGAACAGTTTTCACCTACATGTAATGCGAAAACTGGTTTGAGTCCATTCTGTCAAATAAAAACACCCAGGTGAATACATTTTGGATATTTTAATTCATTATTGGTTATTTTGCCGTGAGATCGCACCGAATCTTCTGGAGTTTCAATTTCAGCTTTTTTACTTCATCACTTCGTCAATTTGTGATTGGCATTGCGGTTTATAATTGCTGTGAGACCGGTCTGCAGCGATTGGTCTGATGTCAGATGTGAAACAAACAAGTCTCAGGTCCTCGATCGATCAAACATAGGACCTGTCAAAACTCAGACTGACAGGTTCACGCGTGACTGATTGCAATTGCACAATCTTGTTATTTTAATTTCGAAAACATGCCTTTCCAGAATCCGCAAACATTTCCAATGCTTTTGGTCGGAACCTTGAACAACGCAGGAATCTCTCGTAAATGTTAAACTACGGAAGCTAAAGTTTGTTTGTTGATTATTGCTTACTGGCGGGGCCCGCTTTAAAAGTTTGCCGCTAGATTATGAACGAACGGTGGTTGTTAGTTTGTGGCGTAAGTTTAAGGTACAGTTTATCAGTGAGGTTATCAGAAGAAATAGGAAGAATAGAAATGCTCTTAGCCACTTCGCGGCTTTCTCGGTACAAATCACGATCAAAACAAATAAGTTTTTCGATGATCGCACCAGGACACCGACCTGACGCTTCGCTTTTTCTACAATGAAAACACCAATAATTATTGCTGTGCCGATATATCGTTTCAAAGAAGACAAAACGAGATATCATTTTTGAAATCTAAACTTCAGCATTTTCAGTTTTAACGTACTTGTAAAAATCACTTTAGTCGCAAGCAGTGAACTACATGTACAAGTAACAACTTGTAGACTGTCTTGACCTGCAATGTTTGGTGAAGCGAAATCGGTGACTGAACCACTTTCGGTAAAACGAAATCGGTGACTGAACCACTTTCGTTAAAACACAATCGGTGACCGAACCACTTTCGTTAAAACACAATCGGTGACCGAACCACTTTCGTTAAAACACAATCGGTGACCGAACCACTTTCAGTAAAACGAAATCGGTGACTCTACCACTTTCAGTAAAACGAATTCGGTCTTAAAACGAATGGAGTTTACCGAACGAAATCTACCACATGTGGTTACCGAATCTTCGTTTTACCGAAGCACATACGGTACCGTATACGGTTGAAAAACTTTTGACAGGGACTGTACATGTAATTTACAATGGATGACTAGTTCCTGTAAGAAATTGTGTTGATCTGCGTCGGCAGGGAATATAGACACTGATATGATCAACTACAATGTAAAAGTTGATTAAGGTATGCAAACCACCGTAGGGAGCGAGTAGCAGCTGACGGTTCGAGTGCTAGCCCTTCGTCAGAGCAAAAAAGGATAACTTTTTTGCTCTGACGAAGGGCTTAATAAGCACTCGAAACGTCAGCTGCTACTCACTCCCTACGGTGGTTTAGCATACCTTAATCGACTTTTAGTTGATCAATCAGTATAGTAATTTAGTCAAGGTTCTTAGCTGTCGATTAATATCAAGACATTGGAAAATAAGCAATTTTCTAGTTGATTTTTGTCTGTGCACAATTGTTGGTTGGTTATGCTAATGCTGGTAATACATGTATAACATAGGGGTAATTATTTACCACATGGGCCAACTTCAGCATCAGCTTCTGCATTTCTTAGGTTGTTGACAAGTGTGGTGACCTGCTGTTGCCTTTCTTCACCCCCTCCTGATGTCCCAAATGTCAGCCTCAGAAGTCGACTAAAACCACAAAAACTAAGATATTAGAAATGATATTTCTCTTTGAAAAGAGAAATGAGTTCCTTATCCAAAAGACTACATGTATGTTGGTATACCAGTGGATACATTCCATATATGGAGAGTAGAGTTTTGGCAGTATATATGTACATGTAGTAGTGCCATGCAAAAAGATTTCAACGGGGGTAGTGATATATCCCCTGAAAAAGAGATATATCCCCTGAAAAAGAGATATATCCCCAGAAAAAGATATAATATCCCTGGAAAAAAGGATATTTCCCTTTTGGGGGAAGTTTTAGGGGATATACATGTATCTCTTTCTTCAAAAGAGATATTTCCCTTTAATAGGGGATACTTCTTTAAAAAGGATACATGTATTTCCCGTTTGATGAAGTGAAGTGAAATGTCCCCTAAGGGAAATATCCCTTTAGAAAACCTTGAACTCTGAATTCATAACAGGACCTGGAACAACCTCATGGGCTGATCAGCAAGTTTAAAAAGCTTATCCTAACACAGCCATTTA
Organism: Actinernus sp. WN-2022; assembly: GCA_030867875.1. Taxonomy (NCBI): domain Eukaryota; kingdom Metazoa; phylum Cnidaria; class Anthozoa; order Actiniaria; family Actinernidae; genus Actinernus; species Actinernus sp. WN-2022. The sequence goes on from JAOWCC010000019.1 coordinate 77,386,721, forward strand.
TAAAAGCTTCGAGAGGTTATCCTAACGCCGCCGTTTATAAAAGCTTCGAGTCGAGAGTTTATTCTAACACAACCGTTTATAAAAGCTTCGAGAGTTTATCCTAATGCAACCATTTATAAAATCTTCGAGAGTTTATCGTAACGTTGCCGTTCATAAAAGCTTTGAGAGTTTATCCTAACGCCGCAGTTTATAAAAGCTTCGAGTCGAGAGTTTATCCTAACGCCGCCGTTTATAAAAGCTTCGAGTCGAGAGTTTATCCTAACGCCGCCGTTTATAAAAGCTTCGAGTCGAGAGTTTATCCTAATGCAACCGTTTATAAAAGCTTCGAGAGTTTATTCTAACGCCGCCGTTTATAAAAGTTTCGAGAGTTTATCCTAACACCGCTGTTTATAAAAGCAAGCAATCTATGCAAAGCAATCCGTTCGAACGCTACAAGCAATCTGTTTGAACGATGCACTCAATTCGTTACTCAATCGAAGCCGCTGGAGCTTTCAAGGACTAAAATAATTCTAACGGATAATCTTGCCATTTGTGCATTCTGTCACCAAAAGACAGGATTGCGTTACGAAACACCATCCCAGCGCTGTTTTGGTCTTTTTAGTTCATCTGATAAACTTTAGCTTCTGTAGTTTCAACTCAGATCTGTCAATCCTTCAGCATTTTTGTTGAAGTATTAAAATAATTGTGTATGTTTTCAATAATTGAAAAAGCCAGCTTTTGGAGATATAAAGAGGGCGCTTTCCATTCAAGCAAAACGACCGGTTAGAAGTTTCGAAAATTTTGAATGTCGAATGGAACAGGATTTTTCGAATTAGACAAACCGGTCGGAAAAAATATGCGTTCCATTCGCAGAAACTACCCGGTTATTAGTAGCCTCGATTTCAATTCTCAAAACTGGCAAATCACAGCAAATCTAAACCGGGAATTTTGAATGGAACGGTCAAACCGGAATTTTCGGAAAAAGAGGACCACTAATTTCCGGAACTTCGAACTGCAAATTTTACTGTTCCATTTGATTTCTGACCGGAATTTTCTTTTTTTTTGGTTGAATGGAAAGCGCCAAGATTCTCTGTTGACATGTGCATTCAGCCGTGGAGACTGATTGTCTGGTTTTTCACACAACAAGATCAGTGCCGCGATGTTTGCGGGAAGAGTGATTTTATTGCTTTGTAGTTCAAATCACCACAAATCTTCTCAACTTTGCTGGCAAATCTACTAAACAGAACATTATGGAGTTATTTTTATTTAATGTGGATCCATTTTTAAAGGTAATGAGGTCCAATGCAAGTCTTGAATTGTGACATTTTCCGCAAACTGATTTGAATAATCAATGACTCCGCAGTGTTTGTTTTGCTTTGAGATCGCACCAACTATTCTCTACAAATAAAATTTTCTTTTAGAAATAGAGATGCTTACAGAATCAAACGTTTTGAAAGTTTTTACTTCATTTACGTATCTGAACAGTTTCCACCTGGTGTGAAAAATGGTTTGAGCCATGTTGTCTGTTAAATTAGCGTGAGATCGCACGAACCACATCGAACTTTTGCAGTTTTGACTTCATCACTTTGTGATGTTGAGTTGTTTTAGTCGTTCGAACATGTAGGGCAAGTCGTTCGAACGTTTAGGGCAATTCAGGGCAATCCGTTCGAGTTTTAAATCAGACCGTTCGAACGCTTACATAAAGCAGTTCAAACGTCTGCATGAAATCGTTCACAAATTTAGCGTGCCCATTCGATTCCTTTTACTGACCGTTCAAACGTTTTGAGAAATCGTTTGAATGTTTTTTAAAAACGTTTGTTGGCCGTTCGTTGCCAATTTATTTTCCCATTCGAACGGATTTTCGTTAAGGTACGTTTACCCGTGTGTGGTCACATATATTATAAATGGCCCTGTTACGATAAGTTACTGAAGCTTTTATAAATTCTCGAAACTTTTATCAATGGCTGTGTTGGGATATAAAACTCTCAAAGCATTCACAAGGGATATTTCCCCAAATGGATATATCCCTTTTCAAAACGGAAATGAGGATATATCCCTTTTGAAAAGGGAAATTTCACTTCACGAAAAAGGGATATATCTCTTTTAAAGGATATATCCCCAAATGCTGCTTCGTGTGGCTATATAATCGCGCTGTATGCCTGAGCACTTGCTGAGATATGGAACTGCAACAGTTATAGGCATTTTCTTTCCACCATTAATTTTATGTACAACTGTATATTAGTTTTTGCTGACCATTTTACAAGAGTTGTGGCAGTTTTCAGACTTTCACCTCCTCAATACTCCTGCATTGGGCTGGGGAATACATTTCCACTTTTTCCCAAATATACAATACTGTGGATTTTTTTGTTGTTTTTCGTATCCATCAGAGTACATTTAGTACAGTGTGTGATTGCATCTCATGTTACTGCACATACAATGTACATGTACATGTAATAGTGTGTAGATTGAAGTACAGCATAAATACAATAAATTGTGTGTGCAAATATCTGCCATGACTGCCTCCCACATGTACATGTATGCGTCTGTTGTCAAGTTAACTGAGAAGAAACTGTAAATTTACAGACCTATTTAAGTATGGTCAGGCTAGAATAATTATCTGAACTCCTGAAAATGCTAACTCACTCAGGATTTCCTGCAGGGAATGTGGATTTCAGTGCAGCTACAATGTGTGCAATGATCTCTATGCAGTCATTGGGCTGGGAAACCCTGATACAGTACGACTTGTCTCCAGTGGAGATGTTAAGCTGAAATAAAGGTAATACGTTATGGTTAGTGACAGATGCATTGTTATTAACAAGTGAGGCAGTAATTCTTTATCAATAATCTGCTGGTTACATGTATGTTATGCTGCACAATTCTGAGCTAGCATATATAATGTAAACACTCATAAACAAGCTGCACTTGCATATGAGTCACACCCTGAGACTAGAAGCTCAATTTTTTGGAAATATTTTTTTTAAAGACAATCAAAAGTTGAAAAAGCTGTTAAATGACCTTTTGTTCTTCATCAAACATATATGTACATTGTAACTTTCACTGAGCTTCAAACTTGAAAGTCTTACCCATAATTTCAGCACTAAAATAGTATTAACAATTTCGTAAACATTTGTTTATCCAGGTGGCTTAGTAACCAGGCATTTGATTGGATGACAGAAAACTGGATACTAGACACTCTTTCCTATACATATTTGCAGATAAGCCGAACCCTACTCCCCCCCCCCCCAAAAAAAAACCAAGCTGCACCCCCAATTTTAGGTTAAAAGGTGTGGCTTATCCACAAGTGTTTACAGTATGTTTAACTTCTGACTAAATACAATAATTACTCAGCCATTGTAGTAATTCAGGAGGAAACAGGTTCACTTACCACCAAAGGCTTACTGCTCTCAATCCCCTGGATTCCCAGAATGTGGATACTAGATTCAATCTACAAAGGGAATCATGATAATATTTTATCAAAGTCATACCATACAATGGGTAGTTCCAGAAAATATCTGTACCCCTACCACGGACCGTGGCATCAATGTTTAATTCCCTAATTTAATCCCATCTTGCATTCGGAAATTCCTAAATGCTCTAAGGCCACCTGCGTTTGGAATTCCAGACTTGTTTATTCCCCCTCCCTTTCAGAATTCCAGTTTTACTTTGTGACCCATTTGGAATTTCTTATCTGACCCCCCTACCCTCTGGAAAGCCAAGTTTTTTCTCTTAAATATATGTACTGTAATTTTCAGCCACAGCTACAAATGTATGCCACAGGTTCAAAAATAGTTTCAACTTTCCTTGTCATATTTGACATGTTATCTTCAAATTCACCAAAATTTCTAATGGGACCTGAAACAACCATTGGGGCTGATCAAAGCCAGGACCCGGCTAAACCACAGATCATATTGGAATCGAGCATGTTGATTTTTGTGGAGAGAGGAAAACCAGAGGACTGTGAGAAAAACCCTCGGAGTAAGGGCAAGATACCAACAAACTCAACTCACATATGGTGCCATGTCCAGGGATCGAACCTGGGCCACAGAGGGGAGAGGAGAAGTGCTTAACCACTGCACCACCCCAGCTCCCCATCAAGAAATGTTCTTCTTTTGTTCCTCCATCAACCAGCTGCATTGTACATGTATATGCAACCTCACATAGATGGGCAGAAATTAATGGCGGGATAACAAAATAATGTTTTTACAAAGCATTCAAATGGTTTAGTTAAGGGTAAACTAACATTCCTAGCGGTTTAATTAACAGCTCTAACGTGCAAGCTAACGTTTCTAATGGTTTATCAAAACATTCTAATGGTTTATCGTGACTCGATCTATACCTCTAACCATTTACCAAAACATTGTAATGGATCGGACCAAAAATTCTCTACAGATAAAATTTTCTTTTAGAAATCGAGGGTATACATTGTACCTACATGTATATATCAAATCAAATATTTTGAAAGTTTCCACCTGATGCATAAAATGGTTTGAGTCCATTCTGTCAAATCAAAACACTCGGGTTGTTTTCAATATTTTAATTTGTTGTCTGTTTTAACTGCCGTGAGATCGCACCAACCATATCAAATCTTCTGAACTTGTTTTGATTTCACCTTTTTTGCATCATGTGACGAGTTAATAAAACATCCAAGTCTACAGTATCTCGGGATATACATGTATCTAGTTTTTATGTTCAGAAAAGTATTATTTTAAAGGCAATCGCTTGAAAACAATGGCACAGGTGATTGCCTGTTGCAGTGAATTTTTCACTATTTTGGATAAACCTACTGCCACCATTCCAAGCAAATACGATAAGCCTTGCAAAAAAATATTGCCATAGATAACAATGATACACAAACTGCAATCAAAGAAAATCTGTAATCACCACGGTTCGATAAAGCAAGGAAGGTGATATGTTTAAACTACAATTTGAGCTTCTAAACTGGTGGTGTGACTTGTATATTAAGCTAACACATGATTGTTGAACTAACGCCCAAGGTTTTGATCAAATGAATGAATATATTAGTCAAATGGCATTGGCAAAATTTCTAACACTTCTAGTGATTTCTCAAATGGCTTAAACGGCATGGACAATTTTTAACGCTTTTAACGATTTCTCAAACTGGTCAAACAGTACTTAATGGATAACAAACAGCCTGGCCCGTTTAACAAATATCTGTTAGTGTACATTTTCCTGTGTGAGGTCACATATCTTTTCAGGATACCTTGATGCGAGAGGGCCACACTAATGGAAGCATTTTTCTTAAACAAACGGAAGACAGGGCAGGGTTCACGAGGCTGCAGCTGCCATCTTTAATGAACCACAGCTGACCAAAGGCAATGCAGACTCAGATAATAAATACAACATGTGCGATCGAGCGATCAAAGAAAAGGCAGGAGTGCTACAAGCCCAGTTTGAAAAGACTTACTGCCAACTCTACCAATATGCTAAGAAACATACGAAGGGCTGTGTGCCACAAGGGTCTACATGTACATGTAACTCTTGATCACATTCTAAATTCTCCCTTTGAAAACAAAGAACTTGAAGGAGAATTTAGAATGCGACCAGGAATCACTTAACACCCTTGTGGCACACAGCCCTTCATATCAGGTATTACCAACGTATATTGCATGGAATTATTCTACTTGCAAGCCAGAAAACAACATTTTCATGACTTTTGGACTTTAGGAGATGTGGCCCGGCATTGCATTGGCTCCTGCATCAGACTTGTCTTCAAACTGGATTTTCACACTTGTATAAAAGCCCTCTCTTTCACCAGTTTTTCCAGACCCAGAAACCCCCTGCCAGCCAGAATTCTAGGCCAAAAAACCCTCCCATCCAGCATTCCAGGTTCAGATAGCCCCCTCGCAACAGGGATTCCAGGCCCAGAAACCCCGCTCGCATCTGGAATTTCAAAAATTGCCTGTGGTAGGGGTATGGATATTTTCTGGAACTACCCAATCAAACAACATCACTAAGAGTGCAAATTTATGTGCATGTTAAGGCCAATTTACCCAGTATAACATTTGCTTACAATGTTATTGCTGCATACAATTTTATTACACCATTATTCTTATTGTATTTGACAGTTTATTGTATTTGACTTGTCGTAAGCTAATTGCATGTGACAAAGAACTTGTAGGAAGAATAACTTAAAGACACTCTGTCCATTCCTGATACATGTAGATTTACATAGCACAGAATGCTTTGATCACTTACAAGTTTACATGACACTATATTAAGTCCTTGTATGCATGTTTGCCGTAGCATACAATAACTGCTCTTACACCAGAAGAATGGTGACTCAATGCCATAGATTTGAAGTTATGTAGCCTGCAAAACCAATATTCCATGCAAATATATTGGGTTTGGTCAGAGATTCTTCAAACATTTTGTGTGTTGGTGTGATTGGGATCACACTTGTATTACAGTTTTGTAATTCACAAACCACACCAGATGCAAGTGCTGTATTTAAACATTTATTTCCCATTTTGTCTATTATTTTATCCTACTTTCAAATAGAAATCAAGAAGACTATGTGCAGTGATTCAAGTTAAACATAGAACTTTTATAAATATTTCCTATCCACAATAGAATGCATACCTTGCAACCAATCTTAGAGCTTGCCAATGTGTAGAGGCGATAGGCTGACAAAGCCTAAGGAAAGAGAAAAAATAATTGCAGCATTGAATCTTTAATGTTGACAGTTCTCTAGAGCTAATTGATCAAGTACAACAAATTAGAAAACAAATATGTGAAATGATTTTATAAGATTTCATACAGAGTGATTGCCATATTTTGGCTTTTCTAAGCCAATTATTCATATTATGATAGTTACATGTACATAAATTATATTCATAATTATACACATAATACTGTTAGAATGATATAATAAAAATAGCCTGAATTTCAGCCATCTCCTCTGGTTCGTTCCTCCCGAGAGAGACATCTGAATTCATTCAACGATATTGCTGTCCAGTGACATCAAAGCAGATTAACATTTTTATTTATGCAAATAAAACTGCCATGGCAACAGTGGTCAGGAAAACAAAGTCCTTGCCTTGACAAACTATTTGAGAGTGTCACAATTAAGGCCCTAGCTATCTGCCTCCCATTTGCTTCCCAAGTGCCTCTTTAATGTACATACATTATGTTCACTTGTGAAAACCTTTTTGAAGCAACAAACTGTTGGAATCAATTAAACAGTGATCTTTATCTTCCGTTTACTAGTAAAATCTATCAATCTGGCATTTGGTTTGAGACAGAGAGAGATTGCATGTACATTTGTACCTTTGTAAATCATGCAGCAGAAAAATAGAAAAGCATGGAAGGATAATGGATAATTTATGAAGAAACACAAAGACTCTTTTATGGGAAAGAACAGTTCCTTGAAGAGAGTAGCGACAGTCTTTACCACTGTGAGTGTGAACAAATAATCAATTATCAAAATCCCTGACCCAACACAATAAAATGTACATGATTACAGGACAGTGAGCTGGTTATTTTGCAGGACACTTTCAATCCATATCCAGATGTTCTCCTTACACATTCAAGGTCTTTGCCAAAGACAAGCACTACATTGAAACTCATCAATGAACAACCATCGCAAGTCCAAAACAGAAACAGAAGAGAATCATGCCATCTTCTCTGATGAGTTACTTATGATAATTATACAAAATTACAAAATATGAACCAATCAAAGATCACTACCAGGTTTTCTGGTAGTGGCATTACTGGATGACGTTATCGTCAAATGAATTCAGACATCTCTCTTGGGAGGAAGGAAACCTGCTACAGCAGAACAATAATATTGTTTATATGTTTGCTAAATATTAATCAATTTTAAGGGAAATACAATGGAAATCTAGTTGTGTAAATAATGTTCATCTCTAATACACTTTATACATTGTACAGTCAGATACCAATTAATTTATACCACAGTAGTAAGTATTTCAAAATTAAAATTATGCCATTACCAAAAAAAAGGATATAAAAAGAAATTAGCTCACATAAAATAACATTAATTTACACTACTGTAATTATTTAATACCACACCACATATTTTCAACTATTCCTTAGTAGTAAAATAAAAATCCAATAAGTGCTATCTTTGAGTATAATTATGTTTTTCAGTGGGTATTTGACAGAGAGAGTACTTGCAGGTCAAAAGGCAATCTCATTGCACTGGTGGTTACCAGGATTTTCAGGGGACGGTCTCTGATTTTACCAAAATCAAAAAAGCTCAGGGTTATGTTTAATGAGGGTCTCAATGGGGGGGGGGGGGGGGGGGGTCTACATGTCAGTTGTCAGTTAAAATTTTGGCCATTTGTCAGTTATCAGTTAGCCCTAATTAATCATTACTAGAGAAAATTTACAATGTTTGACCCACAAAAACCAAATTTTTCAGTTGTCAGTTATTTTTCAGTTGTCAGTTGTCAGTAAAAAAATAGTCATTTGTCAGTTGTCAGTTATTTTTAAGGGCGTTTGTCAGTAGGCAGTTAACCCCATTCAGACCCTCTTTAATCAGCTGGCAATCAGCTGTGTATGAGAACTACATGTATATGTACATGTACCATTATACATGTATAGTCTGAGTGATTTGTAAAACCAGAATCAAAGTAATTTCAGAGCCAATCATAGCAGAAAGTAAAAATTCAATGAGCCAATCACAAGCAAGTAAAAATGCAATGAGCCAATCACCAACAGACATAATTCATGAATGGTTTTACTTGAACCAATCACAAGGGAAAGTGTACAGAAGCATATATAGCTCTTTCTAAAAACAAAACTGATGGCATGACAGACCAAAACAATGCTTGGTGTTAGTTTAGAACTGATTGGCTGATAATTACAAACCATTTTTCACAGCCAATAGGAGAACTAAGCAAAATTTATGCAAAACCAACATAATTACTTATTACTTTACGAGCATGCTAAACTAATTGAGCCTAACACAAATAAATTCACATGAATCTTTAAATATTTAAAGGAAATAAAACACTGAATGAATAACTCAAAGTACATACATTGTACATGTACATTGTCCATTCATGTGATGGTATCTCAACACTCACACCCACATAAAACCAGAGATTAAAATTTTCCTAACAAGGAGTTATCTAGATGATAAATTACACATGCAATATTCAAACTCCAATATATGGATATCATACATTACATTAATTTAGTTCAGTGTCAGTGATAAAATTGCTATTAAATAATAAAGAATGCTCAGCCATCGTCACTCAATAAACTTTCTACTGTTGTATATCCAATTTAGAAAAAAAACCTGCATCCTCTTTAATTTGTTCTAATCATATATCTACATCTTATTTAAAATCATGAAATTTAATATATCAGGGCTGGGATTAACAGCATGTAGCCAAACAGAATTTATATTGAATTTGCATCAAAATTAGACATCAAATATTTAGTCATGCAAAAATAGAGATATAACTACATTAAAAATGAAATCCTAGCCATATGCATATAAATTTAAGATTAAATTAAAAGCACTTTACAATGATCTATAATGCCTTTGTATGCAAAATATTTTTTGAAGAGTATTCAATCTACAGTTTAATCAGGCTCATCTATAAGTATACACAATTTTGATACTTCTGAAAATTTGTACACTTTGTGATTCACTGGACTTTTTTCTGGCTGGCTTATACATAGGTTAAAAACACAAGGAAACAAGTGTAGTTTACGTATGTACATGGTCAACACTTTTACTAAATTAAACAATGGTGTTCATCAGTCAACATGTATTCTTTCACATGTTCCTAAATTTATTGGAAAGCTGAGTGGTAGTGAAAGATTAAATATGGATTTTAAAACTTCACAAGAACAAAGAATTCCAAGTTAACACACGCCCACTATGCGATCACAAACAGAAGTTCTGTTGAATCCGTTCTGTTCATCAAGATCGCGGTGGAATAATCAGATCGCTCGAAACTTTCAACACTTGGCTATATTTGGTCCGCCAGCCGTGCATGGGAAAGTAAAAGTGAATCTTATCAGTTTTACTTCCCTAAATATTGATGATGACACTTTGATTAACGCGAGATGACTCGAGCCAGTGAATTAGTGACAACATGATAAAGATTGCAAAGTATTCAATGAAGACAATTCTGCATGAGCAATACACCAAAACACTCGAAAGATCTCTCCAGAACTCGGATTTTAAGGCTTTACAGAGGTCTTACCCGGCATTGTTATGCACTAGGAGTACAATAGCAGTATTCGAGAGGCTTAGGAAGCGAACCTCGTTAAAAATCGAGTCCAATTTAGACAGTTTTTACATAGATGGACAGGAAATGAAAATCGAAGCCGAAGGTGAACCAAACACAAAAAGTAACTCACCAAAACGCGACCCTCCGTTCTCTCCCCCTTCAGTTCAACCTTGACTTTCTTCACAAAATCCAACTCGAGATCTTTCCCAACAGCAGACTTTACCGAAGCTAAGGATGTGCAGAGAAGAGAAGCTCAAGTCATTAAGGAAAATGAGTCCAATTTGAAGGAAGTGGAGACAGAGTATGTACTACTACGGCATGTTTTGTCACAAGAGTCAAGATTAGATTGATCGAAACCGGCAGATTTTACCTAAAAGGGCGGGTTCAACTTCGCCCAAACCGTCCGCCATTTCGTCCCCTTCACAAAGATATCCCCAAATTTATGTCGAAGCCAGTTGTCAGAGGATTAAAATAAAGGAATGTTTGTAAACTAGTCGAATTTTCAGGCTCATCACATCTTGCCTTCCTGTTCACATGCCTCTGCATTCACCAGGGACTGGGATGGAATGTCCATATTTAGAAACAAGCCAAGGGCGTGTGTGCACCGTGTAGGGAGGGGTGGGATATGTGTTGACATCAAACAGGAAATTTAAGGGGACACATCACCGATTTTAAATAGAACAAAAAAGAATTGTATGGACAATAACCACTTCTGGTCCCCTGTTCTCACTACATCACCAAAATTCCACTGGAATACTGGTTTTTAGATTTTTAACATTGCAAAGGACTGGGACAGAGTATATAAATTTATTCAAATTAAAAAAATTAACCCCACATCAAAATTAGTGTGCTCACTGAGTTTGGATCAATATTAAAGAGGTAGTGAGCTCTCAAAAAGAGCTAGGAATATAATCTGGGGGGGGGGGGGGGGGGTTCTTCAAGGTAAAAAGGGTAGGGGTGACCAACGGAAAACCTCGAAAAATACCCTAAAAAATACCAAACCGTGAATAATTTTCCACCCTGAAACGTACCTCATGGTCTAAAAATCACCCTGAAAAATGGATTTCGCTTGGACAACCCCTAAAAAATACTAAATCAGCTATTTAAAACCCTAAACATTTTGATCACTCCTACCAGCCGAATATAGGGACGCCCACCCCCGCCATATAATCGTATTTTTGTGATTTTGAAAAGCTTGCTATTTGGTTCTTATTTACTCAAACATCTTCAAACTTGGTAAACATACCAATTTCAATGTCATCTTGAAGTGGAGTTAATTTAAAAAATATTTTTTAATTCAATAGGCCATTTTGACAATGTTGCACGTGCATTGAGAACAATATACATGCAATCAAGAAAACAAAAGATTGTCATGCAACATTGAGTTTTAGTGGGCCACATTATGGTTTTTGGTGGACCACATGCTCTTGTTTTCAATGCATGCACAATATCGTCAAAATGGCCTATTATATTTACACACTCGGTCCAGTCTTTTATCAGTTTACAAAATGGCTAATATATGAAAATTACTTACAAAATCCATTTAATAATTTTGTTAATACTACTAGGGCTACAACCCAAATGCGAATATAATCAATAATGACAACAAATGGGGAAAAAGTCAAACTCTCATAATTTCTTTATTAATCAAGTTAACCTTGTAATTCATTGAATTTCATTTCCCTGTAAATTACTTTGAGGATATTTAATAATACATTATTTTAACAAAAAGAAAAGAATTAGTACAGATCATTTCATTCAGCAGTACCAAAAACAGTAAAACTGAGCATTTCATAAAAGGTTTTTAAGTTGTTGCGAATTGTAACCTATGTAACTTTCAATAGTATTATGTATGGTTTTCTGAGTCAGTATAGCTGACCTGTAATTCATACAGACATCTCTCAAAATTCCTTGATACTCAAATGACTACATGTACCTATAAATACTAATACATTCAAGAAAATGTAATCCCTTCCTATTTGGCATGCTGGATCTAATGATCAAATTATTTTCTGTTGTTGACAACAGAAAAAAAAAAATCTAAAATCATCAAAGTGGACTATAATTCTATTTACAATGTAGTTATTTTTTTTCTTTACTTAATTGACAATTTAGATAAATTTAACTAAATTAGTTAACTATTTTGTCCAAAGGTTACAGTACAGTGAAATCAGGGGGGTCAATGTAAACTACATTTTGAAAATAAAACCATTGATTGGTACGAATGCACACTGGACTTAGTCAACAAACTGAGAGTCAACATCTCCCCTGGATCTGACTGGACCATTGCTACAGGAAATTAGAAATTAGGTGATGTCAACTAAGTTAGTAAATTTAGCTAATTTAGTTAAGTCTTAACCATCAACACCAACCTTGGAACGACTCTACTTAATGTAGTAGTGAATTCTATAAAGTTAAACAAATTAATAAAGTTGTATGGAGTGGCCTTTAAGCTAAAGTATTTTTTACTATTCTATCTTTTATTATAACTTTGGTGGAGGTAACTTAAGTTCCTTTGGGGAAACAATAACTCCATCAGTATCTGCATATATGAAGTGTCCAGGAGTGAAAATGACTCCTGCAAACTTTACAGCAACATCTCTTTCTCCCTCTCCTTTCTTTATGCTTTTCAAGGGCATAGTCCCTAATGCCTTGACACCAATATTAATTAGTGCAATATCTTCAGAGTCACGAATGCAGCCGTACATCACCACCCCAGACCAGCCATTCTTATGTGCCATAGCTGCCAAGTTGTCTCCTAACATTCCTCTTCTCAGTGATCCTCCTCCATCAACAACCAATACCTGCAATATTATTATATTTATAAAAGAAATGTTTAAATCTTTCACAACAGGAACATGGGTTTGAAGTAAAAAAACTACAATACAAGTAAGCTACAAGTTACTCTAGTCCCAGATGCTAAAGGGTCTTCTTTTGGACGGAGAATAGTTTGCTTAGGGCCTGACTACAGTAGGTTAAATAATGGACTTATCAGCAGCCATCGCGGAGGGTGACCCCAGGAACAAGACCCATGGGATTTGCTCATTTTTGTAGCCAGTTTTTAGCTAGTGTTGCATCTATGATTTACTGAGGTTTATTACAAGAATTTGCTGTCATTTCTTTTCCCTTGTGAATTAAATTATTTTTGGATTTAGTCACTGATATAAGCGGTCAAATATAGCATTATAAATGTTTAAAAAAGTCACTTCTCTCAACATGTTTTTTGTATAATAAGGAATGATCGATGCCTGCAGGTTTGACATCAACATTAGCATATTTGAAATAAAAAACCTTTATAACTCACAGATACAATACACAAATCAGTAAATATTCTACTATTCAACTGTTCAACTGTTCACTTTATGATTCAAAATTTGGCCAATCAGGACTGTTTTTAGAGTGGCACAGGCCGGGGGCCGACGACCATAATATTTTTGTGCCGACAATTCTGTTCACGTTTTCAAGTTTGTTTGTTTTCTTTGCCACTTTTTCATTTGCCTCAAACTTAATAAATCGTCCTTCCCCTCTCCCTTTAAAAGAGTAAAGCTTCAGCGGAATATATATACCCTTCCGTTTCCCAGTTCTTCCAAGGCTTTCTTGACTAGAACATTATCTTCGTAACACTTCACTGTTGAAATAATCCCTCCGAATGTCCTCTTTCCACCAAAATCTTTGAAAATCGGCTCGGCATAATGTAAAATATCACTATATGCATCACTAAGGTCAGCTGTTTTAAGTTCTGCCATCCTCGTAGACAAAACTCGAGCCCACAACTTCGAAGTGCTTTGTAAAAATGCAGTAGTAGACAGGCGCGATGCCATGTTGGCACTTCCTCGGTTGGGCAAGAAAAGACTGGAAACTAGCATGATCTAGTTTGCAGAGTCGAGCAACTTTTGGTTTTGAGCAACAAATGAAGTTTTGGGAGATATCATGATCAAACACTCATAAATAATTTTGTATTGCAAATTTCCTAAATCGCCGCGCTCATGACGTTGACAGCGGCTATTTTCAAACTTTTGCCGTCCACGAACAATACCGCAAAATTTTCAGCGGTTATTTTAGAAGTACTTCGTGTAACCGGTATCACATATAGTATTGGGGGAGGGGTAGTCCTGCTATACTATATACCTACTATAATACAGTGACATATAGTATACCACATATAGTATACTATATACCAGTATAGTTATACTCCACACTAACATCACTATACATCACTATACACCCCTATACATCACTATACACCCCTATAGCACTATACACCCCTATAGCACTATACACCCCTATAGCACTATATACACCCCTATACAGCCCAATACAGCACTATACAGCCCTATACACCCCTATACATCACTATACACCCCTATACAGGTCTATACACCTCAATACAGGCCTATAGACCCCTATACAGCCCTATACAGGCCTATACACCCCAATACAGCACCATACAGCACTATACACCCCTCTACAGGCCTATATACCCCTATACAGGCATATACACCCCTATACAGCACTATACAGCACTATACACCCCTATACAGCCCTATACAGGCCTATACACCCCAATACAGGCCTATACAGGCCTATACAGCCCTATACAGCCCTATACACCCCTATACACCCCTATACATCACTATACACCCCTATACATCACTATACACCCCTATACAGGCCTATAGACCCCTATACAGGCCTATACACCACTATACAGGCCTATACACCCCTATACAGGCATATACACCCCTATACAGGCATATACACCCCTATACAGCATTCTACACCCCTATAGAGCCCTATACACCCCTATATAGCACTATACACCCCTATACAGGCCTATAGACCCCTATACAGTCATATACACCCCAATACAGCACTATACAGGCCTATACAGGCCTATACACCCCTATACAGTATTATACACCCCTATAGAGCCCTATACACCCCTATACAGCACTATACACCCCTATACAGGCCTATCGACCCCTATACAATCATATACACCCCAATACAGCACTATACAGGCCTATACAGGCCTATACACCCCTATACAGGCCTATACAGGCCTATACACCCCTATACACCCCTATACAGGCCTATACAGGCCTATACAGCCCTATACAGGCCTATGCAGCCCTATACAGCCCTATACAGGCCTATACAGCCCTATACACCCCTATACACCCCTATACAGCCCTATACAGGCCTATACAGGCCTATACAGGTCTATACAGGTCTATACAGGCCTATACAGGCCTATACAGCACTATACAGCACTATACAGGCCTATACAGGCCTATACACCACTATACACCCCTATACACCCTATACAGGCCTATACAGCCCAATACAGCCCAATACAGCCCTATACAGCACTATACAGCACTATGCATCCCTATACAGCACTGTATATAGCCCTATACAGGCCTATAAAGCCCTATACAGGCCTATAAAGCCCTATACAGACCTATAAAGCCCTATAAACCCCTATACAGCCCTATGCATATACAGCCCTATGCATATACAGCCCCATACCGTTAATTGTTATGATTTTATTGTGAGGACTCCTATTAATTGATAATTAATTGAGGTACTACTAGGATTAATTAGTCATTAAAATATATACGTTGAAAACTATATACCATTGCCACTCTCCAACCAAAGAATGGACTTTAGTGCCTTATCGTTACAATCAACTCCGAATATTTTATATATGTCTGATTTTATAATATATTAATCCAATTTTAAATTTTATAATATTTTACACATACATACTTTTATTAAGGTAGTTCAGGGTAGATTAGATCAGATAGTTGTATACACGACCCCACAAGCGGCAACGCTTAACTGGCTTTATCGTGGTTAAATAAAGATCATTGATTGATTGATTGATATACAAATTTGTATCTACATGTAGGTAAAAGGCCGAATACAGTCACTAGAAATATATTTACACTTGTAAGCGAAATAAACTGAGAGTTATTCCTAGGCGGAAGTAGATGCGCTAACTTGAGGTCAGGATTTGTGCTGATTTCTGTGAATAACTTATTGCACGCATGCCTGTGCCTGTCACTAAGGATAATCAAGTGCGAGACATAGATGTAATGGACAGAACCCTCTTGTTTACAGGTTCTATATATAGTGTTTGAAAGGTATTCTCCCTACGTCAACTACACTAAATAAATTATTATATTGTATTGTATCCTATTTGTATTGTATTGTCAAGGCGTAGTGATATAATTGTCAGAAATCTATTCCATTGTGGGCGGGGCGTAAAATTATGCAATAGCGCCTGTCAATCATAAATCTCTATTTCTCAGGCTCTCTAGCGCTTTAATTATTGCCATCCATTCACTACATATTCAGACAAGTATTGCAGAAGTCGGCTGACATCATGGAATGAGCTAGCTAAAGAATAACAATTTCACCGAGGACCGAGAGCTGTTATTTACCGGGAACACTGACACTCGAGATTTTGTTTCCATTTCCCCCCCTATTGTTTGTGCTTTAGCTGTTAAGTGATAATAATAATAACACTTACCCAAACTGTTCTAAGCGCTTTATAATAATTAAAATAGTAACAATCTGAAGTTTAAAAAAAGTTATAAAAACCTAACTAATCTAATAAAAGCACATAAAATATAATATAGAAAATGAAATTCAGTTAACGGATTTTTGTCCACGGTATTTGCTTATTAGTTTTCTGCAGAAACAACCACCTCTATTCGGGCCAAAGCCGCAAAAGTGCAAACTCGGAGAGCTTTGCACTTTTAGACGCCTCTCTCGGGGTATGCATTTTTGTTTGTCCTGAACTTTCGCAGGCTAACATATTTCTCACCCCTTAACAATTAATACACAGAAACATAAACACAATCACGGTGACGTCATTTATCCATTTACTGAATAGGTTTCTCCATATTTTCAAGTAGCCGTAAGATACTAAAATGTTATTTTTTCCAATTCTCCTCTTGTTGGGAACAAAGAAATCGAAAACCCTATTTCGATTGGTTAAGAGGGAGGAAAGTTATTTAATTTTGAATTTTCGTAATTTTCCCGCCAAATTTTGGCGGGAAATAAACACCATAAAACCATTTATGAAACAGATTTCTTCAAATAACTTTTGGAGTCTTAAATATTATTACATGACAATCTAGAAACTTTAAGAAGACCTTAGTACCTAAAATCGTATGTTTTTTGAATTGTAATTTTTAATGGATAAATGCTTTCAAGGTTACATTGAAAAAACGTAAACGTCACTATGACGTCATGAGTATTTGGAAACGCCCTCCAAATATAGGCGAGTGAGCATTGTATCTATATTTTTTTACCAATGCACTTCTAACGCACTAAGTAGTTGTGATATCGAGTTTTTGTTTTTCTTTTACAGTGGAAAGCCCCATTTATGTAAAACACATTACGTCACAGATATGACGTCATGAAAATATTAAATCCTTAATAACTTCGGGAATATTTATCATAGACTTCAAAATTGTGCCAAATAAAAACGCATCGCCATATCTTCGTTATAGCGTACTTTACTTTAAACGACTATTTAAAAAGGAATTTGACCAAAAAAGGAGCTTACTCTTATGACGTCACAATAATGTCATTATCTAAAACTATTAATTTAACCAGAACCTTAAATTTTACTTGCATAGTAAACTGTGAAAATGTTATTCAATTTCAGAGAGAATTTAGGAAATAGTGCCATTTTATCTAATTTCGGTCACACTCAACCCTGGCGATTTCGGGGTCATTTATGCCCACCGTGAATGTGATAAGAGAAAGCCTTGTGGCGTTCAGGTCCTCCACAGGGCATCAATCCAGTGCCCTGCTGCCTTCTTTCTTTGACTATTATTATTATCATTAAATACTACTGCTGCGTATTACAGATTAGGTTTTTCATCCCATTTTGATACAAACCAGGTCATAAAACCTGAACGAAAATTAATTTCAAAATTCCCCCGACACAGTATTTGAGAACGGCTGTTTTCTACGACTCGTGAAAATTTTAGGAAAATTGTACAAAACGAGAAAAGGCTGGACTTAGCTTCAACAAAGTTCTGCATGTTTTTGGCCGAAAAGAAGATCCGAGAGATAATGTTTTTTTCGATTCATTTCACGGTTGGCTATCAAAGAAGTCTCTCAGTGTTCAGTCTCGGCCGATTAAAATGCATGCAGAACCGCAGAGAAAGCTTAATACAGCTTACCGATGCTCGATACTTCTACAGAAACTAGCTAGCTATAGTTTCGATTCCAGTTTAATTTCAAGAAGAAATAATATTTTAGGAGTACAGAAAAATGGTAATGGTACGGTAAGTAAACAGGGAAAACCATTGAAGCGCTGCTCAACCACACCATGTACACGGTAGACTCTAATTTCATCGCACTGAAACATTACAAAACCGGCAAACCTTAGCTTCCTGCATTGAACTCTATTTAAATGTTTGGCCCATTGAAGATAACAAAACTTTATTGTTTCATTATTTGTGGACTTTCGATTGTCAATGATTCTAACTACTTGGAACTTGAGTATAAAAACCCTCCAGCCATATTTTCTTCTTCTTTTTTTTAAACAGCACCAAGAACGATCTACTTTTACACTTTTGCGCAATGCATTATAAACGTAAAAATCTTTACGAACGAAAAGCATGATAGCGAGAAAATAACAGCCCAGTGAATAGACCAGTTCGCGGTTAATTCCGACATTTTGAAAGGGGTGCAAAGATGGCGCGAAATACAGTGTTTGTATGGGAATTCGATGCCAAATAAAATCCGTAAAATCGAATTTCTGATGTAGCTATTTTGGGAAGACAGCACCTGTCACGCATTTTTCGCGCCTTTTTTAGTATGGAATCAGAAAGTCGCATTTTCAAGGCTTTTAAAAATATATTTATATATTTGCAATTGTGAAAAAAAAAACGTATTTTCGAAACTTTTCCATCTTGAACCTTGTTGCACCCCCAAGTGTAATAATTACCCTCAAGTGTAATAAAACCCTCAAGTGTAATAAGGATTTACCCTCAAGTGCAATAAAACCCTCAAGTGTAATAAAGATTTACCCTCAAGTGTAATAAGGCTTTACCCTCAAGTGTAACAAGGGTTTGGCCCATGTGTAATAAGGGTTTCACCAAAAAGGTATTACATTGTTACATTGACAATGTGGCGAATGAGCGCGGCAATTTATCATGTGGCCAATTTGACATTTATTGTGTTTGTAACCATTATTTGTAATTTATACACAGTATGAGCCAGCCAGTTGATCAATTTGAACATTCTTCCGAATGTAGTACCTATATATGTGATGCCATGATTTGAGGGAAATTAGTGCAGGCTTTGGCTACAAATCCTCCCTCGGCTAACAGGAAATTTAACAGGTAATTTAACAGCTATGGTTTCACTGTGGAATGGCACCGAAGTCCGAAGCGTCTTAAGAACATGCCCACTTTCTTTCGTGTTTTTGTGTGCATTCTGTGCCACTGATTGGCCACTTTGGAAACGAGTAGGGGACTGAGGCCGAGTGTGGAAAATTAATCTGATAACAAAAATTAACCCCAAATCAAAATTAGTAACTTTACCATATATTAGGATGTTTGATATGAACTGAATGGCAAGCTCAAATAAGTCGCTAAAATAAGAGAGAAATGTATGTATAATATCAAACCAACCCTCTTCAAACTTGGAAAAGATACTAATTTTGATGTGATCTTTCTTGTAACTTTTATTTCAGTGGTGAAACCCTTATTACACATGTGTCCAAACCCTTATTACACTTGAGGATAGATCTAGATCCTTATTACACTTGAGGGTTTTATTACACTTGAAGGTAAATCCTTATTACGCTTGAGGGTTTTATTACACTTGAAGGTAATTATTACACTTGAGGGTGCAACAACCTTTATCGTGACCTTAAGTCTAATTCGAACTCGAACTCGATTCCAAACTCAAAGATACAGCATAATTTGAACTAGAGGAGATGTGAACCAACGGGTCCTAAAGAGAAACTGATCTGAATCATGTAGAAAACTAATACCTAGCTAGTATACCTAATAGGTAGTGAATTCTGCCGCTCAGTTAAGGAAATATATTAGAAGAAAACCTACATGCGGTAGCTCTTTGGCAGAAAAAACTATTACTGGGTGACAAAAGTGTCAAGGTGTTTATAGAAGTTTCAAAAACTCATGCATAATTAATGAGCATTTTGTCCAATCAGATGAAGCAAATCAGTCACGTGCATGCTCCTTTATACCTGATAAAATCTCATCATTCTAAAAGGCCCGCGGAGGGATTTGAATTCTGTCCCAGAGGGAACGGGGTTAATGATTGAGACAATGGCATTTCTATTGATGTTGCAGCTTTCTCATTGAATTGCAAATTAGGATGAACCTTTTATATAAAGAATACCAATGAACATGAAATTTTATATAAAGTTTCATCCTAATTAAGAATTCACTGATAAAGACCCAAAGAAAGCAAAAAGTACACGGAACATAAGGTACCTAGATAATAAATTTTGCACTAAATCTACTAATATCAGCAGACTACCGAGATACACAGATAATATTTTTAAAATGAAGTTATCCAACTACCATTACTTGTTTACCGAGCCACTGTTTAGTTCCAATTATTAAACCAAACTCAAAGCCGCCAAATAATAAAAACGTGCATTAAACTTACATATTTTGTGCCGGAGTCAAAAAATTTAGAGCCTGCCGTCATATCAGTCACATCGCGTTCCAAGTCTTGAACTTTATCGAGGTAAACCACAACACCAAATCCTTGAAGTGCAGGTTCAGTTCTTGCATTGCGAACATGATGCCGCTTCAAATAACATAGTATGGTAATTTCTTCATGTCATTCCCTTGAGATTTTCGTAATTGCAGGCGGTGATTACCTCGAATATTTTGCATGGCGTTGTGAATACAAAGGTTCAATGGTTCATTAAGTGAACCATTCCCTTGAGATGTGCGTCTTTCTTTCATTGCATTCTTAAAGGGTTTTTGAAGCCGTTTAAAACACTCACAGCACGTGTTTTATCAAGTCTAAAAATTCTCGGGCTTCGCCCTCGAATTTTTAAACTTGATAAATCACTGCTGTTCGTGTTTTAAACAGTACTTAAAATTTATTTATTCATTCAAAGATACCACCAGCGGTACATTTTGATACAAAGACAGCAATAACAACATAACGAATAAACTTACAATCCCTTACTAATACAATCATTAAAAAAATCAGTAAAGTCATAACAATATTTTGCTATACTTTTCATAATTGAATTATCCTTCATTGCTAAACAGTATAGGAACAGATCTCGCTGACTATTGAAGGCACTGTTCGTATCTAGTACATTACCAATGAAATTATTATCTCTAAGATTTACCAATTTGCTATTATTACACTTCATGAAGTAATGAATTCGTCACCTATCTCATTAAGATTACAAAGCGAACAAATGCGGCACTCATAATTAACTCTTGTGTAGCGACCAGATTCAACAGGAAATTTGTGAGCGGATATCCTTATTCTCGTCACCGCCTGACGATGCTTGAGGTTTACAACGCGGGATAAATAATTTTCAAAACCTATCCTCGACTTCAATTGACTAAAAGTTCGAATCTTACTGCCCTGTTGAACTCGGTCCCTCTACAAATTGTTATAAATGATGTATAATTGAGATTTAAGGTATGGCAAAAGGTTCACGAGGTCACTTGGGAAAAAAAATCGTGTAGCGTCAATATTTACGCTACAAAGACATACTATATATCAATTTAAAGCTCAAAGATTGAAGAATAAATATGAATGTTTAAATTTACTATTTAAAAAAATCTCTCAATGATGTATTTTTTTATTTAAAAAGCGACCTCTCACACTATCGTAACTTCAAATCCGGAAATGTTTATTGAATGACAACTAAATTCTTTGTTTTCGAATCTCAGGTAAATTGTCCCAAAAAGTGTGTCAGCGATTTTTCATACATTGCGTATTACAAGAATTATCCGTAGGTAAAGTTGGAGTAAGTTTTTTCATGCTAGCAAAACGCAAACTACATAATAATTACGAAATGAAGCAAAATTTTGCAAAACGCTGGCACACTTTTGCAGAAATTGTGGTTTTTTGGCTCTCGCGAAAATTTGGATTTAATCGAACAAAACGTTCTCGAGTTTTGATACGCCAAAGTTGTATTTTTTGCATTAAAACACAAACGGAGAAACAAGGGATTTTAGTTTTCTGACCATTTCACGGTTGAGTAAAAAGCCCCGCCTCCAAAGATAATCTTATTATATTCAGCCAATTGAAATACAGTATTAGGCTGACAGGCGGGACAGGCGGAGTTGTGAATGATCTGCTGTGACAGCTTTCGCGGTAATCTTCAAGGAGTTTCATTTTACACTCGAGACTGGTCACAGAGGTCGTAAAGCTCGTGGGAAAAACACAAGGTCAAATAAATATGAAGGCCAACCGCAAGTTACTGTAAATGATGCTATTATCAAAGCCATCATGCTAAAGGAGATAAACAGTTCTGGGTAAGTCGAACACAAGTTATATTCATTCAAACGGCGCAACTTCTTGCTAAACATCATAAACAAACCGCAGGCTTCATATTGCATATTATTTTTATACTCTGGAGCGGTAAAGATCATGCTGAATCTACCTTCTCTTGACTGCCTTATAATTGATAAACATATCTGACTCCTTTTCAAGGTATCAGGGCCATCACTTCGCAGAGAATTTGGTTGCAAGCATAGAAAACCGTAAAAACCGGCAAACAGCAGCTTGATCTAATGCCCGACAGTCAAGGAATTCGAAGTTCGCGGGTGAACTTCATCACTGCTAGTCCGAAGCTTCCTAGAAGTGATGCTTTTTGGCCCGGGCTCATTCGTTTCAGTCAACAGATCTTCTTCGCTTGGCCATTGTTTTTGTTTGAACCACGAGCCTTTATCGCTCGACGCCAAACTTGCCTTCTTAGTCGGCCTAAATTTACCTGTTTTCAACTTCTTCTTTTTCTTCGAAGATACCCAAGAATAGCCTCTATTAAGTTTCGACGACATAATTTTAGATAGAATGCAATTCAAGAAAAACAAACGAAGCGTAGCGTACTATAAAGACGAGCGTAGCGTATGTTGTTTTAGTTTGTTCGCGTGCCGCTGTCACGTAGCTGTCAGCGTCTGTCAATCATGTTTCGCGCGTCATTTTTCGCGGGAAATTAAAACATGGTTTTTCGGGGCGTTAAAAAGGAATTTTAGTTTGGATTTTTTGCTATAATACAGCTAAGACCAAAAGCATTTTAAATATGCGAAAACAATTTTTTTGGGAAGTTTTGCCTGTGAACCTTTTGCCATACCTTAACATATTTTGCTAGAGGTCTAATTTGTTCATAAGACGTTATAACTAGATCAGGTAAATGTTTGACATTACACATTTACGAATTTTACTCCCTGAAAACTAGGTTGTATGCACAATTGTGCTGCCTTTCCATGACTAACTCATTTTCATACAATGGATCTTCCACTCTTAACCAGTATTTCACTACCGAGACGGCAATTTGTCCAATCATAGGAATTCTGCCTAATTCTGCATGTACAGCTAAGTTGGTAGACTTGGAGTGAAGACCTAAAATACGTTTGCAGAATTTCAAATGTAATTTTTCTAAATCATACTTTATATGTGTGCTATATGAATCTATTTTGTAGCTTTGGCTATCTTTATTTATTTAATTTATTTAATAAAGTTTACTCCGTTATTAACAAATACTATAATACTACAAGTTTATAATATGAGCAGAAAAAAGGAAAGGAAGAAAAAAACGGAGAGGGGAATACCCAAAAGCACCCAAGGCACCATTCGAGGGATATTCCCCAGCTAAAACTAAGTATAATATAATATTACTATTTACAATCCATAAATAACTTTACAAATTATATTGTGGAGTAGGGCTATTAAAAAAAGGTAAACCTATTGCAAAATCTCCTTATCAGTTTATATTAAAAATGACATAACCTTATGTTTAAAGCTTGATAAGCTTATGGCCTCTCTTATATTATGTGGTAAACTATTACATTCATCAATTATTCGTACAAAAAATCTATATTTAAAAACATTTGTTCTATACTATAAACATGATTCAGGTCAAGCTTAGGTGGTAATTTACCTTTCGATCTTTGCAGAATGATAGCTTATTGTCAATGTCAATATTATAATGAATAAAAATACCACATCCCTTGTGAATCTCCTATCAGCTAAGCTCTGTAAGTTTAACTTACTTAATCTAGTATTATAATCATCGTTAGATTTAAGGATGAATTTGGTTGCTCTCCTCTGTACGGCTTCTAATCTGTTAATATTTTGTTTTGTGAATGGGTTCCATGTTTCACATGAATACTCCATTAAGGGCCTAATAAGACTACAATATAGAGTTCTTAAAGTAGTGATGTCCTTTAGTTCCTTACAGGTTCTCTTCACTAGACCAAGCACTTTATTGGCCTTTGCTGTTATGGAATCTATTTGTGTATTCCATGATAGATCAGAGGTAGTACTAAATTACCCCTAAATCCTTGTACTTTGTACACTTTCTAAGGTTTGCCCATTTATATGATAATCACTAATGATAGGGTTATTTTTTCTAGTAATTCTCATGATCTTACACTTCTTTGTATTGATTCTCATTCTGTTCACATCACACCAAATAGAGATATTATCCAGGTCTCTCTGAAATGCTAATTGATCATTTGGTGTGTTAATTATTTTATACATCTTACTATCGTCAGCATACAAAGCAATATTACTATCCTTACTGATTATCCCGGGTAGATCATTTATGTAAACAATGAAGAACAAAGGCCCTAATAAGGAACCTTAAGGAACTCCAGAGGTGATTGATAACCAGTCAGAAACTTCACCATGTACGACCACTCTCTCTTGTCGATTGGTCAGATAGTCCTTACACCAATTTAGGAGGCTACCACGAATTCCATACTTATGTAGCTTAGATAGGATACTATGGTTCACGAGGTCAAATGCCTAAGAGAAATCGAGGAAGACTACATCAACTTGGCCTCTGTTATCAAGAATCTTAGTCCAGTCATGATGTACCAGAAGCAGCTGTGTTGTACAGGATCTTCCCTTCAGAAATCCATGACGAGAGCTGTGTATAAACTGTATCACCTGCCCATACACTGCTTGGTACACTATTCTCTCCTGACATCTACCAGGGATAGTCAAAAGTGAAATGCCTCTGTAATTCTCAGCTGGTTCCCGATCACCATCCTTGTGGACAGGAGTTACATTGGCATGTTTCCATAGTTTAGGGGCACAGCTCTGTTCGAAAGATAAATTATACAAAGTATTAAGTGGGATAGCTGTTTTTTGTGCTGTCTCCTTCAACAGTCGTGCTGGAATATTATCCACTCCAGATGCCTTGTTTACACTAAGATTTTCCAGTATACTTTGAACTATGGTTGTGTTGCTTGACACAGTGTCAGTGTAATGACTGACACACTCGTTCTGCAACGAGTCTGAAATAGGCAGTTCAGAACTTTCATCGGAAAAGACTAAGTGAAAGTGAATGTTAAACAAATTAGCCTGTTCTTGTGGTGTTGTTGCACACAAGTCTTTATAACTAGTGACATCTGGAAGTCTCTTGGACTTAGCCTTTATAGAGTGAAAAGACCAGAACCGTCTTGGGTTTTCCTTGAGTGATCCAGACAATTTTTAAAAGTACCTAGATATTTCTGATACTCTGATCTTGCCTGACGGCCTGCATGTTTGAGCAGTCAGTAGCGTGTTTTCTCAAAAGTTGTCCCGATTTGTTTTCAGTTGTCCCGATATTATCAATAATTTCCCGGTAAATTCCCTTAATCTACCAATTCCTGAAATGTTCTTAGAATCCCAGCAAAAAAACTGCTGTTCGGAGTCCGCTGAAGCGTAAACACCGGAAATCAACTGTTCTTGAGACATGCTAATTTTGTGTTTTGAATCCTGCTGTCACTTTTCAAGTTGTAAGATTCTAAGGCCTACGGCAAACGTCGAACTTAAGTCGCGCCGATCCTATTAAAAAATAGGTTCGGTAGAAGATCGACTTAGGGCCGACGTGGCAGCAAACGTCGAACATATGTCGATCTTAATTCACTTGCACCTAATTAAACCACGGGAACTAACACGTGTCCTGGCACATTCCACTTTTCGCCCGCGATTAGCCGATATGGCGAAATAAAGCGCTCGGTCGAATATATTAAAGAAAGGCCTTTCTGTGGAAAATGATTGTCCAAAAACAGAAGAATGGCGTTCTGACACAGCACTCGGTGCCGTGTATAGGAGACAATGGTTGTCACTGCAAGTGGCCATGTTTCTAGCGGTTGCGATTCACAAATTAAAACCTCTGTTAATAGTCGATCATGCCGCAGTTTTCAACGACATTCTGGATGGTTTGACTTCATATGGTAGAAGCGTTTCAAAGCGAGCTATATCGCAACATTGGCAATAGCCAATGCTTCTGCCAGTATTCCAGCCAGACACGTCTTCATTACTTTGGAATACTGAGCAGTTATTACAAAAGGGCATTTCGCATTTAAGGCAAATTTATTTTGTGATCCCTCGGGTCATCAGTTGTTTTGTACATTCTGTCTTCCAAGGACTAGAATAGTTCTTCGTCGATTCGCCGTGTGTCATGCCTCATGCGGTCGCATACGGACGGCAGGTTGTTTTCATCAGACACTTCAGGCTTGATCAGATTTCCTTGCCATTCTCATCCTCTACGGCACCTGTAGAGAGTCCTACTGAACCGTACATTCCTCAATTAACCAAGAGTAGTTGAAAGGGACGGCGTTGGATGGAGTTGTACAAGACTGTAGCACTTGGATGTTGATTAACTTTGTCAGGTTTGTGCTCCACATTTTGCTGTACTTTTAATTTCCATTTCTATTTCAACCTCTATTTTGTGCATCTAGATCATGTTAGAAATATTTAAGACAGGATTTTTTTTTAAAGTTCTCCGGCTTAAATCTACCAAACAATAGTTTTTAATTGAGCTTAGTCAGCCAAAATAGACTGTTTTGGCGAAAATGATTGTTTAATATCGCACAAATTGCGAGCAACTCAACTTTGTCCACAGAAATGAATGTTGTAATTCGTACTTTGAGATTGTTTTGAGTTCAATAAAACATCGGCTTGTTCCTAAACTAACAACACATTGTCGTTTCTTACAATACTGTAGCTGGTTCTTCGTCGAATTGAATTTAGTGCTCAATGTTTTTAGAAAAGTGTAGGAATTATTTCGCCGAGTTTCATATTGAGTTCAAGGCCACGATGCCGGCATAATTTGCCATGTTTCTATAGAGTTATAGAAACACGGCTTTCAACCAATCAGAGCGCGTATTTTCTGTGGGTTATTTTATAATATAATTTACTATATCACATACTTGTTAAATTATATACAACTTTCTTTCACATATTTGAAACTCCTGAACATAAATAGTGTACCTGTTGTGTATTTTATTTAACTTGTCACTATTTATGTTTTTAGGTTTTCAACTGAAACGGTGAACAATGCCACTGATTCGTCAATTTACAAATGTCTTCTTTCTTTGATAGTAGTTAACATTGAACAACTGGTTGGTTTCTACTAAGTTTCATGTAGGGTAGGTCTCTCTTGAATTAGCATAACTCTCACTGTACACTGAAAATTGCGAAGAAAGCTAATAGCACCCTGGGATTCCTTAGACGAAAATTGTATCATTGCCCACCAGCTGTTAAAGAAACTGCCTACCTTAGTTTAGTTAAATCAACTGTTGAATATTGCTGTTCTGTATGGGACCCTTACACTTTGTCAAATATCAATAAGCTTGAAATGATTCAAAGGTGTGCTGCCAGATTTGTGAACAATGACTATTCCAGATACTCTAGTGTTACTAACATGTTAGAGAACCTTAAATGGCCTACGCTCCAATCTAGAAGGCAATATAGTAGACTAAGTCTCTTCTATAAAATTCTAAACCATCACTGCGCTATCCCCATCGAGGAATATCTTACTTCGTCTTCTACTATTACTAGACGCAAGCATAATTTAAAGTTCAACTTTTTTCTCCTAAAACTGATTGCTTTAAGTACTCTTACTTTCCTAGAACTGTTCCAGAATGGAATGACTTACCAAGTAATTAGCTCTTTTAATGAGCAGCAGTTTATTGCCACTTAATGGCCTAAACAGGTTTCTGTAATTAATCAATTTAGTTAATTTAAATTTGTTTATTCGTCTAGTTTACACCTCCTTATTTATTGAGTATTTATTCATTTATTCTTTATTTAATCTTAGGTATCTACTTTACTCATTTATTTATTATTTCTGTAATTATTTTCTTTTTGTTAGTACCGCCTCGGTTTGTAAATGCGCATAGCTGTACCGAGTAATAAATAGAAATAGAGACCCAGCCGCCATCTCGTCATCTGATTGGCTATAGTCAGGCACCACTGAGTCCATCGACTGTGCGCGCGTTGCAGACACTCAGAAAAATGCTTATTGCGAGTTTTTCGTAGTTTTCTCGATCGCTAAGTTGATAGAACGATGGCTTGGTTATATCCACGGGAGAAAGAAACCTTAGCTGCAACTCCATAAATTGAAAAGGCAAATATCTGGGTTATCTGGATTTGGTTATAAAATTCGATTAACCGTTCATGTTTAAAGTCTCTGGAAGGCTAAAGGTCAGAAATGTAATAGCGGAACTTTAATAACTGCTAGATTATGCAAACTCTGCATAGGACATACGTGTTTATTTCATCGCTGCATTCGTTGATTTTTCATATTAAAAAAAACATAGTTATCCGGGCCGTGTCACTCAGCTGACTTTTGATTGAAATCACTTCACAGATAACACATTTAGTAGCGGGGCTCAAAACGTTCGACTCCGTGTTACTTTGATTGACTACTCCCGCTGATTCACGGCGCTTTCCTGATATCCTGTAGAGCGCTGCGCAACGGGAAACTTGGACGTTATCCGTCCAAGTTCTATTGTTTCCTGCTAATCCCTGAACCAAAATTTCAGGGCTTGCGGCTCCTCGTGGATGATAGTTAGGTCGGTGTTAGCTGTGCCCCTCACCAACGCTAATTGTTAAATAGACGCCTATTACCATTACATAAAGTAACCTATATTCTACAAAATTAGGAATGAGTTAGTTAATATATCCTTTCCCCATGCACGTGTAAAGGAATCGATAGACCCTGTAAACCGCATGCATACTTACATCCTCGTCCTCTCTTTTAGTTTTTCTCTCTTTGTCAGATCAATCCGATCCGAGGAAGGGAATATCCATTGCTAAACTGAGTACATGCAAGGACTCCTATTATTCGAGCAACTTATACAATGGCAGTAGCTACTGCTATGCAGATGGCTGACACGAATAAGGCGACTAACATGATTCACGATTATGATGAATACATTATTTCCTGGGCCTGGTCAAGCCATTTACCTGTACATGCATGCATGCATGTGCTTTTGTTTTGGGAACTGTTAATGAGCTCTTAGATCGAAACGCAAAGTAATGTCAAGGTTTCGTTAGGTCAAGTTTGGCGATCGAGCGATCGATCGATCTTTAAATCCTCGTCAAGTGACTGTCGCTGTTGGATTCCTGGGTTCTTTGTTAATAAGAACAAACGAGAAGACATCAAGGCTGCTGTGTTGGTTTTCGTGCTGAAGGTAACCACGCCGTTGCTTCTCTCTGTTAGCATTGTATGTTAGTTCTTTCTTTGTTATGGCATTTGTTTTTTGTAATTTGAGAGCCTGATTTTGAAAAACAAATACTTCCCTTCGTTAAAAAAATCCGGATAATTCATTGTGTTGAAGGCGCCAAGTACTTTTAAAATGATTCCTCAATTATTCATGACCGCACAACCTGCTTTTCCGCTAGCTGTTAATCTTTTCCAGAAGCTCGGATATACCTGACAATCAGTTCGCATTGAGCGGTGTCTGGTTCAGATACTGGTAAGGGTGTCTTCCTTGATTTTTAACCAACTAATTTTAAACACATCACTTGTGTTCAGCGTGGTGGAGTAGGGTTTTATTTATACTTGTTTCCTACTAAACGTTATGCCCAGAAGAGTCGTGCACTTATTCAGATAGAACTCCTCAGATCTTGTCGGGTTTAATGACGTGGTGTTAGTCCTGTAATATATATCAATCATCTCCCATGATTGAGTCTAATTATAGATCACGCTATATAGGAGATCATTACTTGTAGAAGCCAGTACGTATGAGCAGCGCTCAATAGCACATTAAACCTATATCCTATATACTCAACTCATACTAGCGTTCCTAGTATTTGACATGGTGTCAGAAGTCTGAACATGGCCACAAATCTACAATGGGCAGCACCCAGTAGTCTGAGTTTTGAAGGAAACCTCAAAGAGAACTTCAGGAGATTTGAGGAACATTGGCTCCTCTTTGAGAAAACAGAGCTAAAGGGGAAATCACACGAGGAGGCTTGCGCCTATTTTCTCTTGTGCATAGGAGAAAGGGGTCGAGAGATACACAACACATGATCTCCCCCTCCAGAAACGCGCGAAGTGGACGGAGCAACGACATGGACTCTGACCACAGCGCAACTGAGAGAAGCATTCAAGAAGTATTGTGACCCGAGAAAGAACATTACGTATGAACGAAACAAGTTCTTCGTAACTGAAACCAACTCGAGGGAGAAAGTATCGACAAGTATGCCACCGATCTACGCACATTAGCCGCGTCTTGTGAGTTTAAGGACCTCGAAGATGGGCTGATTCGGGATCGCATCGTGTGTGGAATCAAGAGCCAATCATTAAGAGAGCGTTTACTACGCGACGCGGACCTCACTCTACAAAAGGCAATAGATACTTGCAGGGCCACAGACCACTCAAGAGAGCAAGCAAAATCGTTCGCAAGCAGCGCGAACTCAAATATCGATGAGATCAACAAGAAACAGACACACTACAAGCAGCAAACGCTGAGCGCCCAAAACAAAGCCGCACCCAATCAAAACAAGTCGAAGGATCGTACGCGTGCGCAAGAAAAATGTGGTAATTGCGGTAGATCACACCCACCGAAACAGTGCTTTGCTTATGGGAAAACATGCAATAGCTGTGGGAAGCTCGGGCACTTTGGTAACTTTTACCGCTCAGCACAGAAACCAATATACAGGTCAGTCAGGGACATAGAAATTGAGAGTGACGAGGAATTCTCAGATTATGGACTCGATGATCTGTCGATCGACAATGTTGATGCGCATCAATGCGAAGTGCACGCAAACATTAAAGTCAACGGGGTGTTAATCAGAATGAAGCTAGATACTGGGGCCGAAGTGAACACTCTGACTCTACAGGATTTCAACCAGGTTGTTCCTAAACGACAGAGGCAACATAAGCTGAAAACGAGCAAGGATAAGCTTACAGCGTTTGGAGGACACAATATTCCAACAATCGGAAAATGTTATCTTCAATGTCAACATGGGAATTCCAAGAAAGTTATCGAATTCCACATTGTGAAGGATGGAAAAACCCTTCTAGGGTGCAAGAGCTGCAAGAGCATGAAGCTCATTAGTTTTCACAATGTTGATGGGCTGAGCAGCCAACAACGAGAGGAACCTTGTGGGCTCGCAAACCTAACGTCGGAGGAGATATTCGACAAATATTTTCCGTGTTTTCAAGGATTGGATTTAGTTCTATGGTGTTCGCGGTGTCGGTGTGACGTCATTGGGTGGACACAGCCATGAGGAC
This sequence comes from Actinernus sp. WN-2022, assembly GCA_030867875.1. Classification (NCBI taxonomy): domain Eukaryota; kingdom Metazoa; phylum Cnidaria; class Anthozoa; order Actiniaria; family Actinernidae; genus Actinernus; species Actinernus sp. WN-2022. Next base: position 77,418,659 of record JAOWCC010000019.1, read on the forward strand.
AAATAACAAATGAAGAATATCTCTGCAAATAGTCGGTAAAAACAATTGAAACTTTGCACACGTATGGTACTAGGGAAAACGCAAATGCAAATTAAGATGTTACCATGGTAACACTCTAGGCCCCAGGCTCATTCAATGAGGAAAATAAATTTCCCAATTGATCATTTGCCAAACACATTATTTCTACCGTGGGCATATCAGAAGGTTTGGAACATGTAAGCATTGTATACGTGTGGCTTAAAGTGAATTATTTTGTATAACAGCAAGAGCCCATTACCAAGAGCGAGAATCTCCCATACTACCTCTATGCTACGGCATTTTCACAAGTTCGGTTATTTTTAGAACGGTTTCTCGCTATTATTGGGTTGCAATCATTCCTAAGGGAATAAAATCACAAAAGCGTAGCAGACGTGTTGTTGGTATAACAAAAGAAGCTAATGAGGCATCTTTTGTTCCGCCACGGGTGTAACCCACTAATTGGCGGCAGAAATAATCTTTAATTTTAATGACGAAAATTTCTTTTCATAGGCACTTTAAAGATGACGAAATCCCGTCACGTCCTAATTATTATAATGAACCTTGTGACGTAAGTGAAGGAAAAGCATCTGCATGTTTCAGGCGTCAAAATTCGGAGTAGTTGGAAGTAGTGGTCAGCGAATTCGAAAAAAAACGACATTTAACTACTAAATAGGTGTGTTGTAGGGGGCTGCAGGAACTGTTCAGACGCCAAGCAAGATAGCAGTCTTCACAAAATTCCATTCTGGGGAGATGAGAGTTGGTTAGCCAGAAAAAGGCACAAGTGGTATTTTTTAGCCACCTGTGTTATCCTAGGGTACCCTGGCTTACTTGAAGTCACTCGTGTTCACTCGTGTTCTACTTATAATTAATTTTGTTCGCTCGTGTGAAATTTTAGATGAGATCGACTGTATGTGCGTACTTTCGCGTCTGATTTTGCGTTCGTAATGTGCCAAACACGCAGGTGTATGAGCGCGTCCGCTTTAAACAATATACGTCGGAGTTCAAGCTGCGTGCAGCTTCTTGTTAAAAACAATGACAACCGCTGACTGTATAAATTGTTCGCCATGTCCTCGATTATTCATGACTGCACAACCTGCTTTTCCGCTGTTTCATCTATTCCAGAAGCTCGGATATACCTGGCAATCAGTTCGCATTGAGCTATCGCTCGTCGAGTTGACAATGAAGGGCTGGTGCCTGGTTCAGATACTGGTAAGGGTGTCTTCCTTGATTTTTAACCAACTAATTTTAAACACATCACTTGTGTTCAGCGTGGTGGAGTAGGGCTTTATTTATACTTATTTCCTACAAACGTTGCGCCCAGAAGAGTCGTGCACTTGTTCAGTAGCGATAGAACCCCTCAGATCTTGTCGGGTTTAATGACGTGGTGTTAGTCCCATCTCAAGTAATGTCGTACTGCCGAAGATGTCCTAACTATGATAGTGATATTAATCACTTGAATGTGATTTTATGGGAGCCCGGGTGGCGCAGTGGTTAAGCGCTTCGCCTCTCACCTCTGTGGCCCAGGTTCGAATCCAGGACGCGGCGCCATATGTGAGTTGAGTTTGTTGGTATCTCGCCCTTGCTCCGAGGGTTTTCCTCCCTCCTCAAAAACCAACCTAAAATTTCAATTCGACCATGGAATTCGTCGGAATACTTAAACATAAGCCTACAATACAATACAATATTCTTTAATATTTAAAGAGGGAAAACACATTAACCTTACATAGTTAGGTTCCTCTGGCTTGGGAGACCTGTATCTTCGACGTAAAATAAACCATTTATTATTATTATTTATTATTGGAAACAAATTTAATAATAGTACTCGGAGTCATTCCCCAAGTTTACCAAATTAACGTTTTATTGGGAAACTGAGTACTTTCAAAGACACAAGCAGTAATACTACTCTTGGGTTCAAGCAACCACCAAAGCTTCGCAGAACACATTACACTCTTTCTTTATTTCTAACTTTAATGTCTTAATAACCTCTTCGAGATCTTCTGAGGATGTCATCTTCCGTTGCAGGTGATAACTGTGTTCAGCGAGACTGGAGGTTAGTTATCCCTCTTGCTGATTTGTTTTGTGTCGGCATAGAAAGACTTGTCTCGATCATGTACAAGCTACCCTCAACCCCAAATTGTTTATTTTATTTTCGAAAAGAAGAGGTACATACATACATAAACTAATGGTAATTTTGAGCATTTCTGCGAAAAAAATTGAATTCGCATTAATCCTTGAATTTTTATGTAATAGATAAAGAATGAGTGGCCAATCTTTATCCGATTTACAAACTCGAGCTGAAAGCGAGAGTTTGTAAATCGGATAAAGATCGGACACGAATTCTTTATCTTACTTATCATGTTTTCAGTTATTTTGGCGATACCACTTATTTTGGCCGAGAAAATCGAAGGCAAAGTTTATGTAAATCAGGACGAAAACAGATCACTTATCTGTCGGTGATTTCCTTTGTTTTTGCTTCATGAATTATTAATGAGTTTGATAAGAGTGTTAAAAGTGCCTAGGAAACGATTTTTTTGTCATTAAAATAAAGATCCCATTTGAAAGTCCTTTGAAATGAGGAAGAATGGTGTTTATTGCTTGTCAATATATCATCTCGTTCTAGACATGTTAAGGTTTTTAGAATATGCAAATTGGATGATCTGATTAGTTGGACACAGCCGTGAGGACAAATAACAAATGAAGAACATCTCTGCAAATAGTCGGTAAAAACAATTGAAACTTTGCACACGTATGGTACTCGGGAAAATGCACATCATTGTGCAAATTAAGATGTTACCATGGTAACACTCTAGGCCCCAGGCTCATTCAATGAGGAAAATAAATTTTCCAATTTATCATTTGCCAAACACATTATTTCTACCGTGGGCATATCAGAAGATTTGGAACAGTGTAAGCATTGTATGCGGCTTAAAGTGAATTATTTTGTATTAAACAGTCATAAAAACTACAATTTTAGGTTCAAGGTAGTAACACTGGGCGTAGTGTTACCATGGTAACATCTTAGTTTGCATAATGATGTGCGTTTTCCTTTGTCCTATCAGTGAAGTGTACAGACTGCTTGACGGCGCTGATAGCTGCCACGCAGTTTACAGTGAGAGAATGGTTATGTCGCATTCCGCTCGTACATCCGCAGTATTTCAAGATCTCGAGCGTGTATTATTTCGCTATAGAACATGGAAAAACATTTTTATTTGTTAAATGATTTGCAGCTGGTCGGTCGATCAACAACAAGTCTATATTCATCTAATATGGCTATAATCACAAGATCCTACAATAGGCCACGTCTTTGCTTGGGAGAGTAATTTCTAAAACTGAACTCAAAGAAATAGCTATCCAACGTAGCAACGCGTAGTTGGAAAGCGTATTCATTACAGTTCGTAGCCATTTGTTTATCACTTAACGGATAGTTCATTTAAGTTCCAACCTGTCGACACGTTCGCCGGTCACTAAGTCTCAATTTGTTTCGGTTCTCAGGGCTCGATTGCATTGTAAGGAGGTCCCCGATTCGGCTCGTTTTCGGTCAGAGAGGAGATCATGTCTTGCGCTACGCGTAGCTTAGCATCCATGGAAATTTCTAGATAACATTTATAGGCATCCGATGCCCAGTCTCCGTAAACTTGAATAAGTTCACCGGGAACGCCCGTGCGAAAGGCCCAATTGGCGCCCCCTCTTCGAAAGGAATGACCTCGAAAACGAGCCGAATCGGGGACCTCCATACAATGCAATCGAGCCCTGAGAACCGAAACAAATTGAGACTTAGTGACCGGCGAACGTTTATCAACGAAGAACGCTGGAGCCGAATTTATGGCCGGAAGATAGGCACACATCCGCTGAAACATGCGGACGGGACATAGAATTGAATTAGGAATACGCAAAAGTGGAAGAGTCAACGGTCTTGATCCGTTTTGATTTGTCTTAGACCACTTGAAAGTAACTTGTAACCCTTGGGAAAAGGGGACGATGTCTCCTCTGCAAAGGTGTTTGTAAGGATCAAACTCACGAGCTGAATTCGGTACGAGATTAGAGATACGAGCAAATAGGAAAAAGGCGAATAAAAAGGCACAAGAAAACACTACATCTTTGGTATTAGATATATCTCCTATTATTATTAATTTACGAAGCAACTCGGGTGTGATGGGAGGGGCCCGGACTGGCGCGTGCTTGTTTAACCTGTCAATACCTCGTAGTGTGAGTTTAAGCTCGTGAGTGTCATAGAATGGAAAGTCGAAACCGACCGAAATGTGAAGTAGCCTGACCCCGCTGAGATAGTTGCGAACTGACTGAGGGATCAAAGATCGACTTAGAAATTGACAGAATAAGCAAACCGTGCTTAAAGTCGCAGGGAGATATGTAAATTCAAAATGAATACAGAACAGCAAGTAAGCACGCCATTGCGTAATGTGGTTCTTGTGAGTGCCTGTAGCATAAGCAGCTCGTTTGGTTCGCTTGAGATCCGTCTGCAACCGAGACAACGATGCACCTGCCAGAATAAAGTAAAGGATTACCAACTGTGAGAAAGAACGAACAGATCGCTGGGTACCTTAATTTCGCTCAATCCTGAATTGCCATATGTGGAAAGGAATTCCTGTCTATGGCTATCTTTCAAATGCCAGCGACTAAGTAGGTCCGCGGCTCGATTATCAGCGCTAATCAAATGCATTGCACGCAACTCGAATTCGTTACTCGCTGCTAAAAAGCAAATTTCGCGTAAACAATCGGCGAGTACCTTGTCCTGTACACGACCAGAATTAAGCGCATTAACCACCGCTTGATTATCGCACTGAACCAGTATGCGCGCTCCTCGCCAAGTATGGCCCCACAGTCGAATAGCAACGACAATAGCTAATGCTTCCAGATGGTGAATGGCCGGAAACTGCGCGATAATAGAGATTGGGAAAGTGGAGTGAAAATAGCTCCCCGCTGATAACCCACCACAACCTGTCAAACAAGCATCCGTAGAGAAAAGGCCATCTGGAGCTGACCATAGCTGCGTGGAAATCATGGAAATGCCGTTGTAAACCTTAAGAAATCGTGACCACCATTGAATGTCTTCCGAAATTCTGCCGAAAGCGAGGTGCGATGGTGATTGCGATGCAACTTGCGTAACAGTGTGAGTACACGAGCTAAGAATAGACGACTTTGGCGAACGCATTTTGAAACAAAGGACAGTTTTCCGATCAATGACTGAAGCTCTCTCTTGGTGGCGGATTTCTTAGTTCTCCAACGCGGTAAAAGCTCCTCTTGAAGTTCCCTTAGTCGATCGGATGTGACTGACATAGTAAGATTAATTGTGTCGAATTGAACGCCCAGGCACGTGACTATCGTGGCTGGAGGACAGGCTTTGTGAAGGGACTCTATTAGACCCAATTCATGTAGGAGCGCACCGCTGAAAAGATATTGTGCCGTAGCACTATCCGGAGACGCAACACCGATAAAATCGTCTAAATAACTCACTACGTTACAACCAGCCTTAGAAAGAATGAAACATATAGCATTAGTAACTCGCTGACAAGCCATGGCAGCTGTCCGAAGACCCATAGGTAACACTACGTCGAAATACGAGGCCTCTCGCCACGAATATCCCAAAAGCGGGTAATCGAACGGATCTACTGGCAACTGCCGATAAGCGCGTTTTAAGTCACGTTTAAATAATAAACAACCGGAACCGAACTCGACTACGCGGGCGGCAATGTCATCAACCGTGGGATAAGTGAGCGAAATTGCCGGATTCACCGAGATAACGATCAGAGGAAATGCCATCATTAACAGACGAGCCCGTCGGCCAACTTAAATCTAGAATGAAACGACGCTCAATGGAAGACTGTTTAGGTCCAGAATTTAACGGCGAAATAGCCATACTACCTGAAAAAGGATTACTGTAAAATGGCCCCGCAATAGCCCCACACGCGCGCTCGAAAGATAAATAGCTGTCCACCGCGTCTGGAAAGTCTAGCGCACCTCGATGATTACGAGAATCGCTGACCGGAAAACTAGTGCTATAGTCATATCCTATCAGCCAGCCGAACTCCAAGAAATCACAGACTGAGAAATCTGAATAATCACGAAGATATTCACGCCACACGGGCAAACAGAGCGAGGTATGAACTGGCAAACGCGCGCCTAGATAATTCGGAAGTCCGTGAGCGTAAACATGCTCATGCTCAGATTCTAATCCTAAAGAGTTTTGGAATCTGGTAAATTCAATTAAATCGAATAATACTGCTGGAGGTACAAGTAATGTTTCTCCTGTAGAATGGTTTAATTATTTCTGCAATCTCAACAAAGTAATTTTTTCTTCTGAAAATACCAGTAGCGAAGCTCGTATTGTGAAAGATTATAATTTTTGGGCCGTCAAGAGTGATGAAATTCTTGATGAGCCTGTGACTTTGGAGGAAATTTGTGAATTGTCAAAAAAACTTAAAAACAAGAAGGCTAGTGCTGGTGACTCGTTGACAAACGAAATAATTAAGATTTCAATTGGCGTTTTGGGTCCATATTTTGTGAAACTTTTTAATATCGTGTTATCCTGTGGAGTTTTCCCGCGTGTTTGGTCGGAAGGCCTTATCGTGCCGCTTCATAAGTCAGGAGACAAAGCGGATCCCGGTAATTACCGAGGCATTTGCATTGGTAGTTGTTTAGGAAAATTTTTCACTTTGATTCTCAATTCACGTTTGAACTCTTTCTTAAACGAAAACCACATTTTAAATAAGTACCAGATTGGTTTTAGACATGGTTTTCGAACGTCTGATCATTTGTTAGTACTAAAAACGCTGATCGATTACTACAAGTCGAAACGTAATCCGTTGTTTGCTTGTTTTGTTGATTTCAGGAAAGCTTATGATAGTGTTTGGAGGGAAGGGCTGTTTTTTAAATTGATTAGATATGGATGCAGTAGAAAATTTGTTGGTATTCTTTTAAGTATGTACTCTTCGGTTAAGTCAGCGGTAAAGCTTGAACAGGGTATTACTCCTTATTTTCAGTCATTTGTTGGTGTAAAACAAGGGTGCAATCTTAGTCCGACATTATTCAATATTTTTATTAATGATATACCTAGTATATTCTCTTCTTCGTGTGATCCGGTGAGGCTAGGTGATTCTAGACTAAACTGCCTTCTTTATGCCGATGATTTAGTATTGTTGTCGGAATCAGAATCTGGGTTACAAAATTGTCTTCGAAAGCTAAAGGCCTATTCTAGAAAATGGAAACTAAAAGTAAATTTGAAAAAATCTAAAGTATTGATTTTCGGAACGCAGTCTCAAAGACGATTATATGCAACATCTAAGTGGTTTTTTGGTGATGACCAACTGGAATGTGTAGACGAGTATACGTACTTGGGCTTAACCTTTCACTTTTCGGGGAATTTTAAGATTGCTATGAAATCTCTATACAATAAGGCTTTACGCGCTTACCATGGTATGATGAGAAATCTTTCAAATGTGGAGAATGTTCCAGTTAAAGTGTTACTAAAATTGTTCTCTTCTCTCGTTTCCCCGGTTTTGTTGTACGGCTGTGAGATTTGGGGTGTGAATTTGCTGGGGAGAATACCCTCTTTCGGCGTGTTTAAATCAAAAATATTCAAGGTGATAAATGATATGGAAAAACTTCAGTTGAAGTTTTTAAAACGTATTTTGGGAGTTCATTCCAAAACTACCAACTTGGCGGTGTATGGTGAATTAGGAAGAGTACCCTTGATTGTACAAGTTTCTACCCTGGTGGCGAAGTTTTGGTTTCGTATTAAGGATGCGTCTTATCAAAACACTCTCGTCGGTTTAGCTGCGAGAGTTTGTATCTGTTCTAATCAACAGTCAGTCGTTTTTACCAATTACTTGTTACGTATGTGTGAGTTAAAATCGTTACATGAGTTCAACGTTTCGAATAAACAATTACCTAATTTAGGCAGATATTTAAAAACAAAATTATATAATCTATTTTCTCTTTACTGGAGGGAACACACTCAACAAAGTCGATCAGGTGGTAAATTGCGTACTCTCAGTAAAGTTAAGATCAATTTCGGTTTTGAGAGATACCTTACCGATGCAAATGTTAAGTGTCGTCAAGCTGTAACCAGGTTACGACTGTCAGCACATCGACTTCCTGTTGAGTCTGGTCGCTACAGCAATATACAATACGATGATCGTAAGTGCACACTATGCAATTCGAATGAAATTGGTGATGAATATCATATTTTAATGTCGTGCGTTCATGGAAAAATTGAACAAGTTAGAAGTTTATTTATGAACGATTTATACAATATCAACAGTTCGTTTGCTATGCTTGATCCAAAAGAGCTATTTTTATATATTTTTAGTATGCATGACGATTCTATTGTGAAACTGGTTTTAAGATATTGTAAGGAGGTATTGGATTTATTTAATAATTGTAATAATACTTGATTTACTATATTTGAATTTAATATTCAGATCGTACTTTCATATATATATATTTTTAAATATATTGATGTATATGAATTTGTATCCTAATGTGCCAAAGTTGGTGTTTAATGGATTAAAGATTATTATGTAACTTAATGTACTTAGAACTACTGTCAACTGAAGCCGTGTTCTGTAAAGAACCTGAAATACTAGAGTCTGGCATTACGTCTAGAACAGATGAATCTGTTACGTCTTGAGATAACGACGAACTTTTACGAAACGAGTCGTGAAACGTGTCTTGTGAAACTGAGTCTTGACAAAACGACAAATTCTCGGTCAAGTCGTATGAATAACTTGAGTCTGACATCGAGTCTTCATCGGCAAAAACTAATGAGTCTTGTGGTAACTGAGACATGCTGTGAAACACATCTTTAGAAGAGTGCGGGGAATCCAACGATTGTCGAATTTCCATACCCTCTGTAACTGGGTCTTGAGATAATAACGACGAAATATCTAGAAGTTGTCCTGACGTAACATCGTTATAGAGTCATGTTTCTAACGACTCTGACTGAGTCGCCGAGTTGGTTCTCTTCTGCACGGGACATTCTGAAGAGAATTCGGTGTGCTTTGCAACCGTCTTGTTGTCAATCCAACATTTGGCACAAATATGTTGAAGCCACTTTCGCTCCCCCCTTAACGTGCCATAGTGATCTTTGTCGTGCCTACATGTTGAGTTCTGGAAGTCGCGGCAGAACAAAACCGGTAAACCGTCACTCCGTCCTCGTGTAGCTCTAGCCTCCTCCGCAGGCATCTCTAGTTAGTAAGAAATAGTAAGCTTGGGAACCCTGTGGAACATTACATTTTTCGCCCCAGGGTTCCTCGCGCGCCCACATGTTCGGCCACAGGGTTCCCAAGCTTACTATTTCTTACTAACTAGAGATGCCTGCGGAGGAGGCTAGTGTAGCTCCTGCTCCTTGACGAGGCGATTTTAACGAAGATTGCAGTAGCCGAGATTCCAGGTAAGCAAAGGAGTCTCCCCAGTTAGCTCGGCCGCACTCGACCTCGAAAAGAACGGCGGCGTGTAGATCCCTTACCGAGGCCCATGTGCATTGAGTCGCCAAATACTAGCCTGTACACAGACCTCCGTAATTCCCTTCAAAGGAAGGAAAAGGAGGGTCTGTACTACGGATGAGTTAATCGTGTTCCGACATAATTTTGCATAAATTACATATCGATTTCCATTGGCCGAGAAACACTAGACGGTACACATTGTAGATTTCAGATTGTTCATTTCCTATTGTTAACGGCAATGCAAGGACGCGCTGGGAAGCGTGGGAAATAAAATAAATTCCCTTCTTCGATAGCCTATATACACAGACCTTCGTAATCCATTCAAAGGAAGGGATTTGGAGATCTTTCTATCCTCGAGGAAGTGGAAGATTGGATGGATTCGTGAGTTTGAGAACCACGTGAACTCGAGGTTTGAGAAGTCGCGCTCGTAAGCAACTCGCCTGACCGCCGAGGCTATTGATAAATATTGCTTCTGGTTGATCGTCTCCCACAGCCATTCGCTTTGCAAAAAGAGCTCTTGAACATGGACTTTCTTTTCGTTTTGAATAACTAGACGATATCTGAAGAAGAATTTCGTTTGTTCCCTGCAAATTCTTTCAAACTTCCTAGCTAGGCACTTTCTGCATATATGTTGAGGCCGACTTTTTACTTGAAATTCGAGAGAAATAATTTATTCCCAGACTTGAAATGCAGCAGTTCCATGAACGATATTCTTATCATTTTTTTCTCGATATTAACCGAGTACTGGACACAAAATGACATAGCAATTCGTCTTAATACAATTCCAAACTAGAGTGAATCGAGCTCGGATTTTCCCACGGAGCCAGAACTAAGGTCAACATAACCGCTAAGCCAATCAGCACCCGCTATGAGGCACCAGCCAATCAGCGACTGGTTACAGCATTCCTGTAACTATCCACGTGACCTAGAACACGATTAACTCATCCGTAGTACAGACCCTCCTTTTCCTTCCTTTGAAGGGAATTACGGAGGTCTGTGTCATATGGCGTCAAATATCCGCCAAAATTCAACTTTGCGGTTCAACATTCAACTTCGCGATCCAACATTCAACCTCGGGGTTCGACATTCAACTTCGCGATTCAACATTCAATTTAGTCATGGAACTTTAGTGTTTGTAAATCCAACATTGGTGTTCTACAATTCAACATTCGTGTATACAAATTTATACAGTTTCGAGAGACCGTGAAATATCCGCCAAAATTCAACTTTGCGGTTCAACATTCAACTTCGCGATCCAACATTCAACCTCGGGGTTCGACATTCAACTTCGCGATTCAACATTCAATTTAGTCATGGAACTTTAGTGTTTGTAAATCCAACATTGGTGTTCTACAATTCAACATTCATGTATACAAATTTATACAGTTTCGAGAGACCGTGAAATATCCGCCAAAATTCAACTTGGCGGTTCAACATTCAACTTCGCGATCCAACATTCAACTTCGGGGTTCGACATTCAACTTCGGGGTTCGATATTCAACTTCGGGGTTTGATATTCAACTTTCTTTTAGGCCTTTTGCAACAGACGGTCACGTGACTTGTTGGCCCATAGCAACGCCATACTGGGTTGCAAGCTAACCAGCTCTCCCTTGACAACCAACAGAGCTTGACTGACCCAACCTGTAACCCTAACCCTGTTAAAGACCATATCTTGTTCAAGACAAAGTGTTAAAATTTTATATCCTTCTATAAGACGAAAATCCGACAAGAATCCACAAGAAGTGTCAATAAAGTCGACAGTGTTTTATTTAGAGGTCAGGGATAAACTGATTACAAATCGATATCTGGTAATGAGTATGATGTTTACATCAGATAAATGTCATGTCGAAAGTGATAAATACCATACCCTGTTCAAGATCTGTCAATGTGAAAATGGAAACCCCGTCTAAGACCAGAAACTCGACAAACCATACCCTGTCCAGTAGATCATCCCCAGGAAGCAGCAAGACATATAAAACCAAAAAAATAAGGAATCAGAATTATAAAGGAATTAGACCCTAATTCCTTAATTTTTTGGTTTTATATGCCTTGCTGCTTCCTGGGGGTACTCCCATATTAATCTAGTATATATTTTTACATGGTCTAGTGGATGTCAAAGGGGCACTGTCATTGAAATTGAATCTTCAAGTTTCTTTAAAACAAAACTACAAAAATAACACCCTGTTCGAAGAGTAATACTATGTGAATGCCCTTTATTTTTCAATAAAGGATGACAAAGTGGATTACAAAAGCTAACGAGGCCTGGTTAGGGATATTGGGGATAAGCTGGATAACTAGCAAAATAATGACTGGGATAAGGAATAACAAACCAGAAAACAGTAGGGATAAGGGATAACCAAAGTCCATCCGGATAAGGGATAATCGATAACAGCCATCTGCATCTCAGGGATAAGTGATTAACTATCCTGAAAAATATAGGGATAAGGGATAACGGCAAACCCCCCCCCCCCCTCCCCCGAATAACCGGGCCTCTATAAACTTGATTTTGGTTACAGTAGACATATTTCAAGTTGCTCTAAATTTCTCTTAAAAGCAGTATTTTTCATCCACTCAAATTTTTGCCATCCTTTATCAAAATTGTCTCAAATGTTCTTGGCTAGTACACTGCATACTCTGGTAATCTGAGTAGATTTTGTCTTTAGTCATGAGAATGTTTATCATTTTTGGGTTAATTGACAGTGTTCCTTTAATAATATTAAAATTTTATAGTGAGTGGTTAATAATGTATGCCTGTTACTGGCTAATAGCAAAATAAGAAACAAAATATATATAACATTCTCTCCAATGACTAAGTAGAGATATATAAAACTTATCAAAGTCCTGATGTTTTTCTTTGCTTCAAAACTGGACATGTAACACCCACTGATTCAGTATCAAACTAAACAAATATTCTAAGATAATTTCTGCATCTCCTCAAGTACATGTAGCTAGCCATAGCCTGTCCTTTTCTAGGTTTATTAGCTTAATTTCTATTCGCTCTTCAGTTTACGGCGAAGTGGGTTCCTGGCGGGCGTAAACAAATAGCGATACTAACCCATACATTTTAAAAGAAACTAAACACTGCTTGCAGCAAAACGAATGACTTGATGCCAGGCTCGATGATGGCACGATCCGAGGCTCGTTAAGGCACGATGCCGGGCTCGATGCAGGCACGATACCAGGCTCGATATAGGCACGATCCAAAATCATTCAAGGCTCGATCTAGGCTCCATGAAGGCACGATATATGCACGATGAAAGGAATGCAGGCTCGATATTCGAGCATCGTGCATCAGCCATCGTGCATCGAGCATTTCAGGAAGGCTCGATGCACGATGTATAACGCACGATGTACGTTGTGATGTTTTTGTTACGCGAGTGATCACCAACACCGTGCGCGAGGCCTCATTCACTAGCATTAAAACAAGCAATCGAAACTGAGTTCACCAAGTTGTGTTTAGCGGCCGCCATGTTTGCCATGCCTGAGATTCGAGGTGAGTTCGTTTGAGCGTCCAAACTCTATTTTGCCCAGCATATTTGACAAAATACCGGATCAAAAGTAAAGAAAAACCTTTACTTTTGTTCTGTATAAGACTTATTTCGAGATCAATTTAGTAAGACGAAAAAACGCTTCGAAGTCCAGCTATGATACCACGGGTCAGTCAAGCCGCTGTTGGTTGTCAAGGGAGAGCTGGTTAGCTTGCAACCCAGTATGGCGTTGCTATGGGCCAACAAGTCACGTGACCGTCTGTTGCAAAAGGCCTAAAAGAATGTCGAACCCCGAAGTTGAAAATCAAACCCCGAAGTTGAATATCGAACCCCGAAGTTGAATGTCGAACCCCGAAGTTGAATGTTGGATCGCGAAGTTGAATGTTGAACCGCCAAGTTGAATTTTGGCGGATATTTCACGGTCTCTCGAAACTGTATAAATTTGTATACACGAATGTTGAATTGTAGAACACCAATGTTGGATTTACAAACACTAAAGTTCCATGACTAAATTGAATGTTGGATCGCGAAGTTGAATGTCGAACCCCGAGGTTGAATGTTGGATCGCGAAGTTGAATGTTGAACCGCCGAGTTGAATTTTGGCGGATATTTCACGGTCTCTCGAAACTGTATAAATTTGTATACACGAATGTTGAATTGTAGAACACCAATGTTGGATTTACAAACACTAAAGTTCCATGACTAAATTGAATGTTGGATCGCGAAGTTGAATGTCGAACCCCGAGGTTGAATGTTGGATCGCGAAGTTGAATGTTGAACCGCAAAGTTGAATTTTGGCGGATATTTGACGCCATAGTGTACAGGCTACCAAATACTAGGCTCGGTTTCCAGCCGTGGGGGTTTCGGTGAGCCCGCGATCCTCTCCCCACTCACGGCTGGGCGCGCGAGCTGAGACATTGTTGGGTTTTAGCCAATCACAAACTTGCCACTCAAATCCTGTCGCTAAATTGATTTGCATAATTTACATTGTAAACTTTTGAAAGCCGGACCAAAGACTTTCGATTGCTGTTCCAAAATGCGTTTAAATTTGCTCTGGAAAAGTTTGGTTTCGAAAAATTCAAGGATTCACACAAAGAAGCAGTAAGAGAGTTAGTTTTCGGGTGAAGACACTTTGTCAGTAAACGCACTGGCTCTGGAAGTCACTTGGGAAACCGTCAGCTCAAAGGTCGCAGCTCGTAATGGGCTATTCCATTTAAAAAATGTACCCCCCCTATCGAGGAACTTGGATTTCTTTGGATTTCTTCAGGGGTCCAACAAAAAAAATTGTGGAATTCTTTAGGGGTTCACCCCCAAAAAAGTGAATTCTTCAGGGGTTAAACCCGATCAGAGCATGGAATTCTTCAGGGGGTCGACATAATCGGGCCATTTTTGGTGGATTTCTTTAGGGGTATTGCACATTTTCCAATTTCTTCAGGGGGTTTGCGTTTTTGGTAAAAATATGATTCCTCGATAGGGGGGGTGCGGATTTTTAATGGAATAGCCCAATGTTGAGTCATTTCTCATTTAACTTTACCGATGCAAGACCAAGGTAGCCCGGCTATTCTTGCTTCAAAGAAAATTAGTACTGCCTTTATCGGCGAAGAAAAGACTGACGACTCCATATTAAAAGAGTTTATAGAAGAGAGGAAATCACGTCTGACGCAGGCCATGTTTACGCGTTTAACTCTGCAATCACCGATTCACTTGAAAATCGCTGCATCAAATGAGTTTTACAATTCTTCAAGTTTGTACAATTTATGTCTCCAAGCAATACTCTACACAAGTACTAAGCGGGAATACTCGACTCTAGCTCAGAGTTCCGAGATAACATCTGAACTTAATTTTTATCCCCGTATAAATTTCTGTCAGCGAGAGTGTCTCAACAGCCGGGCTTTCCTTGAAAACTTGGACTGTGAACATGCATCTGGTGCTCGATTTAGGTTTATGCGAACGAGGCTATTGTTTTGTTACCGTCACACGTCACAAATCATCCACGTGACCGACTTCAGTCAGGCAAACGTAAATTATGGCAGGAAGATTTTGGACTTGGTTAACTTTGCCATAATTTAAGGCGTAACTTTTACACAAAACCCGGAACAAAAGCGAAGCTTGATCGTAAGTAATGGCAAGCAAGTTGACAGTAGTAAGTTAGACAATACTTCGTTGCGAAATGGGAGAACAGACAACAAAGCGGGTTTCAATTTAGCGCAAATCCCACGAAACTTTCGTCGCTTTGAATTCCCAGAACGACTTGTTCAAAACTTCTTCTGCTGACAAGGTTTATAGTTCCACTTCTTCCCTTGAAGATATCCTTACGAATGCATAGGATGTGAGATCAACTACAATTTATACAACACCTACGGCAACAAGGTGCATATATATGAGGGGTTGGAGTCCCAAATATCTTTGGTGCAGAGAAGCTAGCGACGTACGTGTTTATAATTATATGTCGAAAGAAAGGTTTTGGAACCGCAATGTGCCCTAGCGTGTGATAACGACACTTTATTTGTGGAAGTTTACGTACGACTACCGCTTATACCGGTGACATACCGGTCCACAATTTGAAATGAACTACATGTACAGGAAGAATAAAGATTAGGACACATATTATGCAATTATTATGAGGTTGAGCTAGCAGATAGCGAAATTATCAAGACAGACATCTGTGGCTGAGACTGAGGTCTTGATAATTTTCGCTATCATGCGAAAACCGAATTCAATATTTTTATTATTATACATTTTTAGGCTCAAATTTTAGCAAGACGGAAAGCTATCATAAACAAAGCTAAACGAAATGCCGTGTAAAATTGGTTTGCATTACGATCGAATTTCTGATTGGGCTATTCCATTAAAACAAATTACCCCCCCCCCCCCCCCCCCAAATCCAAGTTCCATTGAGGAACTTGGATTTCTTCAGGGGCCGGCTGGCCGCGGCTGCTAGGGGTCTACCAAAAAAAATTGTGGAATTCTTTAGGAGTCCACCCCAAAAATATTAAATTCGAGATTCAGGGGTTAAACCCGATCAGAGCATGGAATTCTTCAGGGGGTCGACATAATCGGGCCATTTTTGGTGGATTTCTTCAGGGGGTATAGCACATTTTCCAATTTCTTCAGGGGGTTTGCGTTTTTGCTAAAAATATGATTCCTTGATAGGGGGGGGGGGGTGCGGATTTTTAATGCAATAGCCCATTCAAGATTTCTTTCGTATTCAAGCTAAAAATTGCATTTATTTTACGAGTTTAGGAGAAAGTATTGACTAGAACTATAGCTGAGCGCTGTGATATTTGCTTTAATCATTGAGCTCTATGTATTATCTGGTAGCAGATAATATTGTATGAGGCACACTTTCAGTGCTATAGCTAGCTATCGAGAATTAGTTGCATGTTCTCAGCCAATCAGAATCGAAATGTGAGTAAAATGTATAATAATATGACTTATATGGTATTGACAAACTGGGGAAGAAATGGCACCCATAATGTTTTTTTAGCTGTGCGACGAGAGCCTGTGTAAGTTGTGCTCCTGGCATAATAGACAGCTCATCAATACAATACAATCAAATCAAATCATCCACCCAGGCATTTGACTCATTTCCATGCCTGGGGAGTAGGGAGTTTGACATTAGTGCCTGTCCTGTTGAACAAGTCTCTATTTCATGCTACATGCTGCATGGTTTACTCAATCAAAATCATGGCAGAATTGGAGCGGGAGATCAGTTTAGATGACTTCAAGGACACAATACTGTTTTTGTTGGCCAACTGGGTGGGTTGTTGATGTTTTGATTTGATCAGTACATAATTTCGATTCACCAAAAATGAAGTTTTACATTTCGTTTAAAAGCCAAAGCCAGGGGTGGCACTCAGTCAAACACCTAAACTACTGAAGCTAAACTAAACTGCTAAAGCCTGCTTTCTTGTACTGCAATGTTAAAAAGTGTTCAAATAGTCTGTGAGGATGCACATTATTCCCAACCATATCAACTGATATTTTTTTATATAATTTAATCGATTAATATCGGAAATTGATAACAGATACATTTGTGACTCAATTATTTTCGAATTTCATCAATAATTATTGATATCGACAATAATAATATCAATTTTCGTCAAAAATTGTATACTAGAGTAACTGCTAGTATACTAGAGTTTTATGGCTTATTGCCCAAACAGTTGATACTGGTCACTTCCACAAGTTCCAATGGAAGATTTAATAGAGCTGCCACTGATCACCAGATCTTTCTCCATGTGGCTAAGTTGCCAGTGCTTGTTGATGACCAATGAAAAATACATTCCACTAGTAAGGCCATAGATTAGCTTTTTAATTGCACAGGCAAGAACACTCGAGCCTATAGCATCAACATCCGGGAAGTCATACTAGATATCTGTTTTCACCTTATTAATATTGTTTAACTGTCAATCATTTTGTAATCTGTCTTATTTTGCAACAGCTAGCTACAAATGTAGCTATCACATTCAAAAATATAAGGTCTGCATAGATAAGGTATTGAATACTTGTACTGTAAAAGAAGAAAGAAAATACAAGGGGAAAGGAAAAGAGTGGTGAGGAGGCCCAGTAATTAAAATCACAGGGCGTATCTATAAAGGGTCTCAGTCGTTTTTCGTTCAATTTTACAATTGCAAAGCATGCCATTAATTTAAATAATCATAAATGTGATATTTTATGTGAGCTAATAACTTTACAAGTAATGATATAAATTAAGAACTGGTTTGCATTTGGCATTGGTTTGTGATCAAATATTTCAGGAGAGATATCTGTTTTCAATTTTTTAAGTATTGTTTAACTGTCAATCGTTTTGTAATCTGTCTTATCCCCCTTGTCCCCTATAATTGTACCTTTAACTTCAAAATTCTATGGTGTATCAATTTATAGTTATTCCAATATAACCATAGTATACCATACAATTGTATTTCTTATTGCATGATTAGGCCTGAAATACATTGTTTAGATACCTCTAATGTCAGATTTAGTGAAAATTCTTTTTGAAGACATCCCATATAATGTTATGTATATTTTACTGGCATTATTTATCATTTGTACTTACAGTAACTGTATATGTATATTTGAGGACAATGTTTTCAAGATTGACTGTAACCTCCCCATACAATAAGTATGAAATAATTTTACCCTTCCCACTTTTCCCCTATAACCAAACCTTTTTTAGTTGCCCATATTTTCATGACCCTTCATAATTTGTTTAGGGTTAAAAAATGGCCTTCCCCTTTTCTCCCCCCTGCTAATTTTTGACCAGTCATTGATACTTTATTTCAACTCTCCAAACAAACATACATGTATACAGCCTAAGTTAAGGCTGCATGCAGCTAGCCACCTCCGTCTTATATGTTTTACCCTTGCTCGTCACTCTTACCACAGGAAGCCCGGTTTCACATCGTTTTTCTCTATTTTTCAATAATGTACTGTAATTAGGTGTTGCCTGCGGAGGAGGCTAGCATGCAGCCTCTTGTGATTATGAACCTCAGTTTGGGAGCAAGTACTGATTAATAAAACATCAGTGTATCTATATTCGATGTAATTAAACGTGATTAATAATACATCACGTCTACACTGATATAAAGACTATTTTTTTTATCAGTGTCTACTGACTAGAGTATAAAGAGGCCATAATGTGATATGCAGCACCCTTAGTACCCTTATGAACTATTAGTGAATTTTAGAATATTATTTAAAGGATAATAAACAATGTTGTAATTAACATGCTGATAATAACTAATAAAACTAAATTGATAATTATGTGACATAATAATTGTTGTTGTATTATGCTATTTACATTTCTTTGAAACAGAATTTTGTGAAGGGGTTTCCTCTCTTCAACTATCTATTTTCCTGGAACAATCATGTAGACAAGATTAGTAATAAAACCAATCGTTCTCTCGGTTTCATCAAGTCCGTACTAACGTCTCGGCTAAAAAGCTTCCGCTCTACCTTTCGCTTGCCCGCAGTCCTCTGGAAATGGGAGTCGGCTAGTCTGGTATGCCGCCTCGAGCTCTAAACGCAACTTGGTGAAACTCGAGAGAATCCAGCGGCGTGCTACGAGGTTAACGTTTATAACCTCCGATGCTGATTATAAATTCAGACTCGTCACTTGTAATCTACTTCCATTTTCACTTTGCCGCAAAATGATTGACCTTACATTATTGTTTAAATGTAAAAGTTTCTGCGTCCAGTATGTTGTTTCCTACTTTATTTATGTATTTTCTTTCACTTCAACTGCAGAATGATGACTTCCGTCACGCGTTCGCAATTCAAGTGTCCTCTGGAGACTGAATTCGGCTCGTTTCTGCTTTTCTAAAACTGTGATCGAGATAGAAAGTAGGATGCAGAGCCAGAGGTTTGATCCTCATTGACGCAACACTCCAATCATAGAATTGAAAATTTAGGCCGTATTATAGGCAACGGCCATACTTCGCTCTAGTGCCTTGCGATCAGTTCACAACCATGCATTTTGCGGTTAGGTAGTTGAAGAGTCGGGTGGAATTTCTCGAAACGAGAGACAGTATTGGCCTACCCAACAATAGAAAACACCCTAACTTTTAGAAAGTGTAGTACAAAAACAATAGAAGTATAGAGAAAATGAGTCGTTCAAGGTGTGTAACCGCACTTGATAACGATGTGTAACTGCTTGTTAACGGCGTGTAACTGCTTGTAACGGCGTGTGACTGCTTGTGACGGCGTGTGACTGCTTGTAACGGCGTGTAACTGCTTGTAACGGCGTGTAACTGCTTGTAACGGCGTGTAACTGCTTGAACGGCGTGTAACGGTGTGTAACTGCTTGTAACGGCGTGTGACGGTGTGTAACTGCTTGTAACGGTGTGTAACTGCTTGTAACGGCGTGTAACTGCTTGTAACGGCGTGTGACGGTGTGTAACTGCTTGTAACGGCGTGTGACAGCTGCTTGTGACGGCGTGTAACTGCTTGTAACGGCGTGTAACTGCTTGTAACGGCGTGTAACGGCTTGTATAACGGTGTGTAACTGCTTGTAACGGCGTGTGACGGTGTGTAACTGCTTGTAACGGCGTGTAACTGCTTGTAACGGCTTGTAACGGCGTGTAACTGCTTGTGACGGTGTGTAACTGCTTGTGACGGCTTGTAACTGCTTGTGACGGCTTGTAACTGCTTGTAACGGCGTGTAACTGCTTGTAACGGCGTGTAACTGCTTGTGACGGTGTGTAACTGCTTGTAACGGCGTGTAACTGCTTGTAACGGCGTGTGACGGTGTGTAACTGCTTGTAACTGCTTGTAACGGCGTGTAACTGCTTGTAACGGCGTGTAACTGCTTGTGACGGCTTGTAACTGCTTGTGAAGGCGTGTGACTGCTTGGAACGGCGTGTGACCGCTTGTACTTGTACGGTGACGCCGAGTAACGGTTCTTACTGGCGGCTTACGGCGTTGTACAAAGTATTTAAAAAAAAACGTTTGGCTGGCAACCAGGCTGACCAACCATCTTTTCAGGTCTCATATTCTTTCAACCTATGCCGCTAAAAATTGTTACGTGTTACCGTCACAATTTAAATGTCGCCTGCGCAAAAACCTAAATCGTGCATGGTACATGAACATGAGAGCTAATAATAACAGGTGTTAAATAAAACCTTTACCTACGTCGAATTAATTTCACACTTTAGTTTAAAGAATACCAATGTGTTTTGAAAGTTTACGCGGAATCGAACCTACACTACACGCAAATAAATAAATAATATTGAAGTTAATCAGATGACGTCACGGACACGGTGTGTTGACCGCGCGCCCAGCCGTTAGTGGGGGGAGGCTTTGGAGAAACGACAGCCCAACGGCTGAAACCGAGCCTAACCAAATACATGAGCGAGGAAAAATTATCAATCCTCGCTCGCAATTCTTTTACCGTAAGTGTCGGTGTTTGCAAAATCGCGGCATACCCTGCTGCAAATTCCGCCATGGTTAGGTCATCATATGCCCGATCTTTCGAAACGTACGACAGACTGAGATGGCTGTGGGGCCATAATTGAGGAGATACCACATGACTAGTTATTTTGCTAGTTTTTCCTTGTTGGCTTTACTGGTTAAAGCGGGAATTTCTCTTAAATCTTTCAGGGTCAATGTTGACCTTCGCCACGAGGCTTTTCTTTGGCGACAGGAGTGGCGGTGGTGGCTTCTAAGAGGAGCGCCGACTTTTTGGCTTTTAGAGTCTTGAGTCTCGCTGTAGAACGTGCAGCTCGCTTCTTTTCTCCAATTCTGCGTTTTCTTCTTGAGGTTCGCTATTGCCTTGGTGATTTCCACCAAGTCTGTGTCAGGAACCTCGTTATAACTAGTAGTAGCCGACGGTGTAAATGTCGATGACGGCGGCGCTGGAGAATATCCAAAACTACCGAACTGTACGGGTTTCCTTCATTTCTAGTTCAGCGTAATCTAAATGTTTCCTTGGTCTGAGTTGTCGAGCCATAGAAATATAATTTGGTAAATCACAAATATAACGTCAAACAGGACTGAACAATATAGCGTCGTCGTAAGTGTCACAATGACTATAATCACGCGTACATTCTCATAAAACTCTATACTAGTTAATTATTAAATGTAACACGAATCCGTGTAATCACTATATCCTGTCGAAGGTGAATTAAGTATTTTGAGCCATGACCCCAAAATAAGTGAATTCCAATTCGATCCTGGAGTTCGTCGGAATACTTAAACATAAGCCTCTGGCTTGAGAGACCCGGTAACGGCTTCCTGTACTCTTGTATATGTTTAGGTATTCGCTTGCTGGACAGCCACAAGTAGGCGAAACTTTAGTTCCATTATTTGTATAAGCTTATTTAGTTTTTTGGCTTTAGCCCTAGGAGCCTTGTACGATCACATTTCGGTAGAGGGGTACGTTTCCAGACTTGTTCTCCTTTTTGCCTTTGCTGCAGCTGTCCACCAGGCATCCGGCGCAGTCATACGCCACAGGTTGTCGTGTTATTTTCTACGCATTGAGCGCGTGATGTAGGAATGAACAAAAATGTAAAGACAAAATGAATGAAGCTACCGAACAGACTACTGAGCAATCTTAGAATTTGGCATTCTCATGGAGTAAAGACATGTCTTGACTGCTACAGACTGTCTACTGATGCTTTTCTGTTTCAGTAGAGAAAACCGTGTTTAGAGTGGGGTAAATACGGACATGCCGATGATTGTAAAAGGAGCAACTTTAGATTATATTTACTAGTTTCTTTTCATAAAAATGTAAACAGTTACGAAATTGGG
>JAOWCC010000019.1:78040974-78306703 GCA_030867875.1 Actinernus sp. WN-2022
GCAGAAATTATGTTACTACAACAGCATCTATGGCAATCCTGCTTGTACGATCTGATATTAAATTCTTAACTGCATTGTCTTCTTAGGCCTACAAGCTTGTAGATCCAACTAATATTGACGATGATGAATAAGAAAGAATTTAAGCAACTGATGGATCATGTTTTCTAAACGTGTATCTTTGCAGAAGCGCCTCAAGAGAACTGAGTTCTCGATAGGAAATATGATGATGATGATGTGTTGCCTGTATTTACATTGACTGTCTAAAGTCTCCATTCCTGGTGAATTAGTTCCACAACTTTAACTTGGGTAAGTTGTCGACGTTTGTCCCTCTCGGGATGGCATTGAGGCCGAGGCTGATGAATGAAGGAAGAATTTACAAGAGTCATAATTGAGTTTTAAGGAAAAGGAGAAACTGAGGTCAAAATCTGAGAATGGCACGACACGATGTATTCTTTGTTTGTAATGGCCGATCTAGGAAGGATGTGGTTGGTACATGTAATCCCCCCCCCCCCCAAAAAAAAAACACACAAACACGTAACCCAGAACGATGTGCATCGACCGTGGTACGTCGTTTCTCGTTTACATCTTGCATGTGCCAGAAAGGAATGCATCGTTTTCTTGTGACGTCGCCGCCGTCTTAGTTCAAATTAAAACAAAATATAGTTCAACCAACATGGCCGTCACATCTTTGTTCTTTGAGTCTCTGGAAATTGATTGAAAGTCGGGAATAAACTCCACTTTTTATGTGCATACTCGCCTTCTTGCATGTACGCTAACAGAGAAAGGAACCAAGGGATAGTAGATCTAGAGGTCGTAGCACTAAAGCTGGGGCCATACCTACCGATCTTTACTCGGATGGGTCGGACGGTCGGTTTGTCGGCTCGATCGAAGTGGTGAACCGACCGTCTGATTATGTGGCCACACCTATCCGATCCGATCCATCCGATGTGGCTACTCCTGTCAATTTAAAACCTCCCTTCTTGAGTGTCTCCACGCAAGTAGGGATCGGCTGTGTGATCATGTCACACAATGTTGTTCACTGATTGGTCCACTGCACCGACTTTTGTCTCCGAGCGGAGAAGCGGCGGCCACACCAGACCGATCCGAGCAGAAATGGCCTCGGAGCGCCCACTGAGCTGCTCGGATGACCGCAAGCCAACCGACCGAGTGGCCACACCTACCGACTGATCCGACCACCGTACGATCATCCGACCGCATTACGACCGTCCCATTTACCCAATAATCGGATAACTGTGGCCCCAGCTTTAGGATGGAGTGAAATACACTTACAAAACACCCTGTAGGGAGGGGTGGGCGTGTACTGCATCCATGATGTGACCAAACGCCTCTTTTGACAAACACGCAAAGCAGTACTGATGTCCTGGTGAACCCTCATCGTGTCTTATTGCTTCTGACTTGAAGGAGACATCTATAAAGATTTACGCGAATTAGTTGAGATAAAGGCAAAAGCAGCATGACATCACTGATTCCCATCACTGGCTTTCCATGTGTTGCCAACATGTCTGGGACACGCTCCCAACTCGGCTTTGTACTAGGTCATGGTAAGAGTGAACTTACGTAATTCCATAATTCTGATTGGTTTCGTTTCAAAATCAACCGAAGTTTAATCTCAAGTTCAACTGACACCTAGCATGAGATTGTCTTCGACAGATCGTAGTTTAAGGTCCCTGTCAAACGGTTTCAACATTTTTTCAACAATAGTTCAAAATTGTGTTCAACACGATTTTTAAAATCTGAATTGTAACGGGACCTGTTGTTCAAAGTCAGTACCCGGCTGCGTATTGCGATCTGGGTGCGAGCAGAAGTCCATAACGATTCTGGTGCAAGCCAATATTTTGTCATAACGGGAAGGAGGTACGGAGAGGAAAAAAAGGAAAGACCGCGGTCTTTCCTTTTTTCCCCTTCTCTCTATACCCCTCTCCGCTATGACAAATTAGTGGCTCTCACCCAGATCGCATTACGCAGCTCGGCCAAGATGGCGGCCATTCAAAAAACGTACTCCCCGCCGCGGCCCCGACAGGGCCCCGACAGCTACGTAGGCTACCGCGAACAGGAATCGAACCCGGGTCACAGAGGTGAGACTGTGAGAGGCGAAGCGCTTGACGCTTGCGCTTCCCAACAATACTTGATAGGGAGTCGGGGCGGCACAGTGGTGTAGCGCTTCGCCTCTCATGTAACCTCTGTAGCCCTAGTTCGATTCCCGAAGAGGAGTTTCACATCCTGACAACAGCTTTATCGAAACTATTTGCAAGACGCTGTAAAAAGGATCATGTTGACTGATCTCATTTTTAACTCACGGGTTATATAATGTATGCGCAACATCAGCTGGGAGGTATTGTGGGAGCAGTTCACTTCTCTTAGCGCCGTTACTAAATCCTACGCTCGGCCATGTCATGGGATCTTATATACATTTGTATATGGAGTACAGACGATTTGGACGCACAAATTGTTTGATTTTCTCTAGTGGCTCTTCTGTCTCAATACACCGGCCCGTGAGTTACCCAATGCGTACCTCTGATTAAGTTAGGATAAATCACGGTTTCTGGGGAACCCTAACCTTTAATGGATAATCATTAATAAAACGATGCATATCCAAGGGAGGGGTGGGTGGGTAGTTTCCCAGAAACTGGGATTGAGCGGGGCCACTGTCAAACGGTTTCAACAGCTCTACAACATTCAGTTCAACAATTCCCGAAACCGTTTGACCTGGTCTGTCAACATTGTTTAAAGGTATTGAAAGCTATTTGATTCAACATCTATAATAAATAACAAATAAACAACTTTATTTACGTGTCTAGTCTTCTAGCTGACCCTAGAGAGGATCTGCTGATCGGGGACACGAATTCCTCGGTGAAATTAGAATTCAGGTTGGTTTTTGAGGAGGGAGGAAAACCGGAGAAAAACCCTCGGAGCAAGGCCGAGATACCAACAAACTCAACTCGCATATGGCGCCGCGTTGCGTCAACTTGACCGCGCGCCACAGGTAACCCAAAATCCATCTTGCCCCCCCCCCCCCCCCCCCCCAAAAAAAAAACACCAGCAGAAATGCTGACAGGCTAGCTAGTTCCTGTAAAAACTAATGTGACTCTTCAACTTACCGTGAATGGCAGAACCATACACATTACATGGCTTGGTCGTAGAGTCGTCACACGACATTGAAGACGAAGAATCGTTACTCGGGTCCGATGTAACTGAGCCGGCATCCACGGCATCGCCTGACGGGATCACAGGACTACCCAGATGTAGCTGCTGGAGTATTTTCAGGGACGCTGTGGTGTCCACAAGGGCGATGAACCCCGATTCCCCAATCAAATTCTGCTTCAGGTTCAAACACTGAAGATAATGCATGTGTCTTAAGTATTCTGCAAAATCCACAACGCCAGCCTCGGTGATCATGTTTCCTGTGAGTAAGAGCACTTGTAAGGATGGTACAAGGGTTAGGGCTTCGAAAACAGCAACCACTCCCTTGTCGGCGATTCTGTTTGACTTCAAAGACAACGTCAGCAACTTGGTCAACGATTTGATTCCAACAGCAAGGGTCAGGGCTCCTTCGCAGCTTATCAAGTTCCAGGCAAGAAGCAGCTCCTCTAGATACACAAGACTTGGTAGAACAGTCACAAGTTGTGCTACGCCCGTGTCGCCAATGAGATTCCCCGACAAGTTAAGATACTTTAGATAGCTAAGTTGGCCCAATGAATCGTCCAGGTTCGACCAATCAGATAGCTTGTTCCTTGACAAATCAAGGTGCGTCAGAAACCTAAGGCCTGGAAGAACTTCAGAAAGTGATGAATAAACGGAGGTGTGTGCCCCCAGTTTCTTCTTTAGGACCATCGTCGCACTTAGTGACAAGTGTTCTAATTGTGGAGAACTTTGTCGAAGAACATCCAAAACTGATAGCAAGTCTTGCACCGATGAGAAAACGGCCCTGTCTAGTGTAATGCGTATGAACTGTTGCTTGCCTTGTAACAAGGAGCAAAGCGTCTTGGTGCAGTGTAGGGAAAAATTTTCACGAGCTATACAGAGTTCTCTTAAGTCCGGCAACGATCTTAGGGCGAGAAGTATGCAATCCATGCTCTTGGCAATTTCATTGTCGGTCATTTCCAGGCACTTTAAACGAGGACAGCATTTCACGACCTGCGCAAAATTTTTACCAAGAAGATTTGATCTTAACACCAGCAATTTCTCAAGAGGCAAATCAGGTCTCAGATTCTCGATGAACACCTCCATTGCATCCGCCGCGGCTAAGCTGTTAATGAAATGCAGCTCCTTCAAGTTCTCCATCTCTCCTAGAGATCGTGCAAGAGTGGCGAGATTTCTCTTGGAAAGGAAAGCATTCTCAAAAATCAGGGACTTCACATCCGGGCTGTGTTTGATGAAGAAACCCAAAGCTCGAATTCCATAAGGCGTTAAATCAATACTCGGAGTTAGTTTCACGGTCCCCTCGTGAATATTCTCTTTAAGCATTCCAGCAAGGTGCTCCTGTTGGGATTCGAATAGCGCTTGGACGCACACTTGGAAGAATCTTTGTTTCATGTCGTCGTCTTCTGCCTGGGTGCTTCCGTCAGAGATGAGAATTCCAAAGAAGGTTCTAAAGGCTTCTCCCAACAGACCAGGCGTGAATGCAAATAAAACCGTCAGCATTTCAGCACGCAGGCAATTCATGACATAGACAATTGTTTCTTCGTATGTTGAGATATCTGTGAGGGCTTCCTTGATCTTGTTACTTAACCAGAAAGCTGCTAAGAATTCCTGGTATGATCGGTGTAAAAAGCTGCATTTCTGGACTGGTTTGAGTCTAGAAGCGCTTTTCTCCTGGGAAAGAAATCCAAGCTCAAAGATTCCACTATGGCAACACTTTTTATCCAGGACTTTTCGATCAAAGATGAGCTGATCTTGAAGAAGACCTTTGAGCGCAATCTCCCCAAGTGTTAGTAAACTCTGATAAAGGTCTTGTGGGATGTCTTCCAGAGAGATGAGGTCGTCAGGGTCGCACTCTGATTCCCTTCTCTCCTTTGCGTAATACCGTTTCACAAGAGAAAGAGTCAACTCAACGAACAAACCCGTCATTGTTGACAGTATAAGCGCATGTGGCATTTCTTCCCACATCACACATATCAGTAGGACCGTCAGTGGAATCTTAGCAATATTCTCGGCAACCGGATGCATCTCCAGATCATTAATTAAACTTTCTGCACTGGCCGGGTCTTCCTGGAAGTACTTGTAAATAAACTGGTGCATGTTTTTGGACGTAAATCCGGTCACCTCAATTCTTAAATCCATGAACCAGTGGACTTTGGAACCCTTTCCAGGCCTTGAAGTCACAACCACTGTAGAATTCCTGAGAATCTTGCCAGTTATTAGGTCATGTAGATCAACAAGCTTGGATGGGTTGATCTCGTCATAGCCATCAAGAATGAAAAGTACCTCTTCCTGATGCAATAACACGTACTTGTACAATTGTTCAGCATTAATGGGAAAGTCTTTTGGGAATAACAAATCAAAAATGGCATCTTTTAGTCCACCTGTGACTTGTTTAAGCTCAATTAGAAATGCCAGCTTGAATCTTGCAAGGTTGTTTTCATTTGTTGCCCAGTCGTAAACCATCTCAGATGCTAGTGTGCTCTTGCCAACTCCAGCCTTACCTTCGATGAGGATACGCCTTGGTTTACGGTGGCCTGATTGGCTACTGAACATCTCATCGTAGCTTCTCATAGGTTTTCGGCTGACTGGAGATGTGCCATGTCGTGTCTGGGTGATCAACTCAAGATTGGTGTAGATCTGTTTTATGTGGAGTCTAAAGGAGTTATTCCAAGTCAGTGGTTGAAGCCAGCCAATGACATTCTTGTAGTGGTCTTGCAATGCTTCCTGGATTGTAACTAGTGTTTGGTCATGAGTTCCTTGACCTGTTGTGGTACATTAATAATACTGTCTTATGAACAAAGCACTTCTTAGCAATTCATTTGACAAAATATTATACACATTATTCCTACAAGGCCAGATAGATAGATAGATAGATAGATGTGTTTATTGGCACCATATACAAAATTGTACATAGGTCTCAGACCTGCTGAGAAAGCTAACAGACGTAAGGTAAGATACAGGTATAGGAGTATATGTGTTATATGTAGTTATTTTAACTATATTTTGCGTTTTTTGAAGCAGTCATGTATATATTTACAAACTTCTTTTTGTAATATTAAAGGCGGATCTATTAGTAAATTAAAAACTACATTTTCATCTTGATATTTCGGTTTCTGTAAATTTAATTTTCTATTCACAACATTGATTATGTTTTCCCTTAAGTCATTGTAAAGGGGGCATCTCAATACAAAATGTAATTCGTCTTCTACTTCTTGTTTTTCACATTTTGGGCAAATTCGTTCTTCTGGTTTTAGGTAGAATGTCGACTTTTTTCAATTTTGAGGGTGTGGTTATTTATTCTTAGACAACTTAGAGCTTCTCGATGATCAATATATGTTATGAACATTATAAAGGTATGGCTCAAGCGAATAGTTAATTTTAAAAGTACGATACTTACGAAGTTTATTGCATTGTCCTTCTTTTCTATCATCGTCGTTTATTTGGCTTTGCCAGCATTGGTATTGGATATCTTTTAATCTTTGTTTGAATAATTTTTCATATGGTAGTTTTCATTTTCTGATACCAATCAGTTTTGTTATGCACTAGTCAATTGAAACCCCGGCACCCCGACCCCCGGGACATAGCCGTGGAATAACGCACATTTAACGCTGCATTTTTCCGGTGGAACGGGAAAGTAACGATTTGCAAAATTTGCGGGGATTTTAGCGGTGGTTGTAACGCCAGCCACGAGAGAGCGGGACTGGGCCCGAGCATCAACAACGTGTATCAAACATGGCGGAAGCTAGGGACACGTAAAAATCGTAGTTAATTTAAACAAGTCCTGGTTAAGTCACGAGTAGTAGATCAGGAAGTGTTTATTTTTACACACTCTTTATTACATGTATTTGCGCGTCACGGCAAACTATCAGATTTTAAAAATATATTTAAACGCAGCTGCATGACATTTCCTTTATATTCCTTTGTCGCATTGGTTTGTTTTGTTGACAGACAACGGTTTCTGATAAACAAGACAATGGTGGAGAGTGGAGACTGTAAAAGTGCGGAAAACATGTATAGTAATAGAAAATGTACAGGGGCGGATCCAGGATTTTGTGAAAGGGGGGTTTGCAAAAGGATTTTGTTTTTAATCTCAAGATTCTAAAAATGAATTTACAGTGATTTAAAGGAATCAAGTGGGTGTTGCAACCCCCGAAACCCCTCCCCTGGATCCGCTAGTGATGAGCTAATTTTTTTTTTCAAATAATGGAACAACAGATTTAAGCTTATGTTGATTCAATTTTTCAATGCCTCCTCCCAAATGAAAATTCTGAAGCACGTGCCGGGGCCATAGGGGCGGGTATTGTCAACTGTCCCCGATGGGCGGGAAAAAGATCAAAATGTAACACTGTATAAATGTTACATTCCCCGCTATGTGTCGGGGGTCGGGGGTCGGGGGGCCGGAGTTTCAATTGACTAGTGCATTATTACCGTCTGTGCTATCTATATAACAAGAGCCCATCTGGGCTTTCACTCGGGCCACATGAGATTGAAGATGAAATACACTTTCATTTGAAATCCTCTTAGTAATAACCAAAGGGAAGAATTATTAGCAGTCTTTAGGAGTGGCCGGTAGCGCGGTGACTTTCATTCTCTGCTCCCCTAGTATATATATACATGTATGTAATTTAATATTTTTGTTTTCTCGTATGTAAATTAAAGTAGTTGATCTTTTATTGAAAACACTACTTATTCATGTGTGTATGTATGTTCAGACTACTATCGTGCAGCTAGCTTGAATCTTGAGATATCTGTCAGCAACTCGCAGCTAGTTAATAAATTAGTACTGTTCAGACCTAGTAACTTAGTAGGTTTTACTTTTTGTTTTTCCCTCATCTGGTTTGTTTCTATCTCTAAAGAGGGCATGAATGGGGTTAACTGACTACTGACAAACAGCCTTAAAAATAACTGACAACTGACAAATGACGATTTTTTTACTGACAACTGACAACCGAACAATAACTGACAACTGACAAATTTGGTTTTTGTGGGTCAAACATTGTAAATTTTCTCTAGTAATGATTAACTAGGGCTAACTGACAACTGACAAATGGCCAACATTTTAACTGACAACTGACATGTAGACCCCCCCATTCAGACCCTCTCTAAAAGATAGAAATTTGGTATATAACTGCCCTTGGCGCAAGTGTTTCGTAATCGCCAATAATTGACCGCCAAAGTGCTCAATTGAAATTTCAACCAAAATATTAAAACTGTGCGAAAAACTGCTACTGACTGGTGTTTGGCGATCCTCGTTATCCATGATGGCTCAATTGACGTACAATACACCCGGTAGTTGTCGTGGTAAGAGAAATTACCTTGGAGCGAGTAGTGAACGTGGTCGTAGCGAGAGCTAGAAGTCGGCTAGATCGGATGATAACATTGACTTGACATTTGTGTACATTTCAAAACTTTAAAATAACTAAAATCTGTCATCGATGGGCTTTTAGCCGCTAGATTCTATTCAAGCTACCTCGCTAGGTAGCTTGGAACTTCAAAGTATTCCACCGACCACTAGCTAGCTAATCACCAGAGCAGAAAAACTGTTCAGACTAAAGAAGCTCGCAAACTTCCTGTGGTTAGCTAGCTAGATTTACTAGCCTGAACACGGCCACACGTTTACAATTTAGTCTGCAGGTCCGATAAAACTGCAGGTTCCAGTCGTAAACAGTCCGAGTTTGACCAAAGTGAAACGATCGAGCTGCTCGCGTCCGTAGATATATATTTCTTCGTTTGCACTTTTGACATGATATAATTCTTCAAATGGCACCATTGTTTTATTTCTTATGTTTAATAATACAGTTCTCAGCTGTAAAAAAAATAGAACATTCTATGGAAGATTTCTTGTCCTAAAGTTTGGAAACGTAACACATGCATTTGACGCTAGAAAGTTCAGTACTCGCGGAAGTACGCAAGGTCAATTTACTAGTGGCAGTTTACTAGTTTGCACTATCGGCTGTTATGGAATGGAAACATACTTTCACAGCTTAATATGTATGTCGATTGGTCAGAAGGATATCTTGTTTAAATGCTACGGTCCTTTCGGCATCAGGAAATTTTTAAACGGGAGTTTTCGTACAGTATTTCAAGCTATGCTGTAGTGCGAGTTCAGTTACGCCACAAATGTCGGTGAAACTAATACCGTGTTCATTATTATCGGTTTTCTCTATGGGTTCTCATATATTCAATAATTACTTCTGGAGCTTCATATTTATGTCGATTGGTCACAATGATTTCCTCTTTCAGTTTTTCCCTTTAGTTTGGACATTAGGGATATATCCTTGGAGATTTCGTACAGTTTAGCGACCGTTGTGTCGAAAGTAGAAACGTTCGTTTGTCATGAAAGTGCGTAAACAAACTGTCACAAGCGGTTTCATAGCAGCTCGATGTTTGACTCCCATATAGTCGATGATAACTTATATAGCTTCATATGTACGTCGATTTCTCACAAGGATTTCCTCTTTCAGTTTTTCCCGTTAGTTTGGACATTAGGGATTTATTCTTGGAGATTTCGTACAGTTTAGCGACTGTGTGTTGAAAGTAGAAAAGAGCCCATCTGGCCTTTCACTCGGGCCACATGAGATAATTTGAAGATGAAATACACTTTCATTTGAATTTGATTGAAAATAGATCAAAAACTCGGGGAAATGTCCGGCTAAAACTGTATGAATAAATGTGAAATGAAACATAAATTTCATAGCAAGAAAAACATGTAATTCCTAATTAGAAAGCTCTTCTAAGTCCGCTTCTCAAATTCACAGACTGTTTTACAAAAACATTTGGGCAGTTCAGTTGACCTTTCAAAAAAATTATTCTGAGGTACGCATACTCTAAATCACAGAGATGTTAAATAAAGCGATAATTAGAAGAAAAAGTACATTAACAGACAAACTGAGAGGAAATGTATTCAAATCTAAAAGAGTTTACTTACAGTACTTACGTAACTGAATCTTTCGTTTTGGTTCTATTGTTAGTGTTGCTGAAAGCATTCCACCTTCGTGCACATATGCACTGAATCGGAATGAAAGTCGAAGCCTACCTCGAACTTAACTTTCAGCTAACCTGTTTCCTTTCATTCCACAATGAATAATAATCTCATAAAGTAAGCCCGTAGCTTTCAATAAATTTGCCAGTGTCTGAATGAAACAGCTAGATCTTTTCCAATTTCTCTCACGAGTCACGGCAGAAGACAGTCTCAAAGAACTTGAATTTTGATCCTCTTTACAGTAACGTAATTTAACGTCTCCGATCAATTCCTCTCTCTTTGCTGGCAGTTCATGCTTCTTGTTCGTGTAGTTGCCCCACTGAGCCGTAACCACAAAACGAGCACAGCATTTCAGTTGGCATACACTGCGTACATCTGCTTAACTAATTAGATTTGTAAAAATCTTAGCGGATCATGTAAATATTCCGCTTGGCTCAAATATGAGGGTTTCTGCCGTCAAAGTTCATTTTTTGTTTCAGTTTTCCCCATATTAGCAGACTTGTATAATGTCTCGAGCTCTCCGAATCCAGTAGAAAGACTCTGGTTATTCTGTCGTAAAACATGGACCTGACCCAAATTTAGGTTGTATTGCATAATTGCCCACGATGGAATAGATTTCTGACAATGACTATTTGAAATTGATATCTCCTTGTCTCGCCTAGTCTGAGCTTGAAACTTTCTTATCTGAGCGCGCCTGAGGAAATCTAACCTTTGTTTGCGTGACCAGCACAGTGCAATCTGATTGGTTCGAATTTGACCTTTAACGCATGCGCAGAAGCCGTCTGACATGAAATAAAAAAATAAAAAATAATAACGACTTGCATTTTAAGACTCGGCGCTGCCACAGGCAGCCCGAGTAATTATGTGTCCTGCGATAAACATGTACGTTCTGGGTTATTCAGCTTGAGCCAGAACTTATAACTCCTTGTTAAGGTAAAAACACTGAACCCAGAACTATATACCCCCTGGCTCTCTTAATTCTCTCTACCCTGGTTTCAGAGGTTAGTTTTCAGTTTCCATTGACACAAAAAGTGGTGAAGCCGCGAGAGTCTGAAGCGACGAACCCGCAAGAGTTGAGTCTCTGTGAGTCTGGAAGCAAGGTATCTACTCTCATGAAACTATTTTACATTTCTAAAGGTTTAATTTGTAACTACTAAGTACTGTAATAATTAATCCGATTAACCAAGAAAGAATACATAACAGCTTTGATAATTTGGCAAGTTGCGTTGTAAATATTATTGAAAATTAATAATAAAATATTGATGATGAATGATTGATTTGACTGATAATTTATTCAACACTTCATAAAACTCAGTGTATTTCTAGAGAGTTTACCACTCCACACTAATACTTGTAACACTGTAGCTGTTGACCAATGTACTTTAGGAATAATTGTAGAGCTTGGAAAACGCCAAACGGCGAGTATTATGCAAGCCCGGGTGCAAGAATTAAGTTGGTTTACAAAATGTATAATGACCAGGTTCCACCATCCATGTCCACTATAATAATAGACTGCGAACAGTCCCTCCTTTTCCCTCCATTGATATTAATTTGCGAGCGGAGCGAGTCTACTATAATAACGAAACGCAAAAATAGTAGAGGTTTAAGAGCTAAATATAGAATTACTGTTCCTAGATTTAACACCTATTATATGAAGCACTCCATTTCACAGAGGTGCAATCGTCTGGACCGCTTTGGCCGATAATTATGACCCCTCAGCTCAGCTAGTGTTAAGGCATTTTGTAACATGGCAAGAAAGGCTGAAGCACTGCATGACATTAACTTTAATGCAGTATCGGTACACAATTTGCATTTGTACACGACCCCACAAGCACTTGTGCTTTAAATATTTATCGTGTTTAAATAAAAGTTATTATTATTATTAAGAAATTATGATAGTTAGTTCCCGGAGTATCCAATCGATAAAATCGATAACCAATACCAATCGATGAAAATCGATATCAATCGATATCAATTTATCGATTGATATTGGAAATCGATGAAAATCGATAAGAAGGGTTTGTGTGACTATCGATTTTATCGATTTCCAATATTAATCGATAATTTAACTTCATCGATTTTATCGATTTTCATCGGATAGCTGCGCTATTCAGCTGATGAAAATCCACACCGGACTGTTAAGAAAAATCACTCTAACGTCTAAACTTATCTCGCGAACCTATAATTCTTACTTAAATTATACGTACACATGGATGCTTGTATGTAACGGCCAGAAAGGAGCCAGTGACCAGTTCCGATTGGAGGTGACCAAGCTGCCCGCGATCGTTGGTTACTTTCAATGAATTACCACGCTCCCCCCTTTTCTTTGAAGCTGTAAAGCGCTCCCCTATGGCCACTTCAAATGTGCACTCTTGGTAGCCTTTAACCGTACAATTTATAGATACTTCTGATAGTTTTGCTTGTGTAGCCATGACTTGACGAGTAACGTCCGTTCACTGCTCACTTTCATCTCGTGGGAAAACAAAGCCGTCTAAATGGCTTGTCACGTATCAGGATATCGACGGGTTATAATTAAAAACGAAACTTGATTCTTATCAAACAGAATGAAAACAATCGATACTAATCGATTAATCGATTTTTATCGATTGGCACCTTTTTTGTGTGACTATCGATTTTCATCGATTGACCGATATCAATCGATATCAATTAGTTAATTATATCGATTGATATCGATTTATCGATTGGCTTTCCGATGATCGATTTTCATCGATTGGGTACTCCGGGTTAGTTGCTTGATCGATTCTTCGGTAACTCCATTTTATATGTTGGCTTACCTTTCTTATCGCATAACTTATCCCGAAGCTCAAGCCGGTTGATTCCATCCAATATGGCACACAAAAAATCCTGATTCTCTGGTCCAAGAAGGCTATGCTTCTCTAGCTCGTCAAAGAGTTCTAAAGGACGTCGAACTCTCTCCAAAATACCAGTGGGAATGTGCTCTTTGCAAACGAACTTCAAGTCAGATAACTCTTTCTCTGTGATCTCATTCGAGATCGCTAGAAGCTTTGCCCTGTATGGATCCATCTTGTTGAACTCAGTTAAGCTAAGAATAACATGTTTACCTCTAGCTATTCCCTGTTATTTCTCATGGCAAGTTCGTTGAGTGTGGTTCGTTCGACATTTATATATTGCACAATCTTTAGCGTTGCGTTACAAGGTCACGCCTCCACTGCGCTTTTATATACTAGTACTGGTACATGTATTACAAAATGTAAATGATCATAGATTAAAGAACATAAAACATAAAATGTACATGAAACATTCGGTCTAAAATACAAAAAAAATTAAATCATAAAGAATTTTGGTAAATATAATTATTAATACAAATTAGAATTTCACCCTCCCCTACCTAGTAGTTTTTGCTCGTACACAAATATACATGCTAGGTGAGGGAAAGAGGTTCGAAAAAAACCCAGCGGAAACGACCCTAGAAGAGCTCAGAGGTATGAATAACTACAACTGAAACATTGTAGGGTGAAGTCGTGTATTTATTTGTCTAACATACATGCTTTGGAAGGATTTATAATATGAACTGATATGCGTATAAATACACAAATCATGAGATTGGGCTGCCTGTGCTGTCTCTCCTCAAAACCAAGATGGCGTCGCGCGGAGCTCTCCATTTTGTTAGAGAAATCTCAAAATATAGAGGAAATATTAGAAAAAATGTGTACCTTAATCATATTAGAGGATTTAGAAGTTCCATGAATCGTGTGTTGTGTAGTTCAGAGCATTTCCCAGCCCGCACAGACTGCATGTTACCTCAAGACTGCTTCAAAGGCAAGACTGCATTCATAACAGGAGGGGGAACGGGACTTGGGAAAGGAATGGCAAGAATGCTCTCGGAACGAGGTGCAACTGTGGTGATATCCAGCAGGTAGGAAATAAAAAATATACGGTTAAGAAATGACTAATTGAATTGGTGCTTGTGAGAGGTACCGTACAAAGGTTATAAAAGTGTAGTTTTATTTAATACCATGGCCATGGCCATGCATGGGAGCGATTGCAGAATAGCGATACTTACTGTTTGTAAACACTGACGTCATTTATATATTTGCATATATAATGTGGTTGGCAAAAAAAAACATGTGTTTGTATGACTTGTATGGGAACTAGCGATTTAGGCCTCACAAAATACATCTAAAGTCTCAATTCTGATTCCAAATCTTAATTCCTTTATATATAAGACTTATAAGTTAAGAGCATATAAGCTTTGATGAAAGGGCTTGCTTGCATTTTGCAAGAACAAGAAAGTAATTTGGCGATGAATAAGCACCGACCTGTGATATTTTATAAGCATCTGACTGGGTTCACGCTTCGTTTCTGCCAACCACAGAAAGCAACAAATGTGGCGTGACTGGCCTGTGTGACGTCACAGTAAGTATCGCTATACAACGTCAATTTTCAACGTCTCCCAAAAAAGCCTACCCTGCGAGCAGAGTTTTCTCATCTCTTTGCCTTTCCTGTCGCCGAAAGAAACCTCTGCCACGAAACGATTGAGGTAAATCACGTGACAAACCAGTTACAAACCGGTTTTATCTGTTTGATATCGCTTGGGCATGACTTTTTGGCAATCTTCGCTGGTTCTGCAAGAGCCCACAGTATCCTTCGCAGCCGTTATTTATGTCATCGCGTAGTTTTTGTTTTGCCGACGATTGATACGAAAACGCTTCAAACTCCGGCTTTTACTTCTTATTTTGCTGAACTGCTCAGAAGACCTCGAAATTACCGTTCAATAAATCTACCTTAATTTATCCTAAATAAAGCTTTGATTTATACCCTCGAAGAAGGAAATATATTTTATTTTCTCCACTTCGCCAACAATAAGAAATGAACAATCTGAAATCTACAATGAATTTACAATGTTTACCATCTTGTTTTTCTCGGCCAATGGAAATCCAGATACCGTGGCGCATGCATAATGCAAAAAGCAATCGTTTCGTGGCAGAGGTTTCTTTCAAAGAGATGAGAAACCTCTGCTCGCAGGGTAAAAAAAGCCCAGCTCCGCGGTTCCGCAGACCACAGTCCACAGCAAGCTAAAACAACACTAAGTAACACTTAAACTTAAGTTAAACCAGCTTTAACACTAACATGAGACTTAGCCTATTATATTATTATTAAACTGAGTCGTTATAGATTCCAAAAACGATACCTGTCTATACCCTACCAAGGCAAGGTTATATTTGAAGTGGCTCCGTAGTGATACATTATAGATTCCAAACACGATACCTGTTTATACCCTACCAATGCAAGGTTATATTTGAAGTGGCTCCACGGCTCCGTGGCTCCGTAGTGATACATACCCTACCAATGCAAGGTTATATTTGAAGTGGCTCCATGGCTCCACGGCTCCGTGGCTCCGTAGTGATACATTATAGATTCCAAACACGATACCTGTCAATACCCTACCAATGCAAGGTTATATTTGAAGTGGCTCCATGGCTCCGTAGTGAAACTCATTATAGATTCCAAAACGATACCTGTCTATACCCTACCAATGCAAGGTTATATTTGAAGTGGCTCTGTGGCTCCGTAGTGAAACTCATTATAGATTCCAAAACGATACCTGTCTATACCCTACCAATGCAAGGTTATATTTGAAGTGGCTCCATGGCTCCGTAGTGATACATTATAGATTCCAAACACGATACCTGTCTATTACCCTACCAATGCAAGGTTATATTTGAAGTGGCTTCGCGGCTCCGTGGCTCTGCAGTGAAACTCATTAGGGACTTTAAGAAACCAGGACGGCGACGGCAGTGACGACGGGACGTAGAAAAGTGTTTTCTCCCAAACTTTGGTGTTTACTCTTTCTTTTATTCGCCTTTAATTGCTTTTGACATCCAAATCTTCGAAAAATATCATAAACATAGAGTTCCCTTCACGTCGACCGAAAGACGGAGTGATTTACTTTTGGATGTTCACGTTCTCCATGAAACGCAAAACGTATGGTTTTCACGTTGTGTTTTTACAGAGGACGGTCGAAATGTAGGCGACTTCGTGCATTTTCACGTGCAGTTATTGTATTTTGTAATTAAGGCTATTGTTGTATGCCGTCGTCCTAGACGTTGCCGTCGTGGTTTCTTAAAGTCCTTATTATAGATTCCGAAACACGATACCTGTCTATACCCTACCAATGCAAGGTTATATTTGGAGTGGCTCCGCAGTGAATCTCATTATAGATTCCGAAACACAATGCCTTTATTGATTAGTCCAAACCCTAATCCATCATTTACAAACACCCTAACCATCAACAATGAGTGATCACTAATTTAGGGTTCTTTAGGGCTAAGTCACTAAACAACACAGAAACATAATGCTTCTTAAATGTTCCCATCAATTAATCCAAACACTAATCCATCATTTAAAAACACCATAACCGTCAACAATGGGTGCTCACTAAATTAGGGTTCTTTAGGGCTAAGTCACTAAACAACATAGAAACATGCTTCTTAAATGGGAATATTTATTTTTAAGTAAATAAGTAAATTGACATAACTTTCTTGTGTTGTTGTTACTGTATTTTATTACACAGCCCAAAAATACCGCGAAATGGGAGCAATTGCAGAATACCCCCCCCCCCCTCCCTCCCGCTCAAGTATGTATGTCAACGCGTTAGTCCATATATGGTTATCTCTCTATAGAGATATGTTCGGGTGTGAACGATTCTCTCTCTGTTCACAGTTAAATGTAGTAGAACGAAGCAACATGTATGATGTCAATGCGCTAGAGAGATATGTCTGTGTGTGAACGAGTCTATCTGTTAAAAGTAGTAGAACGAAGCAACATGTATTAATAATGTCAACGCGTCAAATAAACCTATAAAAGTTTGTATAAATCGTTATATTAATAATGGCTATACAAACTGGGATGAATTAAGGTTTTATTTTCTAAACACATGGGTATATATTTTTAAGTCATCAAGAAAAACGGGGAAAAAGAAAGAAAAACGTCCTGGGGACGAAGTCACAATGAGGTGCGATGGGGTTATTTTAAGATTTGATTAAATTAAATTATGGAGAATAAACACTATATTATGGGATTCCTGTGTGTTTTGTTCATTCACAGAGCCGCGGAGCCACGACCTTGTGGTGATAATAAATTCAAAATGGAGGTTGTAAGACTTAGGGCTAACCCCTTTGTCTAAGATTAGCTACAAAATGACTAATACAGTTAAGTACTATTTCAGTTCCTTAAAATGACTGAGCGGGCAACTACGGAGCCACGGAGCCAGATATTTCTAAAGAGCTTCAAGAGTGCCACTGTATTCTGCAATTTAGCCATACCATGATCTCCATAATTTTCCTTTGTTTGCTCAGGCACATATTAGCGAAGTTAATTAAATCTCCCTCACCAGGGCCAGTGGGCCAGGTAATTTTTTTATATGCACCAATCAATGGTAAGCCCAAGGGGACAGGGGGTTGGGGTTTTCACATTTTCTCCCTCCAAAAAGTCAAATTCCACACCCTTGGCCTTCATCTACCAGATTAGGGCACACCCTCTCTTCGAGGCTTATGTGCCCGGACAGTGGCTAGATCTTAATGTCAGCAACAATATATTAATGATTTAACGTGCAGACATCTTTGTTCAATAATATAAAAATCCCCCACCTCACTGCCCTATCTTCCTTATGTTTCCCATAAAGAACCCCAGGCAGCATACGGTATGTCAAAAATCCTCACTCTCGGGGTAGCCCTGCCTATCAAATACCCACCCCTTGCTCCCCACTGCTCCCTCCTTAACTACATGTAATTTATTTATTATTTATTTATTTATTTAATGATTATAGTTTTATTATTATCATTAGGAATTATTAGTACATCAGGGCTAATATAACGAGGGGTGGATTATAACCAAGATGATAAAAACATTCCAAAATGCATACTGGTAAACAGAAAACCACATTATTTATTGCTATTTGACACTGTCTTACTATTCACTATAATAATTTACACTGATGTCCAGAATTCATCAGTGTTCATGAAAAGCTTTTGCATTCCTAGTAACTTAAAGGGTCTGTGTCATGGTAAGACTTTACATTCGTTTTTGCAGGCCGGAAAGAGCTATTTCCACTGATTTTGATATGAACTAACGAACCTCTCGGTCATGTGGGATGCTTAAAATGAAAGCCTATATATGCAAAAATGACTAACAGTGTAATAAATATATATAAACAGTCTCCAGGGAAAATATTGAAAATCCTTTCAATCAAGCATTGAGGGAGGGAAGTTTAACTGTTTGTGTCCAATTAACAGCCACCAAACGAGCGATTGTAAACTCGATATATGCTTTAATATCCAACAACTGTTATAAACCATTTTAGTAAATTTAAAGAGGTGAGGACAGGTGGGCTTGTATTTGGGTGAACTAAATAACTGGAAGGAATTTCATCTTGTATTTTACCATGATGGACCTACAACTGCAGACATAAATTACCTATATTTTCATCAAACATGGGAAATAGGCAAGGTGGGACCAAGATGAATCAGTGGCAGTCTATTGTGTTCTGTCTGGCTCCACTGTTAATATGAATTTCTTTCTAACGAAGTCATTGTTATTTGAGGGATAGGGAATTTGTTATTTTGTTTTAGTGTCTTAATTACCTATTATAATTCAAATTAATGACCACTTTTCTCTCTTCTTATTTTCTTCTGACAATATTCATTGAAATAGGTATATAACAGAGGAAGCTACTAAATGTAACTAATATCTTAGTTATGTATGGCACAATGTGAGAAGGGTCCCACATGGGTCAGAAAATTGAAAAGATATGGCTTCAGTGTCAATATTATTTTCCATTCAAACTTACCAGGAATTTTGCCCTCTTCTCCTATACAATGGAAGGGGCATTTACATGTAGCCATGTTTATAAGCCATTGAAGTAAATACTTTGAGTTGAATGTTATAGCAAGAAAATACCGGTTCTACTTTCTGAAGCTAAAGATTTATTAGCTGTTCCTTCAACTGAAGATGTATGGTGATTGTGCATTCTCAGCTCTGCACCTAAAAACATGAATGCCCTTCCTTATGATATCAAGCTTACTCATATAGTGTAGATGTTTTTTTAAAGAGAATTAAAGACTGTACCACTTTTTCAGTGTCAATAGGTAAATCAGTGTTAGAAATATCAAAATTAGAACAAAATAATAAGTTAAAAACAAAATTGTAGCCAGAGAGTTTACCAGTAAAATCCTGTCCACCATTACTGGAAGCCGTTCTTGTTATTCAGTGGAAGTGATGTCATACGCACAACACAACAACCAAGCCAACCTTGCAAAGATAAATATAACTTTCTTCTTGTGTTTAGTAGAAGTATGCCTCCAAGGTGGTGTTGTACAGGCAAGTGTTGTGTGTACATGTATGACATCACTTCCACTGAATAACCATTTTGCTGAACAAAGGGAATGGCCTCCAGTAATGGTGGATGTTTAGATTCAATACTCGGTGTTAAAAAAATAAGA
The DNA here is from genome assembly GCA_030867875.1 of Actinernus sp. WN-2022. Taxonomy (NCBI): domain Eukaryota; kingdom Metazoa; phylum Cnidaria; class Anthozoa; order Actiniaria; family Actinernidae; genus Actinernus; species Actinernus sp. WN-2022. The sequence goes on from JAOWCC010000019.1 coordinate 78,060,601, forward strand.
CTTCCTGTCATTGTATTGAAAAATGGTTTGAACTGGTAATAATATAACAACTCTACATGAATATGCATTTAAACCATTGATATGTGAAAATTTGATCGTAGTGGCACTTTTTTCAAGGGCTTTTTAATAATCACACTTTTGTATTTTTTTATATAATGTCAGAGTATGATAGTCAGTTATTGTAAAGCTATGTATTAAATGCTATTATTATTATTAAATTATTATTATTATTATTACTTGCCTAATATTATTCTAACTCAGGAAGTTGGATGTCCTGAAAGGCACTGCTGAGGAAATTTCTCAGGAGACTGGAAACAAGGTCTGTGGCAGTTGTTCATATAGTGGAGCTTAATCCTTTTGGCCCGCGCGAGTGGCGCACCATACACATAGCACGAGTGGAATTTTAGCAACATGTTGCCCAACCAATCATGCACCAGCATGTGGAACATGTGGGGTTTTCGAGTCCTGAATCGGGTGTGCAATTTTGTTTGGCTATTTAACACCATTCTGTCCTTTACATTCAATCCTCCATTTATGGGAATGTGATTTTCTAAATTATCTCAATGTTCAGTATGTTTTAGCTGTAATGAGTAAAATATCCAATTGCCAACTTAAATTTCTGTTACATCTCCATGTGCATTCATACACGTCATGTTCTTTCTGTTGTATGCCATCACCTTTTCCATTACATGTGTGCGTGATGCGCGTAAAACTCATCTGCATGTGCAGTATTTGTTTTCTTACTTACATCTGCACACACACACTACATTTCCCGTTACATATGTGCATGCAACTCAACTGCACATGCACTATTCATTTTTGTAAATTAATTGCCATTACATATATGCACGTGCATCTCTTTGTATTTAATTATTGGGAGCTCTGCTCATAAGCTTGCCTATATAAAATTATATTAATTTTATACAATAGAAATGACAAGGAAAGTCGTAACTATATTCAAAGTTACAATAGAAGTTGACACGACTTGGAATGATGACAATCTCTTCTGAAGAAGTTTTGCTTCAAGTAGGAGCATACATTTTATGAACGTCTTGAACGTTTATGAAATCGAACAAAAACTTACTCTTTCCAAGTTTGGGGTGTGCAGCTTATACATGTATGTGAGTTTTACCATTAGACTTTTTTTGCAAAGCTTGTTCCCTGCATTTATCAGGCCAAAGTTTAATAGGGGTGTGGCTTACGCATGAGGTGCAACCTATACATGAGAAAATATGAATATGGTATTATGTTATTAAGTTTGGCTATTGACAGAGGTTATTATTTTAGTGCAATTGCAAGCTTATATAATAATAGTAATGGCCACATTTATATAGCGCCATATCAACCAGTTTCATGGCGCTTTACATATGACTGACATATCCCGTCAGTGAATTATTTCGGACTATACATGTAGATAGGCTATGATTTTAGTAAACAAATGAGTTGTATTGTATCCTTAACTTGCCAAATGAAATACAGGTTATTCCAGTAGCTGCCGATGTTCGAGATCCAGCCCAAGTCAAGACAGCAGTGGATCAATGTGTTTCAGAGTGTGGCCTACCTGATATCATCATCAACAATGCAGCAGGAAACTTCATCTCTCCGACAGAGAGGCTTTCCCCCAATGCCTGGAAAACCATTATTGATATTGTGCTGAATGGCACAGCATATGTAAACCTGGAGATAGGGAAGAGGCTTATAGAAGCCCAGAAAGGTGAAGTCACTGGCTTATTAGCTCATTAAATTAAAGGGGCTGTCATGGTACTGCGCATGTACATGTACATGTATCAAGTAATCGCTCGGTTGGTGGCTGTTAATTGGATACAAACAGTATAATTTAAAATTAAACTTCCCTCCGGCCTCAGTGCTTGATTGAAAGGATTTTCAATATTTTCCCTGGAGACTGTTTCTATACACAGTTTGTTAGTATTTTTTTCATATTTGCTTTGATTTTAAGCATCCCACAAGGCCGAGAGGTTTGTTAGTTCCTATCAAAATTGGTGGAAATAGCCGTTTCCAGCCCGGAAAATAAAGTATATTACCATGACACAGCCCCTTTAAATACCTTTGAATTAACCAATCTTCTAGTAAATTCATGCTAAATTAGACTTCCAAGCTATAATACATTTTTTTTTCGCCTGAGTGTTAAATTCGAATGTGTATAATTTCTAAATTCAGGGGGAGACAAGAAACAAAATTTGTCCCCCTCGCCGCCCCTGGGGTTGCTATAAAACCCATCCCCAATCTTCACTCAGTCAAATAATACAACAAAATTACTAAATATTATTCATAAATACTATTATCTACATGTAGTTGTGTAGCTTTTAGTACTGTTTAATAAACTTAGTAGTGTTTTATCAGATTTAAAATCACAAGGGTGCAGCCCAAGTGTTTTTGGATCAGTCACGGTTTCTGGGTAACCCTCATATCCCCTCCCCCACACTTCACCCTAACCTTTAATTTAATGGTTAATCATTAATAGAACAATGCATATCCAAGGGAGGGGTGGGTGGGTAGTTTAATCCCAGAAACCAGGATTAAGCCATGTTTTAGACTTGATAAACAGTGATGTACTGCAAGTTTATTAAATGACTTCAAAAGCTTTACTTCTAGAAGGTAATAATTTTCAGAAATATTGTTTTTGATGAAATGCAAATAATTAATAATTATTGTTTATAGCTATACATAGCAAAAATTTGAGTCCCATAATGGTAAACCAGCCAGTACGTAAGAATAATATAAATGCAGTGAGCCTTGGAGCCTGTGTGTTTGAGCTCCCATATTGGGTTGTTGCACTTCTGGCTTAGGAGTCTTGTCTTATTGAGCTGATCATGCAAGGTTCTCCACAGGGGTCTTGATAAAGATTCATGGTGAAGCCCTTAGTTGTATAAGGAATGACTGGGAGGGTCTTTATACACAAGCTTCAACCAGACAGTCTATCATTTACTGTTGACATGTTCTTGCTGATATTACAGGTGCAAGTTTCCTGGCCATCACTACAATCTATGCCAAGTCAGGGTCAGGATTTGTGGTCCCATCTGCCGCAGCCAAAGCTGGGGTGGAGGCCATGGTTAAGTAAGTCAACTATGGTAGCTAATCCTATCTTTAAATTGAGAAAAGCACATGTCTGTATATTTAATATTTCAAGCCCTTTTGAAGGAAAACATTTTCAAGATACAAAAGTGCTGCAAAAACTTCAAGTTTTTTTGTAATTCATGTTGCATCATGCCTTTTTAGATCGTTAGCAGCTGAGTGGGGCCGCTACGGAATGAGGTTTAATGCCATAGCACCAGGACCTATTGAAACAAAGGTAATATTTCTGCTAGCTACCACCAGATGTTCATGTTAGAAATTGATTGTTAAGTAAAGTTTAAATCAAGTCCACAAGAAGCTACATGCATGCACTAAAGCCCAGGGCCGGGTTGTTCGAAGCAAGATTAACTTTAACCCTAGGTTAGCGCTAAATCTGTAATTGCAATCTGTACAGTTTAACCCAGGGTTAGCGATTTAACCCTGGGTTGCTTCGAACAACCGGGCCCAGGACAATAACATTTGAAGTAAGTGGCAAAACTTGAAGAGTAGGCGGCGAGCATCGAGTACCATTGGCACAAATATCTAATTTTTGGGCAAATTTTCAACCAAAGTAGGCGGCGATTTCATGTAAAATACCCGCCGAGATTCGCCGGCTGCCGGCTTCTATTGAAAACCCTGAAGCCTCAAAGAGATCGCGAGGGAGTGCTTGTAAGTTTGCTCCACCTTACACTACAATTTCTCCCAGAGGAGAATATAAATATGTGATGTGAAACATGAAATGCTCTTATTTAATTTATTTTGAAGTTGCATGGAACATCTATTCAATAATAGTGGAGTTCTTACATGGGTGTTTGGCTCACAGGAACAGAGCAGCGGATATAGGAAGAGATCAAAATTTGGGTGATACATGTACATATCTTCTCTCATGCCCGAAACCCAAAGTGTGCCTGAAGAGTGCCTCACCTTCTTTACATAATATAGCTTATTTTCAAATCATATGACTAATAGCTTAGTAGTTTCCATGCAAATGTGTCAACTAAGCCATTGGCTCAATCCCCAGTATTTTCTTCTTTCTTGGTTTTCTTAATTTTTTCTCTATTTCAAAGTTTGAAAGCTACCTTTTACACATCTGATTTTCCTTAAATCTGCCATCTGATTTCTTGGTTCTCTCTCTATTTAATTTCTGGTATATTTGCAATTTTACCCGATATTGAACAATGGCTCTGTAGAACCAGATAGACTATAGACCTCTTTAGCTTGGCTCAATGTGATTATTGTTGTCCCATTTCAGATCACATGACCCCCTCGTGTATTGTTTATTAATTTTTATAATTATATGGTTAACACATGAGGAGATACAATGATATGGAAATACTTTGGACAAAGAATATTATTCCCCAAAGATTTCAAATGGGACAACATTGAGCCAAGCTAAAGAGATCTTTCCACATTCAATCGAACAATGGCACCAAGTCAAGATTGGAGTAGACAAAAATAATTATGGTAAAGGATTAAGGTATGAAAATGTCTACTCCAATCTCAACTTGGTGCCATTGTTCGTGGCCATGCACTGGAGCGGAGTTTGAGTGCAGGAAAGGTATATTGGGAACTTTGCTTTTAGGCTTGCTTATATATATAATAGATACAATGTATGTTACTTATCACAAGTGGAAATCTTAAAGTCATAGAGTGAATTTCGTATTTATTTAGTGGACAGGTTATGGCAATGACTGTACAACATGCTGTGATATTGAAATGGTTTCCCATTGTTTTTTTCTTTCTGATCCAATCAAATTACCGTTCAGTACTATTGTGGTCTCATACGAAATCCACTCTTTTTTAATCATCAAACTGTACTACATGTTCATAGGGAGCCTTCAGTCGTTTAGATCCTACTGGAGCATTTTCATCCCTTGCTAAAGACCGCATCCCCACTGGAAGATTAGGGGAGATTAACGAGTTGGCAAATCTAGCAGCTTATCTCGTTAGTGATTACTCCAGCTGGATCTCAGGAGAGGTAATGTAATAATTTGGTTAATTGACCCTTGTCTGCTAGAAACATTTTTTTGCAAGGTCAGCCTCAAACTGAACAGTTTCACAATGAGTTTAGACTAGCAAAAACAAGGTTTTTATCTAGACTGTAAGAGAGTCCCTTTTATATCACGAAAATCAATTGAGAAACAGGCTGCACTATGAATGAACAGCAAGGCCACGCATGCTCAGCCCCTTTCTCTGTTATCATTCTTCTGACCCGAAAGGGACTGTTTTTACAGTTTTCATCCTCCTAGGACTCAACATATCCACTATGCACCCGATTGAACTTGATATCACTCTTTTGCTTCAGTTTCCTCACAAATTGTTCAATTATGTTTTAGGTTGTTGTTTTTGATGGTGGGGAGTACGTCTCTCTTGCTGGAGAATTCAACGAGTTTCGCAAAGTAAGCTTAGTTCTTGTATTATATGTTAGAGTAGATTTTGTACGAGTGGGACAAACTACAGCACCGACTACAGCAAGGTAACCGTACTGCATGCCATGACGTTGAAATGGTTTCCCATTGTTTTTGTCCTGCTTATCCAATCAAATCAGTTACAGTACAGCATGGTTATGGCATACCGGTAGTTTGTCCCACTCAAATGAAATCTGCTCTATGTAACTTCATATTTCTTGTTAATGTAAAACTAATGGTTTGTTATTATTTTGTTTTATCACAGGTTCCTAAAGAGCAATGGGATGAAATAGAAGCCTTGGTGAGAAAAACCAAAGGGTCCTAGGAATCATACTTGACAGAGATGTTGATTGTGTTGTTCAACACAATCTTGGGCAGTTATAATTATACTTACAACATTTTAAACCTACATTCAATATAAATAAGAAACAAATATGCTGTATATGTAATAATAATAATAATAATAGGCCATATTTATATAGCGCCATATCACCACAGTCTCATGGCGCTTTACATTTTACTGACATATCCCGTCAGTGAATCAGTTTCGGACTGCTTTTTACGGCGCCAATGGCAGCCACGCAGTTTACAATGTTGAGTGTGTGGTTAGTGCAATGGCCAGGCTGCTGTACCGGGTGACAATCCCCTTCTCTTTTTCGAGTAGTACAACAGGTTCTTTCACGTCCCCTTCAAATACTGATTAGAAGTAGAAGGAGACCAGGCCAACGGCTTATAAACGTCCTTGCCCAAGGACGCGGCCAGGTTCGAACCCCCGACCTCCCGCACTCTAGACCGTGCTCTACCAACTGAGCTAACCAGTGAGGCGGCACATGTGATACATACCAGCACATGTGATACATTCTGGAGTGCCACTAATAAAAATCGAAAGGTAATGTTGCTTATCCAGTTTTGTTTTTAACCTTATGACAGTACTATAATTGTATTAAAAACTGTTTCATTTTTAATTATGAAAAATGAGAGCTAGTTTTTCATCAGGGGTTCCAAACACTGAGAACATTGAAAGCACGAAGCTGCTTCAGCCAAGTGCTTTTATTGTTTTGAGGTGTTTGGAACCCCTGATGAAAAACAAAGCTTGAGTTTTGGAAATTGCTTCTCCAACTGAAACATTACCTGTATTCATAGATCATTAGGGAGTATTGTTTGTCTGGTATTTTACTGCATGCAGTTATTGATCATAAGGCTTGTCATTTGCTCTGGTTCATTTCAACAAGCATTCCTATTGTGTAGTGGGCATGTCAGAGGGCTAGAAGTAGAGGGCATTGATGAGGTCGGCGGTTCGAGTCATACTCTGTATGCTGAATTTTATTTCTCTCTTTCCTTTACTTCTCCTTATGTAAAGCTACAGTAGGATGTCATCCAATAGTTAATTCCAAGTGTCATATTTAGAGTTATGAATATGTAGATTACTAAAGTACCAGTTACACTGTTGATTGGTATACATGTTTTCACTGGGTATCCAACTGTACGCACGTGGTGTGGTATACATCCAGTAATTTGTGGCCTACCATCATGAATAATTCATGAGTTTGCAAAACATTGTGTAATACACGTATACCAGAATCCTTTGCAGTGATTCTTTTGTTTCTCTAATTTGGACCATTGTCTTGGTATTCTCAGGAGTTCAAAAATGTGAAGAAAACGAATTTGAAAAGGTTCTAGTAGTGTTGTCAACTGACATCATAGTGCAGACCAGGAATTAGTTATAAAGTGTGTAATTCTGTGGGCTTCACACCAGAATTTGGGTCATGATTATTTTGAGAAATCTGCACAATAAAATAATCGAAATGAAACAGTCTGTAATGTGTATTGTCCTTGCTTGTAAAGCACTATGGACCAGAGAAGTTCACCAAGAATACACAAAATGGCAGCTAAATGTTTGATTAAAGTATTTTTTATTTACACAGTATTGTTGACACAAACCATAAGTTACAGCCATTATAAATGATTAGTCTTTTCATCAAGGCAGTGGTGACTGCCACTTGAAAAAGGCAAAAGAACATTGAGATGTTACAATTAGCCCTTTCATAAACTGTAAAAGAAATGGGATTGAGTGTGTACATTCAATTGAATTTAATAAAATTCATAACTGATTTTAGATGAACCCCACCACAAGAAAGAATACACCAAATTTAGCAGGTTTAACAAGTTTGAAGATGTTTGAGTAAATCAGAACTGAATGGCAAGCATTTAAACAACAAAAATAAGAGAGTTCACTACGGCTTGGAGGATTAATGCTCTCCCCACCCCCCAAATTTTCAAGCACTTCCTATTCAGTTCTTATTTACTCAAATATCTTCAAACTTGGTAAACATAATAATTTCCATGTGGTCTTTCTTGTGGTGGGGGGTGGGCAAAACAGGACCCAAAACTCCTGCATAAAAAGCCTTGAATGAAGCCAAGAGACAGAAATCTCATGGAATCACATTGAAATCAAAATGTGTTGTAACATTGTGACTAGAAATTGATGATATCACACTAAGACTACTGTGAAGAGATGCCAGTGATTGGGTTGGCACGCTGACGCTTCATCTTCTCAAAAGATGCTTGTTGCCATTCCTCATTCAGTGATCGGGGTGGCTCGGGTCCAACTGTATAAAAGAGATTTTTCAGAAGATTATAGGTCACAAATATTTACAATCTTTTGAATGTGTTGTTGAGGGCAGGGTGATAAAGAAGAGTTGGTATATATAATGCTGCAGTGCTTTAAAATGATTCACTCCAGCTCAGTGCCAATATTTACATTTATCAAGTTGGTCACATGAAAGCATACATATAATCAAGTTCATAAACTGGACTGAAAAAGTAAGAAAGAGACAACATCCAGGAGTTTTTCCGGGCAGCCATGCACTTGGTGGGGACAAATGACCCTCCAATCACAGGGGTTCATATAAATGTATTTTTCTTGTAACGGAGAATGAATGTAATGGTTAATGTTTGTAGTGCAAAGAGAAATAAGTTCCTATATGGACAAGAGGGCCTAGAAAACTGTTATGATAATTACGGTTATATAAACTGTCAAGAGAGAGTTCATTGTGGTTCTAGCTTTCATAGGAGTGTTTCTGTTTTCCACCTGCTGTTTTGGCCACGCGAGAATAGGGCAAGCCCTCGCCCTATTCTCGTGCAGCCAAAAAAGCAAGAAACAATCCACAAATGCTTGCTATTGTGGTGCTGGCTCAGGAATTGTAATTTACAAAAATCATTATTTAAAAAAGTCTAAAAACTGATCACGATTTACAAAACTCAAGACGTATGTTTGTTTTGGTGTTAATTAAAAGCAAAAGTACATGTAGATGTCATCATTTTCAATATACTATGCAGACAGGCTTGTCTGTGTAGCACAGCATCCCTTGCTGCCAAGGACTAGAAAATGATCTTGCAACCATTAACATTTGTTTGAAATATGCCTCAAAAATAGTTGAGTACTTTATTAGTTATCCAGTCTTTCTCCGGGAAATCTGGACAAGGCCTTTGCATGGATATGTACAAAATATTTCAAGTAAAATGGTGGGAGATAAGAAAATGGAATGGCCAGGACTAGCTATTGACATGCTGTGTCAGTCATATATGATTGGTTTGCATAATTATTGAGATTTTAGAGATTTTATTCCCTGATAAATCCTACTATTTTGGATGCCTCCCGGTTAGCTCAGTGGTTAAGCTCCGATCTGTTGAGCGGGAGGTTGTGGGTTCAAATCCGGGCTGGACCAACACTTGGGGTCTTAAAATAACTGAGTAGAAGGTGCAGCTGCATTTACATAATCGACAAGAACTCATCTTCTTGGATAAGGACGTAAAACCGTAGGACTAAAGTAAAGAGAGGGCCACATGTTAGATAACTGTTAGCCGGTTAACGTGTTTAAATCCTCTATAAATAAAGGTGACTTTACTTTAGATGATTTTGTAGATGGAGAGTTGTCTTTCAACTGTGCCACTTTTGATATCAACTACATCGGCATCTGGCAGTCTAGAAATGGGTATTTTTAGGGTCACAAACAGGTTTAGGCTTAATCATGATTTAGCATGGCTAACTCTTTAGTCGGACCTCAGCCAGAGTTATAAATAATAATAATTTATTATTAATAATAATTATGTTAAAACATTTGCTTGACATTTTTGTGAAACATTATTTGTGTACATGTATAAATGCTTCTCAATAGTTCACCAGATGGATATTTACAATGGCAGTTAATATAGAGCCAACAGAATTGAAATGATTAGAAATGATTGCCTAGACAGTGTGGAAATCGTTTGGAGTGTTAGCCCAATGTTTTACAACTGATATAAATGAATGCCAACAGTTTTGAAATGATTTGGAACTTTGTACAAATTTGTTTCAATGCATTGCAGGTAACGATAGCCAATGCCTTGGAAATGATCAACAATGTTTTCAAAATGAATTCCAATGCATTGGGAACAAAATCCAACGCAATGGGGATGAACATGCACATACATGTACATGAATATGGCGCCATATACTGTCCACCACAGTAAGTCAATACTTATAGGTGTATCAATAAGGGATAACTACATTGTACCCTTGGAAGTTACAGGGATAATGGTAATAGACCCTGCTAATTTCTGACCAGTCTCTTAAAACTTCATTTCCACTCTCCAAACAAACAAACATGTATACAGCCCAAGTTAAGGCTGCACACAGCCTCTTGTTTCAGTTGTTTTTCAGGATTCGGACATTAATTGATCCTGGCAATTATATTGAAAGTGGAGCTGACATAAAAACTGGGCTTCTACTTCATGTACTGGAACACACATGATGTAAAACAAAAACTCGAAACAATGAACTTCAGAACAACAATTAGCCTGCGAACAGCATCCCCTACTTGAGGGAGAATGGTGTACATACGAAGAACCCTAACAACAGAATACAATACATTCTGGTGCACGAAGAAGGAGCAAAAAAACAGAGCAAAATGAACTAGAATTGGCTTTTGACTGAGATGACAATCCTTAATAAACAAAAATTGGCAGATGTTAATATATTTTCTTTCTATGTTGGTCATTTTGTTCCCCACTTTGACAATGATAACTGGCTAACTGGCTCAAGTGCATTCTAAATCCTTCTCAGTTGACGTCCAGACCTGCAACTTACTGTATTTGCGTAGGAATGCAAAGAATACCACTGCAACGGCAGTGAGGATAGCCACACCACCTACAACCTTCTTTCCATAAGGTTCAGTTTGTTTGGCTTCAACTATAGTCTTTAGGAACTGTGAATGGTACACTGAAAAGAAATAATAAAATCAAAAAGTTTAATATCCCTATGTATAATATTTATTTACTGATTGGGAATGTTGATGTCACTGCTATTAAATTCAAAGGTGTTTTTAAATGTTATTGGTGTTCAAAACAATGGATATGTAGGTGGCATTTCAAGTACCTATAGAAATCGGAAATTAAGGTGATCTCTTTTGAAATCCCTTTCGAATTAAGTTAGAGTGGCATTTTCCATTTGTCAATATCTCATCTCGTTCCAGATATTCAGGTTTTTGCAATATGCAAATTAGATAAACTGTGACATAATTTGATGGACAGAAGACTGGAGACAAATCACATTAATAATGGATAAAAACAATTGAAGATCATAGTTTTGTAAATTCTCTTCAAGGCCTTTCCAGCCTCGCTTTGATGCCCTTGTCACCAGTCCATTCTGCATCATCTGCTATTATGAATTTGGTGTATAACAATAAACAAATCGTTAGTTTTACCTCAATTGGATTACTGTAGTGAGGTACGGGATAGTCTGGAGAAAAACACTGTCAGTTATCCAAAAATTGCAAAATGAGCTGCCAGGATCATCACCAGTATCAGGTCTGATCACATTTTAGTTGAACTGAGCAGTCTAAACTTGCTTCAATCATTTACAAATGCACCCATGTTAGTGTGCCAGACTATCTTAATCAGTGACATTTTTACACAAACAAATTCTATCCACCAATACAATCTTAGAAATCTTAGGGCGCTTTTCATTTACACGAACTGACTGGTCTGACCGGCCAGTTCTTAAATGGAATGCATCAGTTCTAGGAACTGACTGGACCAGTTCTCAGAACTGACACGTTCCATTTAAGAACTGGCCGGTCAGACCAATCAGTTCGTGTAAATGGAAAGACCACTGTCTGGCACTGAAGAGCAAAATATAATTTCATGCCTAAATAAACCATTTTATCGTTCACAGTAGAGTATATCCAACTACATCTCGCGGAATTTCTTCAAGGCCAACAAGGCTAAGGGTTAACATCGTGACTCTAAAAGTTTATTGGATATACAAATTGTAGCCACTGTAGACTTGTAGTGTACAACACACGTTCATAAAAATCATTATCAGTTGACAGTTGCACGCACGGCGCGTGACATGAACATACTTCTCGTAAATTTAACTCTGGAAGTGTAAAGTATATATGTTGCATAGATACATTATGCAGACCAATATTAAAACGTTTTAAAAAAACGCAGGGAAATTTCGACCCTCTAGCCTCTAGGAATACTCACATGCTACTTTGTCCTCCTGGTTCAGCGCTGTCCATGGTCCTTTCTCCTTCTGTTTCAAAGCTTCTAAATCAGACCCAAACTCTTGCCTGGTAACAGAAACAGGATCAAATCTACGAGGAGCAGAGGTGTGGACCCTTCTTCCCAAAAGCCTTGTGGAAAGTCTCAAAAACTTCGCCATTTTAGTGAATATCTACTACAACAAAATGGCGGTCGGCGAGGATGATATAAAGGCGCTATGTACCATGGGATATGTGAGAAACCTGGGACGAGCATGTGGATCCTGATCGACTCGCTCACTCGCTTACTCGGGTGTTTGCACGCTAGAGAATTTGGAAAGGAGCTTAGCTTGAAGATTTATCGAATATTTGCATATCGATATTCACGTGCCTAACATTTTTGGGCTAAACTACTGAATACAGGGCCACTTACCAAGGTCTACCCCAGAGCCACTGGCTCGGTGGCTCGGTAGTCATGATTATAATTCAAGGTCTACCCCAGAGCCACTGGCTCGGTGGCTCGGTAGTCATGATTATAATTAATATGCAAGTTACCCTGCGACTACCGAGCCACCGAGCCACCGAGCCACTAACAATATATACCACAGGTAACTTGCATATTAATTATAATCATGACTACCGAGCCACCGAGCCACTAAAAATATACACTCCAGGGTCATTGAATATTCATTTAACGGCACGACTACCGAGCCACCGAGCCACAAAAAATATACACTCCAGGGTCATTGAATATTCATTTAACGGCACGACTACCGAGCCACCGAGCCACCGAGCCACAACAAATATACACTCCAGGGTAATATTCATTAATGATACTTCGTTCTTTTAAAGACGATGATATAGACTACCGAGCCACCGAGCTACCGAACAAAATAAATGGAGCTTCAAAAGTGGCCCTGCATTCTGTAGTTGCATGCTCCCATTTTTGCTTCCAGGTCTTCATCGCTGGTTTCCTCTTCTATACTGTTTGTATAGACTTATAAGTCACACCTACAACCATTATTACTTTGTCAAAAAAAGTTGCTCGTATTGTTACTCATTCTTACGGTGGCCCAGAAGTGCAAAACAAAATACTTTTCTCAAAACAAATCTTTTTTTCTCAAAACAAATCTTTTTTTTCTCAAAACAAATCTTTTTTTTCTCAAAACAAATCTTTTTTTTCTCAAAACAAATCTTTTTTTCTCAAAACAAATCTTTTTTTTCTCAAAACAAATCTTTTTTTCTCAAAACAAATCTTTTTTTTCTCAAAACAAATCTTTTTTTCTCAAAACAAATCTTTTTTTTCTCAAAACAATTTTTTTTTTCTCAAAACAAATCATTTTTTTCTCAAAACAAATCTTTTTTTCTCAAAACAAAACTTTCTTTTTGTGCGTGGCTTCAAGCGTGGGCCTGGGGCGGACTCGCGATCACGTGCAAAATGGCGCCGTGTAGTCAACATGTTCTGCGAATGCTGTGACGCTTTGATCGAAGAAAATTATCTTTTCTGCCCAGAATGTGGAAAAGAACTTGATCCTGAGGAGGTTATTATCACTAACTACTTTGAAAAAGGTTTCGAATATGACAAAATTCTTATATTTTTGTCCAAGTTTCATGGAATTAGTATCAGTCTAAGAACACTTAATGCACTAGTCAATTGAAACTCCGGCCTCCCGACCCCCGGGACATAGCAGGGAATGTAACATTTATACAGTGTTACATTTTGATCTTTCCCCCGCCCATCAGGGACAGTTGGCTGTTACAATACCCGCCCCTATGGCCCGGCATGTGCTTCAGAATTTTCAATTGGGAGGATGCATTGATAAATTGAATATACATAAGCTTAAATCTGTTGTTCCATTATTTGAAAAAAAAATACATTTTCTGTAGCACATCACTAGCGGATCCAGAGGAGGGGTTTCGGGGGTTGCAACACCCACTATGATTCCTGTAAATCACTGTAAATTCAATTTTAAAATCTCTAGATTAAAAAAATATCCTTTTGCAAACCCCCCTTTCACAAAATCCTGGATCCGCCCCTGTACATTTTCTATTACTATACATGTTTTCCGCACTTTTACAGTCTCCACCATTGTCTTGTTTATCAGAAACCGTTGTTTGTCAACAAAAAAAACACAATGCGACAAAGGAATATAAAGGAAATGTCATGCAGCTGCGTTTAAATATATTTTTTAATCTGATATTTAGCCGTGACGCGCAAATACATGTAACAAAGAGTGTGTAATAATAAACACTTCCTCATCTACTACTCGTGACTTAACTCAGTATAAACACTGCCTCTGATGGAAACACCCAGGACTTGTTTTTGCGTGTCCCTAGAGTCCGCCATGTTTGATACACGTTGTTGATGCTCGGGCCCAGTCCCGTTCTGTCGTGGCTGGCGTTACAACCACCGCTAAAATCCCCGCAAATTTTGCAAATCGTTACTTTCCCCGTGTCACCGGAAAAATGCAGCGTTAAATGTGCGTTATTCCACGGCCATGTCCCCGTTAATGTCCTGCTATGTCCCGGGGGTCGGGGGGCCGGGGTTTCAATTGACTAGTGCATAAGAGTAAGTTGAAGTCGTATGGCCTGAGTAGGCGATCAGTGAAAGTAGACGAAGAACTGCTTCGAAAAAGGATTTAACAAGAACTAGATGGGCCTGGATGCATGCAGGGGTACCGCGCTATTTGGCATACCTTAAAGCTTGAAAGCATATTTGCTCCAAGGAATGTTGTGGAACGTCTACTTAGAGAAATTGACCCAGAGCCAGAGGGTTGCAACTCGAGAAAAGCCAGGCGCTTAACAAGGAGGAACTACGTTTCCGAGGGTCCAAATTATTGCTGGCATATTGATGGCTACGATAAACTAAAGCCTTATGGTTTTCCAGTTCACGGCTGCATAGATGTTAGGGTTAGGTTAGGGTTAGGTTAGGGCTGTTTCTTTGCGCGCTTTGAAAGCCTGCAATGACAACGTGACTCCAGCCGTATTCTTGCATGTTAGACCTCCGTTTCCATCTGAAGTCGGCGCCAAGGCAGGCGCGGGCAGAGAACTATTCTCAGCGTTGTTTTCTAATTTTATGCCACAGTGGACACAAAACTTGATAGCTTTTCCTTTCTGATAACTTTTGCCACAGGTAGGACAATACAGTATCGCCAACGCCGCCATTTTGATTCAGTAGAAGTGCATGCGCGTGCGCTATGCATGACTACCCGACCCAGGCTCACTCATTTTCATCCAAAAGAAAGATTTGTTTTGAGAAAAAAAGATTTGTTTTGAGAAAAAAAGATTTGTTTTGAGAAAAAAAAGATTTTGTTTTGAGAAAAAAAAGATTTGTTTTGAGAAAAAAAGATTTGTTTTGAGAAAAAAAAGATTTGTTTTGAGAAAAAAAGATTTGTTTTGAGAAAAAAAAGATTTGTTTTGAGAAAAAAAGATTTGTTTTGAGAAAAAAAAGATTTGTTTTGAGAAAAAAAGATTTGTTTTGAGAAAAAAAGATTTGTTTTGAGAAAAAAAGATTTGTTTTGAGAAAAAAAGATTTGTTTTGAGAAAAAAAGATTTGTTTTGAGAAAAAAAGATTTGTTTTGAGAAAAGTATTTTGTTTTGCACTTCTGGGCCACCGTACATTCTCCTCCACTCGCACATTCTAATCCATTATTCAAACAGTTAAATATTCTAACTATATTTGATATTTATAAATATCAAGTGTGTTGCTTCGTTTTTCAACATGTTAATAATGTTCTACCTAAACCTATATCTTTACTATTTGATCTAAATATTACAATTCACCATCATAATACCAGACAGAAATACGATCTTCATTTTACTTTTCATAAATACTCATTTTCAATTCGATCACAAGGTCCTAAAATATGGAATTCAATTCCACTTGCACTTCGTAACTCTATGAAAATCTATAATTATAAAACTATATTAAAGAATTATTACCTCTCTCTCTAAGAATTATTACCTCTCTCTCTCTAAGTGATTATTAGTAAGTAAATATATCTTAATTAATTAATTAATATCTGACTCGCATTTATTCATTAATTTATTCTATCAACCAAATTTATAGTAATATAAAACAAATTTATAGAAACTATGTAATTTGCTAAATTTATCTATCCTTCTAATAACAAGCATTTCTGACTACATTTGTAAATTTACTTCTGACCCGACACTACTGCCAAATAAGCCTCTGGCTTCGGCTATGTAAAAAAAAAAACTAATGTAAAAAAACTGAGGGATATCATAAATAAACACAATTTAAAAGTTCTCTTCTGCCGTTTATATTGATGGCATCTGTCTAACTCATGTTGGAAATGTTCAGTGTGTTTAGTCACTGCCGATTGCGTCACGCTGAATAAACGGTGGTGCATTCAGGCCGTCCCTGACTCGAGATTTGTCGGGTTACCTGTGGTCTTTTCCGCTAAGATCCATTCTTTGTGAAAAGCTCATATCTTCGCCCCATGTGATCATGAATTGTCTTACCCGATACCTACCGGCACCCTACACCAGCTGTAGTAGAAGTCTGTATGTGTAATGTAGAATAGTTTTAAGGTATCTGTTTTTCAACATTTTAGTAAAATTGATTAATCTTAGATACTTAATTTTTAGACATATTTATTGTAAAATGGTATTTCTTATTGATGCCTCCTTTAGTTTATGATTTATCTATGTTAGTCATGTTGAATTCTACGCAATGCCGTAAGGCCTTGTAGAAAATAAATATATATGTAGATTAGGCGGCATGATGATGAAGCAGGATACGAAATGCGTCAAATAGCAAGCAGGGAAGTTTCCGGCGCCTAATGAAAACGAGGCAAAAATCATTTCTTCGTGTTTTCTTGGCACCTTTCAAGTAAAAATCATAAAAAAATTACAGAATTATAGAAACTGATTACTTAAACCCACGAGTGATACCGTTGCCATAGAAACCAATGTTGCGATAAATTATGCGGGAAAATACAATGCAAATTTGTAGAAGACGAACTTTTCAAAACGGGGTGTGGAAAGAGCGCTTACCTTAAGTTAACCCCCACTTAATTTTAACCAATAGCGATGTAGGTACGCCAATTAGCCTTTTCTCCTTGTCTGCATTCAATATTTGCAGAAATATCGGCGAGACTAGTCAAGGCCGGAAATGAGACTGTACTTTGGTGACTTCAACCGGAGAGAATTATCCGATTCACAAGGTTACTTTAGTTATGCTAAAGTTTACATCGACTTACTTCTGTAAAACTTCTTTATTCATTTTCAGCTATATCGCTTTCTTAGTGAACATCAGCTACTCAGTCCACATCAGTGTGGTTTCCGAACTGGAGTTGTATTTCTTGTTCTACGGAACTTTTGTTTAAAGATTACGTGAGAAATCGCACTCAAGTGGTTGGTGTCGAAAATGAGCTATCAGATCATTGCTGCATATCAACACGATATCATTGCTGCATATCAATCCTTGGTCCCTTACTCTTCGTCCATGTCCTAATAACCGTAATGTTGCTGATGATCAGTACTGTGGTATTTTATTCGGGTGGAGGTGTGAATGAAATTGAAGCAGTTCTGACAAATTAAGGAGGTTGAATTGGTGAACACTTGGTTAAAAGATATAACAGCCTTTTTCTTCATAAGGAGAAAACCGAGTGTGCGCTATTTAACTGAGCTGGAGCAAGACTATGTTCTGTCACCAGTTTCTCTGTTTCCGTTAACGGGAATCTCATAAAGCGCGTCTCACAGTACATGTATACGATAAGTATGTAATTTCCGGTTCTGGTTCATCTGAATATTATCGCTCGTCTACTGACAATACGTCTTGCTGGGTTTGCCAAAAAAAAATCGAGTTTTTGGAGCTTTTCTTTAGACCTTTATTACAACCTGTACAAACGGTGCTGCAGTAATCAAAATAAGGTTGGATAAGGGAATTATAAATGTTAATCATAGTGCTTCTATTATCTGTAATATCTCTTATGCGATATAGCATCTTTAGACCTGTTGTAACTTTACTGATGTGGGGTTTGAAATTTTCATCTGTATACACCAAGAAGTTTGAAATCTTCTACTCGTTTGAATGAGAGGCCACAAAAATATGGTGACACTGCTGGAGCATTTTGTTTTATTCTTTGGCTTGATCCAATGACCATGTATTTAGTTTTGATGTCATTGAAGCTCAATTTATTGGCAACAAGAGCCCATCTGGGCTTTCACTCGGGCCACATGAGATTGAAGATGAAATACACTTTCATTTGAAATCCTTTTAGTAATAACCGAAGGGAAGAATTATTAGCTGAATTTAGCAGTCTTTAGGAGTGGCCGGTAGCGCGGTGACATGCATTCTCTGCTCCCCTAGTATATATATTTCTCGTGTATGCAAATTAAAGAAGTTGACCTCTACTTATTCATGTTCCAGGTTCAGAGTACTAATAGATGAGTGTCTCAAATATACGTTTATATTTGTCCCATATTATAAGTTGTATCCTGTCCACCTATGATGGAGCTATCAAATGATATATTTCTCTACTGTTCATTCTACCCTGCGGCTCTTTATCACAGCTCGCGTTCATATCAGGTATTTATTAACTGAAATGCCTGTTGGTTATATACCCTCCTTCCCAAAACTGATCTGCTCATTATATTACAGAACTATAAAGGGAATTAACTGTTGGAAGCCTTTATTTCTCGAACCAAAACCTCGGCCGTGAGAGGATTCTTGTTTAAGTTGATATTGCTTCGCTCATCATAAATTATTCTGTTCTCCGGGGTATTTCTGACAGCCAAAAACACGCTCAAAAATATACTTTAGTGCATGTTGGCCTACAGATCACGGTGTTTGCGCTGGTATGTATTATGACCGAGAGGCATAAAACCTACGAAACGTACCTCAAACAAGAATACCGTCCGATGGCAAAATCTATCAGCGCCACGAGGTCAACAAATCGACAAAGAAATGCAGATCTATATAAACACGCAATGATTTCAACCTCACCGTACCTTAATTCATGACCTGACAAGACACTGTTCAGTTTCACTTTCACTC
The DNA here is from genome assembly GCA_030867875.1 of Actinernus sp. WN-2022. Classification (NCBI taxonomy): domain Eukaryota; kingdom Metazoa; phylum Cnidaria; class Anthozoa; order Actiniaria; family Actinernidae; genus Actinernus; species Actinernus sp. WN-2022. Next base: position 78,079,629 of record JAOWCC010000019.1, read on the forward strand.
TCAGCTTTGCTCTTGAGTTTGAGTTCGGCTTTGTTAAAGACTTCTTATTCAGTTGTATGGTATTGTGCAGTATATTTGAGTATACCAATCCACAGAGATTCCAATAACGAACAACATATATATATATTGCCCTTTCTATCGAAGAAGCCTTGCCCTTGGTTTCAGCAGAAAGGAAAACGCTAAATTCCAATTCGATATGTGTGGATCTTTGAGTCCTTCAGGTCCGGCGTCGTGTCGTATATAAAATCACAGGCCATCTGGGTAAAAAACGCGGTCCTTCGGCTCCGACAAGAGCGCCAGTTGCAATATCCTGAGCCTGTTGGAAGGCTTTCGCACGATACTCAAGGAATTTGGGAAGTCATTTATGTATATAAGAAAAAGGAGGGGGCCAAGAATGGAACCGTGTGGTATTCCATGATATGGTTTGTTTGTCCGATAAAACACCATTGACTCGACATTGCGGAGATTAGACAGGTAGGACTGAAACCATTTTAGTTCGCCTTCTCTTATTCCATAAACATTTAGCTTTTTCAACAGAATAGCGTGGTCGACCGTATCAAAAGCTTTTTTTTTAATCTACAAAAAGGACTATATTTAACCGGCCCTGATCCATATTTAGTAACCAATTATTTGTGGCATGCAAGAGAACTGTGCATGTCGAATGCAATGACCGAAAACCTGATTAACATTTGTTCAGAAGATTGTTGTCAGCAAAGTATTTATACAAGGGGTCGTATGCAATTCTACCATTACCTTACTTATGTTCGGAAGTACTGAAATTGGTCTATAGTTTTCAGGGACGGATTTGGAGTCTGATTTGTAGATGGGCCTTTTTCCAATCATCAAGGAAAATGCCAGTTTTAAAGGATTGATTAAATAATTTAGTCAGTGACGATGTTATAACAGGATATGCTATTTTGAGTAATTTACTCGATATCTTATCAATCCCACAAGCTTTTCCTGCAGAGCGCTTCAGTGATTTCTTTTAATTGCTGCTCACAAGTGTATGTAAATTTGAATTCTGTATCGGTATAATGCAGTCTTCAGGCTTTATTGTGGAAACTGGTATTTTATCATACATATAAACAAGTCATGCACTGCAGAGAAGACTAGACTTCTATATATATTGCCATCCCGAAAAGAACTGTAACTGCTTAATCCCCAGGGTCTTCTCGGTCAGACCCAAAACTGGGGACGAGTTTGGGTAAGCTCCTCCTCTCTTCACGCATGGCGAACTCGAAATTTAAACCACAGAGCAGTGAAGAACGTAGGTGAGTGAATCAGCCTCTCATGTTAAAATGATAAATTTTGAGGATTTAAAGTAAAAGCCATAAAAAAAATAAAGATAGTTATTTATTAAAAGCTTTATGCAGTATTTTAAGACTGTTTACGAACACTCTAGCCCTTACTCTATTTAACATTTATCTGTTTGATTTGAATTTCGTGCGACAATGGCAGAGCTGTGCACTCGATAAAGGCTGATTGACAACTGAAGGTGTCAGTGACCTGACCTTTTATACCGGAACTTCCTGTATAAAGTATAGACCAGTTTAATGTTTGGTGTGGGAATTAAAATATGACGAACTGCAGACTACATGTGCTTATTGAAAGACGAAGGGTTGCTAATTGAAAAAAGAGCACTTATTAAGAAAACACTTTGAGGGGGGGGGGGGGGGGGGGGGGGGGGGGGGAAGGGGGAAGACTGATCTAAGAGATGAGGCGCTTATTGTAAGGAGTGAAAGGAGGTGCTAAATGAAATCATAATAGTAGATTGGTTTTGCTAATAATTTGATAAATTTTTCCTTAAGACATCTTCCAAAGATAAAACTGCTTTGCAAGACAAAGAATAGTCGTTCCTTTACACCAAGAGTGAAAACACAGTGCACAACATCTAGCTAACTTTAAAAGCAGTTTATTAACAACCACATACATATATGGTATAATTCCGGCTCACGTTATCTTCAGTTGACACGTTCTCAGTTCTTTCATTTATACAAATATAAATATACTATCATACACAAATACCTATAATGCAATGACATGCCACTTAGGACAAAAACAACTTTTTTACCTTAGGAAAGGCTGTCATAATGAAATTATTAGTGATCACCCCTTCACCTACTGTATTTTCCACAACAGAGCATATTTTGTATGAGTGGGCAAGTTACGTCAATGACTTACCTCACGGTTAGTGTGCGGCATGCCGTGACATTGAAATGGTTTCCCTATTGTTTTTGTCTTTCTGATCCAATCAAATTACAGTTACGCTACAGTACGATTGCGCGAGGGTACGGATATGCGTAGGCTTCACAATACAAGTAACAATGTTTTATAAGAGTCACAAGGTCTTCTAGGCATTCAGTTTCCAAATGAAGTGCTTCCCCTATGTAGAAAGGACGTGTCGAGACTCTCAAACCCTTTTCCTTACAATCAGATTCAAGCTAATAATGTTTACTTATATCTCCTTGTATAGTGTTATACTGCTCAAGGAGTATTTATTGAAGCATTACTGAAAGCAAGCCCCACTCATACGAATCAGCTCTGATAGATGTTTACACATGCTTTCACAAGTTGATGCTATGTTATATATTGTTTTCTTTATAGTACAACATCATGGCCTAATTACATATCAGGATGCCATAGACTTCCTTTTAAATTAATGTGCATGTATACAACATTTAATGATTGTCTCTCTTAGATAGGCAGCCACTCTTGTGTTGGAATGTCTAATGTTATGTCCATATCTGGTGTACACCTGAAAGGTATAAACGCAGTTAATAATAATAATACTTATTTATAGAGCGCTATTTCCACTAGAAGACCAACAGCGCTTTGCAATGCTACTAGAACTCAAATTATAATTTAAAATAAGTTATTCTAAATTGCAATTGTATTTACATGTATTATTATGAACTTAGACTAATAAGAATTAAAATGTACGTTTAAAAAGGAATGTTTTGACTCTAGTTGCTTCTAATATTATCGGGTAAACTGTTCCAGAGCATAGGGGCAGCGACAGAAAATGCCCTCAGACCGTATGACCAAAGATTAAATCTATTAATGACCAGTAAGTTCTTATTAGACGAGCGTAAAGACCTTAAATGTGTATATGGGACTAAAAGTTGTAGTTGTCATTAGAATTTAATCACACAAACTTTGCAATGCCTTTTTGATCTACAGTAACTATTACTTATCAAACTCATTAATAATTCACGAAGGAAATACAAAGGAAATCAATGTGCTATAAATGATCTGTACATCTGATACAGATTTCGTTCTGATTTGCATAAACTTTTGCTTCGATTTTCTCGGCCGAAATAGGTCATATCGCCAAATAACTGATAGACACGACTCTATACATCTAGACGTTTGATAAGCCATACACAGAATTCGTGTCTGTGCTTTATCTCGCTTCCAGCTCGAGTTTGTTCTGATTTGCATAAACTTTTGATTCAATTTTCTCGGCCGAAATAGGTCATATCGCCAAATAACTGATAAACACGACTCTATACATCTAGACGTTTGATAAGCCATACACAGAATTCGTGTCTGTGCTTTATCTCGCTTCCAGCTCGAGTTTGTTCTGATTTGCATAAACTTTTGCTTCAATTTTCTTGGCCGAAATAGGTCATATCGCCAAATAACTGATAAACACGACTCTATACATCTAGACGTTTGATAAGCCATACACAGAATTCGTGTCTGTGCTTTATCTCGCTTCCAGCTCGAGTTTGTAAATCCGATAAAACATGGCCACTCATTCTGTATCTATTACTTAAAGTATGACTTAATAGCCTGCTTTACAAAAGATTGCATTAATTAAATAAGATCGTCCAAAAGTTAGTACATCTGAAATTTAAATTAAACATAGAAGTAAATTGATTTATACAACTTTTATAGTGCGACTAATGAAACCGGGGCCACTTAGACAACGAGAACCAATCACATTACAGAGTTAGACAACAAGAACCAATCACATTGCACAGTTAGACAACGAGAACCAATCACATTGCACAGTTAGACAACGAGAACCAATCACATTACAGAGTTAGACAACAAGAACCAATCACATTGCACAGTTAGACAACGAGAACCAATCACATTGCACAGTTAGACAACGAGAACCAATCACATTACAGAGTTAGACAACGAGAACCAATCACATTACAGAGTTAGACAACGAGAACCAATCACATTACAGAGTTAGACAACGAGAACCAATCACATTACAGAGTTAGACAATGAGAACCAATCACATTACAGAGTTAGACAACGAGAACCAATCACATTGCAGAACGAAAACAAAGCATTCCAACTTACGGTTCTTTGAGCCAATCAGTGTCGAGTACAAGACAATAGCATTGCAACTTGCTTGAGCTTTGATCCGGTACAAGGCAAATTTGGTGGACTAGTTCTGAAGTCAAAGTCTTGAATGAAGAAAATCACGTGGATACGATTTGTATTTTGGAATGTGTTTAGTTCTCGTTTTTTAAGTGACTCCAATTTCAGTAGTTGCACTGTAAAATGCTTCTGAAGTTCTGTGGATATTTTCATTTCATGTTATTATATACTCACTTTTGTCTCTCACAAAACACACTAGGAAACAGCTGTGCTTTTGTATTGAGTTCTGGACTCTCAAGTAGGTTCCTATAATTAGACAAACGTTACAACAGAACAGATGCAAACATGTTTTCCACTCATGGGTGCATTCAATGTGTATGTTGTAGGTAATTATGTCATTTCAGGTAATATTTTTATTACCCTTTACGTTTTTTTCCCACTTAGTAGTATTTATATTTTAATTGTAGTCACTGTCTGCCTCAGGGGCATGATTGTTGGGTAGGCAACCAATCATCTGCCGGTACTAATTTTTTTCACTTGTATTTTATGTCCAATGGGGTACTGGGTTTGTGTTATCAATTTCTGCATAGTCTTACAGGGATTGAGCCAGAAATTGAGCCAAAAGGGATAATTTGGCCCTTTTGTGAGTGCACTGGCATTAATTTCCTTTGGAAGCGGCCAAAGCAGGTCAATTTGACCATTATTGTATTTTTTCAAAGGACAAATGTATTTTAAAGCGGGAATGGCGCAATGGCGCAGTCTGGCTCATTCCCAGGTGTTAGTGAAATTCCACACATGCAAATTTGGACTAGTAAATGAGTATGGTGCTTCACATCCATCATCTCATGGCACAGTGGTTAAGGCTCTGACCAACAGATCCGATGGTTGCCGGTTCAAATACCAGTAAGAACACTGAGACAGGGAGAGGTAGGAAAACAGAGGGAGGGGAGGGTGAATTAATTTTTAGTAACACAAAAAATACCTACAACATATATGTTATATCTTTCTACAAGAACTTCTTATGTCTTGATCAATTTAATAGCATAAATAATCGTTACTATTATTTTTCTCTAACCTAATTTCCTTTTCTAGCTCTGCATTTCGTTGTTCAATCAGCTCTACTTCATTTTGGTGAATTTCAATTTCCTGGGGAAAAAAACATTTTTGAATTACTCATATTTTGGAAAGAATGCAGTGTTGTTAGATTGGAGTAAATTGTGTTTTGGGAAAAAAATGCTCATACACAGACTGTCATGTTATTCTTGAGTATTCATAATTCACATCAATTTACCTTTTTCATAATCATGTTTTGCAAGGCCATGTCCCTAATACTTTGATTCATGGAGACAATAGTTTCCTGTAATGTTTAAAATGAAAAACTGTAATGATGATGAACTCGACCCTGTTTTTATTTTATTTTATTAAATTTTAGTCTTCCCTAAGTCTATTTTGCAATTAAAAATAAATTTGGAGAGTGCAAACACTATTTCCTGTTGAAGTTAGGCGTAATTAAATATATGCATATTACATGTGTGACGTCACTTCATTTGCACATTATTATTTTATATTTGTCTCAGTAAATAAAACAAAATACAGTGCATTTTTTGTCAAATTTCCATTCTAAATCTGTATTACTTGAGGGGCCTTTCCATCTGTCACAGTTTTCTTTCTCAAAGAAGCGTTGTCGTCGGCCTTTTTTTACTTTTGTGAATATAAATGTGCAAACCAACTGATGTCACACATGTGCTTAACATGTCTTTAGCAGCATAAAAATTGTCTGCAGATGCATGATTTTGACAATTATGCCTGACTTCAATGTGAAAAACAATGTTGTTCACATTCTCCAAATTTATTTGTAATTGCACAAAATGACTTAGGGAAGACTAAAATTTAAACATAAAATAAAAACAGGGTCGATTTTTTCACTTCATACACACTTTAAATATTAGGTAATTTCCTACCTGCATACACAGAAAAAAAGGAGAAAATTACAAGATTAAAGTTTGATAAATACCGTAGACCATTATTCCAGAAAACAAAGTTCACACTAGATTTTAGGCAGATAAGAATCTTGTGCTCCTTATATACACCAGTTTCAGAATCATGTGCAGTTGTATAAATCCTTTGTTTATTTAGCAGGCAGGTAGACTTTAAACAATAGGTGGCCTGCCAGTTGAAACAAAAGACATGAACATTGCATATGATCTTGAAAGTGGCTTATTAAACACATTGGTAGGACTAAGCGTTACCTCCTTCCACGTCAGAGCTCCTGATTAAGGGAATTCAAAACTTAATGCCAGGGCTTGACATTAGATTTTTTCTCAAGGCACCAGCTGGCGACTAAACATAAATATTTGGTTGCCAAATCATAATTTTTGGTCGCCACTTAAAAAAATTAAAAAATCGGGGTACCTGTGACAGCTTCACACCCATGCTACTTTTTGAAGTGAAACCACAAAAACAAAATGGCACCTAGCTGAACATGCCAATCAATTACAAGCTGATTGGAACTTTGTTTTGGAATATTTTTATTTAAAATTATATTCAAGCTACTCAGATTATAGAATAAGAGTGCAAATTAGTGACTGATTGATCTTGATTGATTAGCTTTATTTGTGGAGTCGATTCATTAAACTATGTTGTGCTAACTCTCAGCAGTGCTCGACGTTAGCAGTAGTCCACTAGCCTGGAACTAGTAAAAATTGCACCTGGGCTAGTAAAATTTGAGAACCACTAGCCACAGGGCTAGTAGGTGTTGAGGTAAACGATTAGTAGTATTAGTAGTATTAGTAGTATTAGTAGTATTAGTAGTATTAGTAGTATTAGTAGTATTAGTAGTATTAGTAGTATTAGTAGTATTAGTAGTATTAGTAGTATTAGTAGTATTAGTAGTATTAGTAGTATTATTAGTATTATTAGTATTATTATTATTATTACTACTACTATAATAATAATTGCAAAAACAGGAGAAATAAAAGTCATATTGTGCTCCCAGTCGCGTGCCCAAACATTTTACGATGTTTTGCAAATGTTCTATTGGAGACGGAGGACTGGAAACTAATAGACCCCAGAAGCTCACGGACAGGCCACCAACATGGTTTGGACTCATGCACTCGCGAACACGTATGCAGTGCTGGACTACCAGGAGTTGGCTGTGGGCTGGTAACTTGTAACCATCACTAGCCCAAGGGCCAGTAAATAAAAAAGTTAAGGTCGAGCACTGGCTCAGGGTTTCAATATATTTTGGAATATTTCTATACGTGACTGTGAATGAAACTAGGTAGCCACCTGTATTTGTTATATTTCAGCAGTAAGTAGCCAGCAGTTTTCGCTGGCTACCAGCCCTCACTGACAGCACTGAGACTGTTAACAACATTGCACTGCCTTAATTAAAGTGCTACTGCAATCAAATTATACTTTTCCTGTTTTCTTCAGCTTCGGAATTTTAAGTAAAAGTATGAACACTAAATAATTATGATTTAAAATCCTAAGTCAAAATTCCTACGGGAAGGCTGAATTTTTTTTGGAATAATTTATGTCTGCTATAATTATAATTACTCGGTTTAGAATTGGATGATGTCATCTAAGCAAATAAAATAGACATGGCTACCGGTACTTTAGTATGCAGAAGAAACAGGTCATTTCTATATAGGAATGTCAAGAGAGCTTGTACTCAAGTTCGAACCTTATAAAATGCCTTTTAGTCTCTGTGACGTGTAATGTCGCGTAGCTGTTGCTTAGACGACGTCACAAAAAGACTGCTAAACAAATGATTGCCTGTTTGTAATGCAAGAAATGGCAGTCAATCTGAGCTCAAACTTATGGCTAAAATAATAAGCCTTGCTACAGGAATTTCTATTTAAGATTTGAAATGTTAAGTATTAATTGAAGGGATGTGTGCAGGAAGGACATAAGTGTCTCCTGATCACATTCTGAATTCTCCTTCAATTTCTCTGTTTTCTAAGGGAGAATTTATAATGTGATCAAGAAATCAGTCACTTTCACCCTTTTTGCACACATCCATCAATTAAAAGTACTTTTACTTTCCGAACCTGAAGAAAACAGGAAAAGTGTAATTTGAGGTTTTTAAAAAGTGTTTGAATGAACCCCCCTGGGATTATTTGCAATTTGTTTTCTTTTGTGATTCAATGGTTTACCTGTGTTAACTACAGTCCCTTGAAATGACATGCTTACACACAAACCAAAGCTGCCATATTTAATGTTGTCAATGTAACATCAAGATTTTATAATTTGATCTTATTTACTTAGTACATGCATATGTTTACAAAGTACATTTTCTATTGTTAGTATCTTTTTAAATATTTAGTTAATCAAAACCAGAATGTAAGTTTCTAAACAGACAGATTTAAAGAAATTATTGTACAGTATTCAAATCAAGTAACACCCTGTCCAGCAGATCATCCCTGAAAAGTCCCCCTCCCCCCAGGCTCTTTACCGCCTCAATGGTTAGCTCAGTTGGTAGAGCACGGTGTAGAGTGCGGGAGGTCGGGGGTTCGAATGCCGGCCGCGTCCTTGGGCAGGGACGTTTATAAGCCGTTGGCCTTGTCTCCTTCTACTTCTAATCAGTATTTGAAGGGGACGTAAAAGAACCTGTTATACTACTCGAAAAAGTGCAGGGGATTGTCACCCGGTACAGCAGCCTGGCCATTGCACTAACCACACTCAACATTGTAAACTGCATGGCAGCTATTAGCGCCGTGAAGCAGTCCGAAATAATTCACTGACGGGATATGTCAGTCATATGTAAAGCGCCATGAAACTGTGGTTGATATGGCGCTATATAAATATGGCCATTATTATTATTATTACTCCCTAGAGAAACTTAATTGGGCACAGCCTACAGGCACTGCACCTTCCATCTCACAACACATTATCCAAAATATGAACCACTGAAGATAAAAACAGATATCAGGACCTGTCTACAATAAATTGATTGTCACTAAAATCAGGCTGTAATTATCTTCCTGGTGTAGTCAGTGCAAAATATGAAGTACGATTGTTCTCACCTCTGTGACCTTGGCTGTTATTGTCCCTTCAGCTAGTTTTCTTTCTTCGCTAAACTTGCTTGTTTCTGTATCTATGACAGCCTGTAGTTCTTCAAGTTCTTCCTGTGAGTCACAAATTTATAAAGGAAGGCAATGTTTTCTGGAATTGACTTCACTGGTGTGCATGTTTACAAACACAATCTTATACTCTAATAATTTAAGAACTTAAAATTAAAACATACCAACCTTGAATGCAATATTCAGGATTTCCTTCTTACGTTTTAGCTTTGCTATCATTAGTGCTTTCACAGGATATTCTTTATCCTAATTAAAAAAACATGATGTTAGAATAATTCCACTCAAAGTTTTGGACAATATATAATCTGACAATAATTATTAAGACAATGGCTATAAAGCAGATTAACTAACAGCATCCACAGACTGTGTGACCTGCATTTTATGGTTTACTATTATTAGTACACTCAACTTTGCTTTGGTTAGCTGCTCAAACAATGGCAGCAGGAAGAAAGTAGGGACTTAGTTATAGCTAAACCTACCTCAAAAGGTCACTAGGGGGCTTCAGCTTAATATACATGTAGCTAGTTTATCTAAACTTTATAGACTTAGCTGACAGCTTGTTATCTTTCTTTTCACGTTTAAGGTTGGACTCCAAAGTGTCTAAACTAAATCCTTCATGAGTATGTAACATCAGTATTATTTACTAAAACATGGAATACATACACATCTGGAATGCATCGTTTGAGCTGCTTCACTAGTTTAACTATTAATAGGTTGGACCTGTTAACTATTGGTAACTAGTTCCTGTAAAAACTAGTGTTGGTCTGCGTCAGCAGGGAAGATAAACACTGGTATATAATCAATTTAATAAGTCGATTGAGATATGCTAACCGCCGTGGAAAGCGAGTAGCAGCTGGTGTTTCAAGGGCTAGCCCTTCGTCAGGGCTAGCGCTTGAAACGTCAGCTGCTACTCGCTTTCCATGGCAGTTAGCATACCTCAATCGACTTTAGTTGAATATATACCTTTTAACTATAGTTAACTACTGAGTGTGAGCCCAGTCATTGTTAATAGTGCATATTCAAAAGATATGGTTACACTGCAAATCACCTTGTAATTGAGAAGGATTTTGCCTTCTTCCATCTTTTTCTGTAGTTTAGAATCCATTTTGTTAAGCTGATGTTGCAATTCTGAAAAACAGACTCTATCATCAGAGCATTTGAAGAAATCAATGATGGAAATTAATTATAATTATATAGAATTATAATAATTGAAGAGCTGTCTACAACAAGGGCATAAGTGACTCCTGATCACATTCTAAATTCTCCTTCAAATTCTTTGTTTTCTAAGGGAGAATTTTGAACATGATCAGGAGTCATTAAACACTGAATTTCTAATGAGACCTAAAACAACCATACGAGGCTGATCGAAGACAGGACTCAGCTAATTCACAGCTCAAACTGGAATTTAGCATTTTAGTTTTTTTGGAGGGAGAAAAACCGGAGAACCCGGAGAAAAACCTTTGGAGCAAGGGCGAGATACCAACAAACTTGACTCACAAATGGTCCTAATTGTTACACAAAGCCCTTCAATTATTGTGGGAAAAAATGTATTTGTACCTCCCATTTCTTTTTCAACCTTTTCCTCAGTGCTTTTAAGTTTTTTCTTAGCAACAACCAGGTCCTCTTCAAACGTCTTGTTTAGCGTGGCTAAAGCACCCTGTAAAATGCAGTAATTTGAGTATTAGATCTAAACCTTAAAGGGAACATCCTGAAAAATAGTGTTTGCTTTTTGTTCATTATGGATACCTAAAATCGAATGCTGTGTTTGTTTCCTGTAAATTGTACACTAGATGTCACTTATGGGCTGATTTTCCTGTCCATAAAACTCATTTGTATTTCCCGGGTATGTCACACGGTTGTCTCTATTGTTACACAACAAAACAGCTATTATTTTCTGACAATAGGGGCAACTGTGCAACGTCATAACCTCCAAGATGGTGGTGCCTGAGAAATTCAAATGAGTCTTATGGAAAGGAAAATTGGTCCATAACTGACATCTAGTGTTCAACAATTATACAGGAAACAAACACAAACACAGCATACATTTATATACCCTGGTTCCAGAGGTTTTCCAGCTGCGAAGCAGCTGCGAAGCAGCGAGAAGAGAAAACCTCTGGTATCGGTGGGTGCCAATCTCACTTTCATGTTTTGAAAACTGTCAAACATTTCAACCGAGTAATTAATAAATCGACCAATCAGGCGAGAGATACCACGTGCGGGTCACATAATTTAATTCAGTGGAGTAGCCAGAGTAAAAGAATTATCTAGAAATCAAAATTTCCATACAAACGAGTTTGCGGGCCTGTAACTTTGCTTCTATTCAAGATATAACTCTCAAATTTGGGATTTTGACTAACTTCGAGGTGCTCTTTTCAGCAGTATCGACGGTTTTGCCGTTATACGTATATATCAAAAGTTCAAAGAAACCGTGGAAGGGTCTATTTGTTTACATGGCAAATGCATGCGATTCAGTTCGTCGACCCGGAGATGTTTTCACAGCAGACAACTCGAGCTCCCCGTAAAATTAAAACATCACTCAAAGCCGTAAGATCTCGAACAAACGACCATTGCAGAGTCTGCAGGAAAAAACATTAAAGCACCTAGCCGATCTACAACGAATACCGACCTAAATGGCGTTTCACAAGTGATCCAGTGTCAAGACAATTATGTTACAGAACACAACTATATATATTCTACAGTTCGAGAAGACCTTAGATCAATGTGAGTCCACCAATGAGTTTAGAGGGCAGATAACAATGACTATTGCGTTCCGTGGATAACTAAACCCTCTCAATGATAATTATTTGCTTATATCTGGTAGCGACTGAAAAATTATCGACTTGCCATGACCAGTCGGTAGGATTTCCGATTTATAACGCCAAATAATGCTTTGTCTTGCACATCAGTCGGTAATGTTATCTTTGGAAAGCGATCTTTTAGTACAGATGATACGATGTCTTCATAGATGATTTGAGGAATCGCCATACGAATACTATAATTTTCTACATGTGAGATCGAGCGGACTGCCAGCAAATGTAAATAATTCCCGTCCCCTCTCTAGTTGACCATACGATATCACAATGATTACTTATCCTTCCGTCCCTGAGTACAATATATCTAACCAATCACAGTTCTTGTTGAGCTCATTAAATATTCCTCCAATTAGAAAATACAGTCAGATTCTGACCCTCATGAAAGTGAGATTGGCGCCCACCGATACCAGAGGTTTTCTCGCAGTTCGCTTCTCGCTGCTCGCTGATCGCCGCTTTGCGGCTCTTTCTCCACGGCTGTTCTCTCTCTAGAAAACCTCTGGGACCAGGGTAACATTTATAGGTATCCATAACAACATTTGAGAGCAAACATTTTTTAGTGGAGATCCCCTTTTAACATGGTTCATACAGATAATCAGACATTTTCCAAGGATTTTTCAAGGCAGGAATTAATTTTCAAGGCGCAAGAGAAATGTACTTCAATGCCTTAATTATACCGACCTCGTTCCCAGGGTCTTCTCGGTCAGTTCCACAATGGTGGGCACACCGACATCAGAATGATTACCAGTATATTAATTTTAATGCTGTGAATTTTTACAGACTCTACTCTTACATAATAATTATATTATTATGAGCAAATTCAAGGACTTCTCAAGGTCATATGAAGAAAATAAATGACTTTGCAAGGATTGTTTCAATTCAAGGGCATTTCAAGATTCAAGCACTGTATGAACCTACGTCTTTGTTATCTGTGGTTTATACTTACCCTAAATTTGTCATATTTCTGTAGCAACTGTTTGACATCACCATGCTAAAATATTCCAATATTAGAATAAAAAGATACTGTCAGTAGCTGGTAGGTATGTATGAAAAAAGTAATGGAAAAGCCTTTGTATGCCAAATGCAACTTCTATAAAATCCATTGAGTCCAATAGAGACCATTTATTCTATAAAATAAAGCAGGCATTTACTTACCACACGATGTTCTGAGCTTTCTATTTCATTGTTGAGGCTAATGTTATCCTGTAGTCTGTATGTATGTTCAAAATTTGTAAAGGAAACTTACATACATGTATAATATTTGTGAAAAATGTAATACATAATAAAAGTGTCTGTTCTAAACTATACACATCTTGTATATGTTACAGGTTAAATTTCATTTTAGGTTAATTTTAAATCAAACGCAGACATTCGTGATGCCATGACCGTTTCCTCGTTTCAATCCAAGCTGAAAAAATATCTCTTCTCCCATCTTTGAAATCGCTTATTATTTATTAATTAATTTCTTCATAATACTGGAATAAATTGTTATCTTAGTGTGATTTTCTCCATTCTGTTATTTTTGTTTTCGCGCTACTCCCACTTTGTTTTATATACACATACAGTCAAACCTGTATTAAGCGGCCACCCTCGGGGAATGAGTAAGTGGCCGCTTAATACAGGTTGGCCGCTGAATACAGGTTCACCAGAAATACGTTTGGGACGTGGTCAAATCAACTTTTTATTGCTTATTTAACAATGTATTAACGCATGTTGAATACTGTTGAATATTTGCTAAACGGAGATATATTCTCGATCAACTGGCTAAAGACGAAGCTGAATCAAGAGGGATTTGTGTTCAAGTAAAGAGAGAGCAAACATTTAGAGATACGGTTTCCGGTCAGTTCATTGAAAACAACTTTGATGAGAAGTGACACTGTTTAGAATAAATTATTTTGAAATAAATGGTTAAAAATACGTGTATGAACTTGGTCGTTTTCATTAATATCGACCAAAGTTCTGTTAAAAAAATAGCCTGGCCGCTTAATACAGGCCAAAATAACAAGAAATAGCATAAACGGGACTGTAAAAAGTGGCCGCGGCCGCTTAATACAGGTGGTCGCTTAATACAGGCAAAGTTTACAGTATTTGACTGGGAGAAAATTCGGGACCTTCACTACTGGCTGTTTAACACAGGGTGGCCACTTACTACGAGGTCGTTACATACAGGTTTGACTGTATATTGTAAAGAGGCAGCCCAATGCCACATAAGCCTTCTGGTTTCCTTTTGGGCTTCCTTGCCATTTTGTTAATTTCTTTTGTATTTTTTATTATTATTTTTGTTGCCAAATAAAACTGTTAAACTGTTAACTAGGTCATTAAAATCAAACTACTGGCAGGTCATTTTAAATCAAACTAGGTTAATTTTAATTAAACTATGTCAATTTCTCAAAAGTCCAAGATTCTAAAAAGGGCTTTATCAATTTTTGGGGACTCATTAAATTATTTTAATAGGATCAGGTTATAAAAAAGCTTCCCTTCACCCACCCCTCTTTGATCTTACCGTCTCTCCCCCTGCTATCTCACTGTCCCTCCCCCTGCTATCTCACTGTCCCTCCCCAGCTATTTGACTGTCCCTCCCCTTGCTATCTCACTGTCCCCCTGCTATCTTACTTTCCCTCCCTCTGCTATCTTACTCTCCCTCCCAACTCCCATTCTTCCTCACTGTCCATACCCCTATCCCAAATACCAATCTAATTACCATTCACTATTCCACACAATACTATTATTTATACTAACTTTTTTTCAGCATTTAGAACCTCAAACCACATCCCAGCTAGACCCAGCCTAGTCTGGTAATTTTTCTGATTGAGTTAATGGGATGCCTGTGGTTTGTACTGTTTGTGACACTTCACCACTAATTCAAACAGTACAAACCACAGGGATCCCATTAACCCAATCAGAAAAAAATACCCAGCCAGAATGCCTGGGACTAGGCTGGGCTAGACAACCAAGTGTTGCAATGGAAGTTAATATATTTTTATTTGTATCATGATAATGCCTACTACATGACCTTGAACTGGAATGCCGGTGAGTAAGCTCATGATATACTTGGGAACATTGGTACATATCAGTTTAAATGTTACACTGAATCAATTTGTGATGCAATTGTTTAATATGTTTCTATTTACCCTCTTACTCAGCTTATGCCTAAAATTAAACCTTCTTCCAGGAACCTCAGAAAACAATCCTCCCTTTGGCCTAAAATAAACACCTCTCGCTTCAAGAACTCGTTTGTAAATAGATTAATCTTCAGATATAACTTGGCCCTTTAATTAGACAATTATTACACTTACTATAACTTATATTATGATTATACAACTGTATTATATTTGTTGTTATTATTACATTACTGTAAGACTTGGTATGTATTTTACTGGTTGAGAAATAAAGACAATACTATTATGTTTAAGACCTTTCAGACAATTTAGAATTGAAATATTTTTGTGTGCAATAGTTAGTCTTTGAAATCTGCAACATAATTATCGTAATTTGAGTCAACCACTTTTCACTGATCAGTGGAATAATTATACCAAAACAAAGTGGCTATAGACTGGATAATTTTCCTCACTGGACTCACTGTACAGTCTGTACATGAGAACATTAATATGAGTTATACATACTATGTAGCCTAGAGCATTTGGATTAATTGCACAATACACCCATACTGAACCCTTGTACTACTCTTCCCAGTAAACTGCGACACCCCAGGTTTTTTACAGGCCCGAGACATTGTTTATGGCACGAGGATCTAGAAACACATCTGAAACAATCACGCGGCTTTGAAATGGCTTCTCACACATCATTAGATATTCATGACACAGAGGACAATGTTGAACAAACATTACTGGTTATTGCACGTTCTGAATATAAAAGAGTAACGATGTGGTTTGAAAGGTGAACATTCCATGAAATACGTAGTGTGAAAAGACTACTGGAAAGAACACTTTATGTACCGTAATTCACATTTTGAAAGAACTTGCGATGGAGGAAAAAATGAGATGGTCACAAAGCCGACTAAATTCAAAAGATTCCGGGACCCAGAGACGAAAGAGAGAAGAAAGCCTTCTGAGTGTGAAGTGTGCTGTTCCAAAAAGTATGGGATACAAAACTCGCTGGAGACTAAGAATATTTGAATCATGGAAAGCAGAGAGACAGAACAAATTTCCTGAAGCAGAGGCGGCTAACCCGTTTGGTTTAGATGTTAGCTTGGTGCAAAATTTGGATACAAGCCTGGCGGATATGTCCTTGGAAAGTTTGAATTTTTGGCTTATTAAGTTTGTACAAGAAATATGTGATAAAGATGGAGACCCTTATCCGGAGAAGAGTCTACCAAATTATCTGTTGTATCAAGCGTGATTTAGAACAAAACGGGCCCGCTGGATGTTAAGAACTTCTTGTAAGTATACAGAGGTTTAATTTTAACGAGCATTTTTTTTATACCCGTGACAAACCTGGTTATTAATTTTGTCTTATGTTTAGTTTTCAGATATTTAGAAAAGTTTTGGATGCTGAAATGAAGAAGTCACACAGAGCTGGCGACCACTTGTCGGAGAAACATTCTCGTGAGGAGAAGAAACCAGTCACCCAAGAGGAAGAGACACTGCTGTGGACAATGGAATTACTTGGAGATAAGATTAATGCAGAAACTTTGTTAAATACTATTTACTTTTATGTTGGGAAGGTTTTTGGCTTGAGGCCATGTGAACATAGGCAATTTTCTGTAATCTAGAACTAATTTACATATTGTCTGTACTTGGAAACGATTTCAAAGTACAGCAAATATGCAAATTTGCTATTGTTTTAACTAATTTGAATATTTTCTGTATTTGGAAACGATTTCAAAGTACAGCTTTTACATGTAAATTAGTTATTGTTTTACCCCTCAATTTCCCTCAGCTTGAAAGCCCTGCCCACTTGAATAATTAACTTTGTCGTACTATCCCTAGTTTCATGTATCAACACGTGACCTCAAACGAGACTCCTCATTGGCCGATGTGTCATGAATATCTAATGATGTGTGAGAAAGTACAATGACACATTGTAGACAAGTTTGACATTTCAAAACCGCAGAACAACTGACAATGAGATCTTAAAATTTGAACTACCATCTTAAATCTTAAAATATATCAGATGAATTGGCAAACATATTTCCTCCATTTACCTTAAAAGTTAAGCCACATTATACATTTAGTAATATGTTTAGTAATAAACACCAGAACTTAAAGAAGAGTGAAAAGCAATTTTTTCCCAGCGATTTATAGACTTTGAAATCAACAAGGCAGTTGAAACTTGTCTACAATCATACTGGCTGCTGCCAACAAAAAAATTACCCGGTGGTATGCCAAACAGTAATCCGTGGTACAGAATATTCACATCACATGGGCCATAAAAAAACTTGGGGTGTCGCAGTTTACTGGGAAGAGTAGTAGATACTTGATCAGTCTGTGATGCACAACCCATTCCCAACCTACCAGTAGTTAAAAAAAAAATAACCTAGTCTGATTTAAAATGAATTAGTTTTGAACATCTAAAATTAATCTACCGATAAAGTGAAATTTAACCTGTAACACAATTATATAGTGCTGAACTAGTATTGCCAAGTGTTTGGTGATCCTTTTAGGGGTAACAATTCTTGCCTCTGTACCTTTTAGGGGATCCTGCTTGTACAAGTTAATCATGCAACCATACTCTGTACCTTTTAGGATGTAAACTTGTTTATTTTCCATTGATTGGCATACAACAGGGCATGACATAAGTGCTGTCCAATAGGCCGGGGCAAGAAGTTTGGCTTGTCAGGCTAGTGATTCCTGTTCACAGGTTGTGCTTCAGGCTACTAAACCCAGGCTACTAAACTCCTTTGGGCAAGCTGCTTTTTTATTTTCATTGTGCCCTGATACAAGACAGTGTAATAATTTCATAAATGTTACATTTTCATACATGTACCTTTAGGGGTCAAACTTATTTGCAAATATTTTGCTGAGCACCCCTGTCACTTAAATCCTGGTGTGTCCCCAAGGCTATTATTACATACACAACCTGTACCATAAACAAGTGAATGCCCTACTTTGTGGTTAAGGATACAACTCTAGCTTACGTTTTTGATATTCCTTGAGTGTCTTCTGCCTTGTTTTGATCTGTAACTAATGAATAACATTTAATATATTTATGGTAACTATTTCAAGTACATGCAGTGTTGATACAAGAGTTTTATGCTGGACGTTCTGTGCCTGTGTTCTCATAGATATATTAACTGCACAGTAAAAATCTGTTTATGCAATCATCTATGACAGATACCATAGTTGATCACTTATAAGCTGCAGCATTTGCCCCCCAAAAAAGAAAACTGTGAGAAAAACGTTCCCAAAGTTAGGGGTGTGGCTTATACATGATTCAATATCATAACTACATATGCTTATACATGTAGCTGAGCATTTTCCAAAAACTTTTCAAAATGTGCTCCAAAACTCGTGAAAACATGGAACTTTGCCACATTGTCCGCCATATTGGAGCCTTCAAATCTGGGGATAGGGAAAGTGCGAGTTGAAAAGTGCGAGTTGAAAAATGTGAGTTGCGAGTTGAAATGTTACAGGGAAAAATTGGTGGGAAAAAGACATGAACTGTCACAGAATGGATATGTCGTGTGGAGAGACCCAAGGCTGAGCCAAGTCCAAGAGAATTTGACTGTAGGTCATGATTTCATTTGTTTCTGATAGAATATAAACATAAAAAGCAAACATTTTCTTTGACAAGCTTTTGGAATCAGTATTCTCCATATACAAAACCGAGATGAACAGAACTGAGATAAACAGAAACTGTGCGAACTGGAGAACAGAAGAGAGTCTTAACTGAACCACTAACGTATGAACATGATTAGAAATGAACCGAGAAAACTGAACTGAGTGCATGTATAGAACAAATAGAACTAGAAACCGAACCCGATGTTGAAACTGTTTGATGCCCATACACAAAGAAATGGAGAAAACTGAACTGAGTATAACATAATATAGAACAGTCTAAATGGGATATGGGTTATGGACATGAATCGAATATACAGAACTGAACTTGTCAGATTGCAAAAACAATTTATCAAACTGGAAACGACATGAACAAACTAGGAGGACAAAGAAGAAAAGTATTGAACCGGAAAAAATGACAGAACAAGAGAAATGAGCGAAACTGAACTATAAAACTGACCAGACCCCTGTGGAAACATCAACAAAAGGTGACTTAATTCATTCAATGGAAAGGCGATTTCGATTCTCGCTGGAAAATCGATGGAAACAATGAGAAAGAACTTAAATGGTCAAGAAGAAAATAATTAAGCTGGCAAAAAAAGTAACTGAACATTTATCGAAAGAAAGCAAAAAGGTACAAAATATGACTATTCGAGATATTAGAACCGCAGTGAAGAACGGAATTGTCTTGAGACATGAATTTGAACTGTCGTGATAGCATAGCAATTTCGTTAGTAATTATGTTTAAACTGATATAAAGTAGGATTTATTGCCAGGCATCTTAGTTCTCGCACCGGTCTAGTATCCGGAGGGGCCGATGTGAGAGTTGTATGGCTTATAAACCAAACCATGATTGGCACCCATCGGGAAAAAAAATTCCCTGACTTTTTACTGACCAGAAAACAATTTTCACTGACCATAATAAGGCTGTTTGACATTCCCTCGTCCAAAACGAAAGTCATTATCAAAACCTGTAACCTCCCCTCACAGACACTTTGAGACATGAGGGGCTGTCATGGCAACCTAAAAATAAAATTCCTGACTTTGACAAGAAATTTAGAATTTCCCTGACCAGATGCAAAATTCCCCTGACCTTGGAAAAAAAAAATTCTGACTTTTCCCTGACCTGTGGCAACCCTGCAAAGAGTCGCCATTAAGCTCATAGAGATACGAAACATCTCTGGAAGAGTACTGAATAGATGAACTGAATTGTGATCACAATCAAAATTTGTAAATTAGAAATAGAACGGACTTAGCTCTGTGAGGGCAAAGAGAACAAAATAAAATGTCCAGCGAGGTATAACGCTGGTTTAAAATATTTTTTCTAGGGGTCTAGAAGTAGGGCCACGTTTCGTCAAAACTCAGAGTTCCTATAATACAGAATTTCTTTTCCTCCCTCAAATCATTTTCCATCGCAAGAATTCTAATCTCATTTGCCTTACTTTTTCTTACAACTCGCATTTTTCAACTCGCATCATCCCCATTGTCTTCAAATCTTGTGGTCAACAGTCTACATTCAAGATGGCAGACAAAACCCAACAGAATTCAAGTTTTCAGTATTTTTGTCAGGTTTATGAACAGTAAATGTCTTAGTTAGAACCAGAACGTAAGACATTCTCAAGCTATCATAGACTGTCAATCTGAGGGGATTTGAGATCCAGAAACTTGTCCAAAAAGTTGCTTGAAACTTGACTTGGTTTTGGAAAAAAAAATGCTAAAATTATGATGTAGCTTGTATAAGTGAGACCTTTCAGACTTCAAATTTGAGTTAGTGAGGTTGTCAAAGTTAGGGGTGCAGTTTATAAGTGACCAGCTACGATACATATCACAAAAACTTGAATAGGCTGGTGACTACAAACCATAATAATATTATAGTCCACTTCATGTTTGAAGGAGCATGCCAATCCCAGAATTCAAGATGTTTGGTAAATGATTTTGCTGATTAATTTTGAGGGCATTAGACATCTTGGGAACCCTGCAATCTGGTTTAATTTTTCCTAAAAGTTTGTATGTGAGCAATTTAATTTTAAAACCAAACTGAATCATTCACAGGATGCTTACAGTCCTAACCTTTTATAAACAAAATCTTTTGGCAAATATATTGAGTACTGGGATTGTCAGAAAAATAGAATATTATTTTGGGCAAAATATTTGACACCAGATTCTCATATATATACCCTATTTTATCATGTATAAGTCGCACCTTTTTGACTTTCAGATTTTGAAAGTAACAAAAAATTGCCACAAAGTTCGGGGTGCTGTTTATATGTTCGTGTTTTCAGAAACCTTTTTGAAAAATCTTTTTTTCTTCGCTTTCCAAAGAAAACTAGCTGTCCAGTTGCCTGTCATCTTCTCTGCTAACTCCTCGAATAGTTCCTAGTATTAAAGGTCATAATTGGTCTTGGAAGCCTTCAAATTTTCAAATAAAGTATAATTCCTATCAAGTTCATGTTCAACTTCTGAGCTCACGCTCGATCGGATGTTCGAGAAAACTCTCGCCCCAGGCCTCCTTGAAAATCCAAGATGGCGGACCACGGACTCAGACACATGCTCATATAGTTTCGCCAGAAAATCTTACTTTCTTGTGCGCTTAAAGGAATGAAGTTCCTTAAATATGTTGTTGGTTAATGGGGGAACAACAGCAAAATAATTCTGAAGTGATTTAAAGACAGCAGGTTAAAATATACACAAGAAAGGACAAGGAAAGTTGTAACCAATTCGTTGTTGTGATATGACAATCTCTTATGAAGAAGTTTTGCTTCAATTACGGGCATTTACAAACTCGAACACAAGACTACTCTTACTGAATTTTGTGGTGCAGCTTATACACGAGGTTTTTCCTTAAACCTTTCGGGAAAAACAAGCTTCTGTTTATCACGCTGAAGTTAGGGGTGCGGCTTATATGTGAGGTGTGGCTTATATGTGATAAAATACGGTAGACTGGTTTCACTAATGCAAATTAGCCAAACTGGATGACAAAAAATTTTTTTTTTACATTTGTTGGATATCAATTCCCAGAAGAGTAAATTTCTTTTTGTCCTGTCTGCTAGCTATAAACAACTTTCTATATACCGTATTTTATCATGTACAAGCCGCACCTCATGTATAAGCCACACCCCTAACTTCAGCCTGATAAACAGAAGCCGCACCACAAAATTCAGTAAGAGTAGTATTGGTTCGAGTTCATAAATGCCCGTTATTGAAGCAAAACTTCTTCATAAGAGATTGTCATATCACAACAACGAATTGGTTACAACTTTCCTTGTCCTTTCTTGTGTATATTTTAACCTGCTGTCTTTAAATCACTTCAGAATTCTTCTGCTGTTGTTCCCCCAATAACCAACAACATATTTAAGGAACTTCATTTCTTTAAGCACACAAGAAAGTAAGATTTTCTGGTGAAACTATATGAGCATGTGTCTGAGTTTGTGGTCCGCCATCTTGGATTTTCAAGGAGACCTGGAGCGCGAGTTTTCTCGAACATCCGATCGATTGTGAGCTCAGAAGTTGAACATGAACTTGATGAGAATTATACTTTATTTGAAAAATTGAAGGCTTCCAAGACCAATTGGCCTTTAACAGCACTAGGAACCATTCGAGGAGTTAGCAGAGAAGATGACAGGCAACTGGACAGCTAGTTTTCTTTGGAAAGCGAAGGAGAGGAGTTTGAGTAGAAATCTTGCTGACACTTGTGTTCTGTGAATTGAATGTGCCATTTCTATTGTTCATATGGCTTTGTTTACGGTCATTGCAAAAAAGTTTTCTTAAAACACTCACATATAAGCCGCACCCCAAACTTTGTGGCAATTTTTTGTTACTTTCAAAATCTGAAAATCAAAAAAGGTGCGGCTTATATGTGATAAAATACAGTAATATATTTAAAGGCTGTGTGCAACAAGGGCGTAAGTGAATCCTGATCACGTTCTAAATTCTCCCTTAAGAAAAGAAAGATTTAGAATGTGATCAGGAGTCACTTATATCCTTGTTGCACACAACCCTTCCATTGCTAGTTTGCAACCAGTCCTCAGAGATTCAAATGACAAAGCCACGACCACCATGCTGGTTACTGTCCACCAATGTGGTTGCCATGACATCACATTCAAATGAAGGGCTGTGTGCAAAAAAAGTGACTCCTGAGCACGTTCTAAATGCTCCCTTAGAAAACAAAGATTTGAAGGAAAATTTAGAATGTGATCAGGAGACACCAGGGCTTGACATTAACTTTTTTCTTAAGGCGCCGGCTGGCGACTACACATAAATATTTGGTTGCCAAATCATAATTAATATTTTATGGTTGCCACTTTAAAAAAAATATATCTTCATTGGATCATTGAATCAAAACAAACATGGCACGGAAATTGTACCACATGTTCTAAAAAAACACTGAATCCTGTCATGCCCATGCTACTTTTTGAAGAGACACTGTAAAGACAAAATGGTACCTAGCCGAACAAGGCAATCAATTACAAGCTGATTGGGACTTTGTTTGGGATGATTATTTATAGGAAGCTGGTTATGAAGTTGCAGTCTAGATATTATTTTATTAGAAATACCAATGAATAAGGATTAAAAGGGTAAAGTCACCAGCTTGCTACCAGTTTTGAAAGTTTGGTCCCCAGGGCAAAAATCTTAGTCGCACTGATGACCAGTAGGTCGCAATGTCGAGCTCTGGACACTTAGGGCGCTTTCCATTTACACGGACTAACTGGTCTGACCAGCCAGTTCTTAAATGGAATGTGTCAGTTCTGAGAACTGGTCCAGTCAGTTCCTAGAACTGACGTGTTCCATTTATGATGAACTGGCCAGTCAGACCAGTCAGTTTGTGTAAATGGAAAGCGCCCTTACATGCATGTATGCCCTTTTTGCAAACAGCTCTTCAAATGAAGAATCCTGTCACATCTGTCCTGATTACAAGTGTGATTACAAGTGAGCACAAAGATTAGTGTTCTATATATATAATATTATAGTCTTATTATATAGCTAAGAAATATTGGTCAATTTGCAGTCTCATATGGACCTTCTGCCCACTTCCGGTCTCAAAGAAAATGAAGAAGCCACAATATAATAAACATCTTATTAACCTTGTTTGCTTGGTCCATACCGTAAGTTATGGATCCTCATTTTTTTCCTCCTTTTTATGGCATGCGCGCTTTGCACTTGGGCCATAAAAAAGGAGGGAAACTTGATCCATAACTTATGCTACAGACCTCGCATTCGTTTAATAAGAGGTATATATAGAAAACGCATTTTTGTAGTTCATACTTTCCAACATCCAAGATGGCAACTCTGGAAACAAGACTAGGACCCAGTCCTTCAAATGTCCACACCCTGGGGCAAAGCTTGTAATCAAATTCCCCAGGGTGGGGCCGCCAAGATTGATCAAATGCTGCACATCTGCCCGAGATCCCCCTGCGGCTTAACATTGATACATGCATTATAAATAATTAACTCTGAATTTTGTTTAACACTACAATTAACTGTATGGACCCTTTGCATGTTACATCATAGCCGCCATGTTGGTGTACAGTTAACAATAGATTCTTCGTTAGCTTCTTTTGTTCTGTACACCAACATGGCCACCATGCCCTTTGTCATTGGGCCATTCCATTTTTTTTCCAAAACCCCCCTATGGAAGACCACTGGAATCCAGGGAGATGGGGGGTGTCCAATGATTGAAAATCCAAAGGGGAGGGGGTTCACAATTCTGTGGATTCCAGTGGGAGACCAGGGATTGAAGGTGAATTTCCAATGGGGAGGGGATGACAATCATTGAAAATCCAAGGAGGAGGGGTGGTAGAAGTTAATCTCTGGGGATTGAGTGCAAACCATCTATAATTTAACACTGCAAAAGACTCTTATAATAAAAGTTTTTCGTTAACCCTACCCTGAAAATAGAGATAAGTTTCTGTCTCCTTTTCTCCTCGGCATTGTCAACTGGTATTGCTTTCTTATTCCACGGATGAGCACAAATTGACGAGCATTGAGTCTTTTGTGTGGCTGCACTGAACGGTCTCTCACCCACTCCACCAGATTTATACCCTGCACCGAAACTAAACGCTGAATGTGTTGTACGACCCGTTAGTGGCCTACTTGGGGTTCGTTTCGGCGCGGCAATCTCTCTTGGTTTCACATTTGAAGCGTATTTTGGAATGTTAGTTCGTTGCCAAGGCTTGTAGCTGTAGTCTCCAAATCCTACAGCTATTTTACCTTCTAAACTTTTCAAAAGCGGATCATTTTTGAACATATTCTTCGAGTAAAGTCTCTTGGTTGCTTGTTTGCCCCATCCTGCCTGACTGTTGTCTGTCAGATCTCGAGAAATAGCTCCTGGTTTTGGTGCCACAGTCACAGAAGTCAACCCGCTCGTCGCCATCTTGTTTTGTAACAACAACAATCCACCCATGATCCTTTACGCGAACGGAGATGAGCCCACAGTTCAAACCGCTGACCAGAGAACTATAAAAATGTTTTTGATAATTATTTTTTACCATGATTCGATTTCGAGCATTGTTATTAAGAAGGCAGCTTCAGGTAGGCTTGCTTTTATGTATTTTGTCTTAATTAGCATCTGCACTTCCATTTCTAGCTGATCCTAACCCCAAGGCCAAGGCAAGAGCTAGATCGAGCCCCATGTCTGCTGGCAGTGCTGCTACATAATTTTGAACGTCTTTTTGGATATTTCAACAGCATGCTTATATTTCTCCAGCCACTACATTTCAGACAAGGACTTGCTGTCTTTAAAAGTAGTCTCCATGCTGATGTACTGACAGACGGAGAGAGAAAAGTGGCTCAAGCTTTGGCATCCAAAATTGATGCAACTTGGATAAAAGTTAGAGATATTTCAGGTATAAAACTATAATTTATCACGGTCTTTTTAGATTAATCAGTGCTTAATCTGGTTACCTCAGTTGGTAGAGCACGAGGTCCGGGTTCGAATCTCAGCCGCGTTGTCCCCGACCACTTCAATCGTTGAAAATCGATCATCGGAATCGAATCGAATTAATCGATATTAATCGATAATAATTACTTGATTGATATTGATTGATATTGATAATTAATAAAAATCGATAGTCACAACGCTAGCGTCATTGATTATCGATTTTTATTGATTTTCATTTATTTTTATCGATTTTCATTGACTTAATGCGGGTATCAGCGGCCATCCCGAGGGGGCGGCCCCCGGGCACCCAGGGGCATTTGTCACAGCAGCCATGACAAATACATGCTAAAACCCCTCGGGTGGGGCAGAAAATTGTGACAAAAAACCCCACCCCTAGGGCAACCTGGGCAACATATAAGTATTAGAAGCTAAACGTTTTAGAAGTGTCAAAAATCTTAATAGTTTTATACAAATATTATCCTTTATTTCTTTGTTCTGTCTTCCGACAGTGGATGGCTTAATTTAATCTCTTAATTTGAATGATAATGATATGACTTACCTCAAGGACAAAGAAATCGAGCGAGCGAGCGAATCCTGTGGCGAAAACCGCTGAACCGTTGAGACAGCAGATTACGTGCAAACCCCGTGGGTATCATCCCCGGGGTATTTTGACGAAAACGCAAAAGCGCTCTAATGCCCCGCGTGTGCGGCATGATTTTGCTACAAATCCCCTGCTAAGCCCCTGGGTTGCCCGTGGGTTGCCCGGGGGCCGCCCCCTCGGGATGGCCGATGATACCCGCATAATAATGTAATGGAATACCAGTCAAATTTGAATGACACTTAACCAAACACAACAAGTTATCATCTCACATATAATTATCAATTGTCAATGCAATCTTCTTTCGTAGGGATTGATGCAAACCACCGGGAAACCACACTACAGTTGAAAGCTCGAAATTCTTACACACTCACCGCAAATCTATACTGTGTGAGGATTAACAAGTATTGTTATAATTTCAAAGGCTAGATCATAGATGCATGAAATTGTTTCATGCCGTTGAGTCAGTGGCAGCTCTATTATAAAAGGCTCCATCGGAACTTGGAACTTTCACTCTTTTTAACGGAAACATGAATTTGAGAAGTCGATGAAAATTGATAATTGTCGATTGAAATCGATAATTATCGATAATAATCGATAGTCACAAATGTATCCATTATCGATTTTCATTGATTTCCGATATTAATCGATTGATTAATATCAATTATTATGGAAAAATATTGATTATCAGAATTATCGATTGAAGTAGTCTGGTGGCGTCTCCTTCCTCCGATAAATCTATACAATACTAGGGGGACCACAGGTATCCCAAGCTGTGTAAATTATATAAATGGCAATATTTACTATATCTCAGAGAATTAGCTATATCTCAGAGCTTCTCAGTTATCACACATATTTTCGTTGCCTTTGTTCTAGTTCTCAGGAACTTTTAGTAATACCAAAATCAAATATGAAGATCTACAGTCAGCCAGCCAAGCCAATCAAACTGTAACTTAGCTGCATGCACCAGTAGTCACATTTTAAAATGTACCGATCAATCAGAAGCCTATTTTGGTTCCTTAATTGTCTACCAGGCAAGTCGTCAAACCAATCTAATAGCCAGACAAGGAAATCCACTAGACCCGGGCTATCAGACAGCACTGATTCTGATTGTAAACTGCATTATTATTGCCAGCAAATTACGTCACAATTTAGCAATCTGTATCACAAAAATAAACTTGTGAAGTGCATTTGAGTATATTAATATAGAGCTTGTGCTATATAAATGAATACATTTATCTTAATCTCCTTAATCGGTGGCAGCTTAATCTACTAAATTGTCACTACCAACATTGGAGCTACAATCTGTTTTTAAATGTAAAATAATATTATTGTTAGTATAATTTATATACTACTACTAGTGAACTCGATCAGATAATCAATATATGTTTCAATCCAGGTGGATGTGGAGCAATGTTTGAAATTTCTGTGGAATCTGAGGCCTTTAAAGGAAAAAGAACAGTACAGCAGCACAGACTAGTTAATCAGGTATTAAAATTTGTTTATTTTGTTTGACACACACGTGTGAAATACACTCATATACAGACATATGTTGTCGAATAGATTTAGAGACAGTTCATTGACACTATATCAAATTATATACTTGAACATGTTATCGTTTGTCATTCGAGACACATTTAGATATTCGTAGATTCGTTCACGTTCAGAATAGTATCGGGACCTTGTCGAGTACTGAGTAAAACTACTCGACCCCAGTACTTTAGAGTGAGTTGTCGAAGAGTAGCCATCTTGGTAAGCATTGGATTTCATTCAAAGTTTATTCCACATATGTAATTACTATAATACCATAATTACTCGGGCTGCCTGTGGCAGCGCCGAGTCTTAAAATGCAAGTGGTTATTATTATTATTTTTAATCAGTGTCAGACGGCTTCTGCACATGCATTAAAGGTCAAATTCGAACCAATCAGATTGCACTATGCTGGTCACGCAAACAAAGGTTAGATTTCCTCAGGCGCGCTCAGATAAGAAAATTCAAAGCTCAGACTAGGCGAGACAAGGAGATATCAATTTCAAATAGTCATTGTCAGAAATCTATTCCATCGTGGGCAATGATGCAATACAACCTAAATTTGGGTCAGGTCCATGTTTTACGACAGAATAACCAGAGTCTTTCTACTGGATTCGGAGAGCTCAAGACATTATACAAGTCTGCTAATATGGGGAAAACTGAAACAAAAAATGAACTTTGACGGCAGAAACCCTCATATTTGAGCCAAGCGGAATATTTACATGATCCGCTAAGATTTTTACAAATCTAATTAGTTAAGCAGATGTACGCAGTGTATGCCAACTGAAATGCTGTGCTCGTTTTGTGGTTACGGCTCAGTGGGGCAACTACACGTACAAGAAGCATGAACTGCCAGCAAAGAGAGAGGAATTGATCGGAGACGTTAAATTACGTTACTGTGAAGAGGATCAAAATTCAAGTTTTGTAGCTTGAGACTGTCTTCTGCCGTGACTCGTGAGAGAAATTGGAAAAGATCTAGCTGTTTCATTCAGACACTGGCAAATTTATTGAAAGCTACGGGCTTACTTTATGAGATTATTATTCATTGTGGAATGAAAGGAAACAGGTTAGCTGAAAGTTAAGTTCGAGGTAGGCTTCGACTTTCATTCCGATTCAGTGCATATGTGCACGAAGGTGTCAGTTACGTAAGTACTGTAAGTAAACTCTTTTTGATTTGAATAAATTTCCTCTCAGTTTGTCTGTTAATGTACTTTTCCTTCTAATTATCGCTTTATTTAACATCTGCTTTAGAGTATGCGTACCTCAGAATAAATTATTTGAAAGGTCAACTGAATTCTTGTGTCGATAAGCGCAAATGTTTTTTGTGAAACAGTCTGTGTATATGAGAAGCGGCTTAATAGAAGAGCTTTCTCATTTATAGGAATTACAATTGTTTTTCTTGCTATGAAATTTATGTTTCATTTCACATTTATTCATACAGTTTTAGCCGGACATTTCCCCGAGTTTTGATCTATTTTCAATCAAATTCAAAGTCTGAATATGTCATTGTATTGCATTTATACACTTGAATTTGCCAGTATTCTGTTGTTCGAATCCTGCGTTATCATAGTCATGCCATAAAAGCGATTAACAGACCAGTCTGTTTTTTTGACGTTCTCACTGGCGAATTAAAGCACGACTTGATACTAAGAGGATTTCAAATGAAAGTGTATTTCATCTTCAATCTCATGTGGCCCGAGTGAAAGCCCAGATGGGCTCTTGTTACATTAATATCAGCATATTACCAGTAGGACAGGCATAGCTAGGGGGAGGTCCTAGGTTGCCTGTGCCCCTCCCTCCCCATTTCAGGTTCAAAAAAAATATGTGTATAGAATGAAGGGAATCAAACAATGCCAAAAATGCTTACAAAACCTACCCCAGAATGCAGGAAATTACATTTCAGTAATTAGAAAACAGACTTTCCAAAATTACCAGGGGATCATGCCCTATTCCCCTTAGATGGACCTCACTTGGCAAAATCTTACCTATGCCCCTGTAGGATGTACTAAGTTATACATGTTTCAATAGCTTTGGGATCAATATTATAAGAGTAGTTTCAGTTGAATCGTGCTTTACTCCCAAGCTCAAACTCAAAGTGACATACGATACAATATATTATATCTGGTTCTGGTTTATTAACTAACAAAGCGGCATATCCGCATCACGTCAGTATCAAGCTAAAGTATAATAATTACAATATGAATCTAGTAGGTCTAATATGTAAATGCAGTAATAAGTCTGCTTAAACTATAAATATAATAATAAACTTAGATAATAAATGAATATAAAATAATAACAATAATAAGGTCTAATATGTAAATGCAGTAATAAGTCTGCTAAAGTTAAAAATAAAAGAAATAATTGGTATTAAAACCACTCGCCAGAGGCAATAAGGTGTTCCTTTAGGGCTATCTTAAACTTAAGATGATCTGTTATGCTTACAATATAAAATGGCAAATTATTCCATTGTTTAATAGTCCAGGGAAAAAAACTAAACTCATGGACTTTACAATTTGAGTGAGGTCTATTTAAAGAATTTGCATGGCAGCCTCTTGTAACTCTCTTTATAGGAGTTAAATATAATGTCTTATCTAGATCAATTGAGTTGTAGTATATACGATGAAACATACATAGACAAACTACTTTGTTTTGGCTTAATTGATTGAAGGCCATTTTAGTTCACCTAACATTTGGGTTACGCATCCAGGATTCCTAGAATAATCGTTACAGCATAGTCTGGCTGCAGATCTTTGAATCATATTCAATTTATACTTGTCTTTCTCAAGATAAGGGTACCAAACAGTATTTGCATATTCCAATTGGGGTCTAATGATACTAGTATATAATCTAGATTTGCATTGTTTAGATGTATGTCTAAAATTACGTCTTATGACACCCAAGGTTTATTTGGCTTTAGTGGTTACATGTGCTATATGTTCACTCCATTTAAGATCACTTGATAGCATGATACCAAGATAAGGATGATGGTGAACTTTTTCTAAGGGTTGATTGTTTAAATAATATACATGTGGATCATGATTGTTGGTAGCATTTTTGGAAGAAAAGCTCATAGTATGGCACTTGTTTACATTAAAACACATTAACCAATCTTTTTCCCACCTAGATAAGGTATTTAGATCTTGTTGGAGAATGTTTCTATCATTGGGTCCATCTATAACTCTATATAATAAGCAATCATCAGCAAACAATCTTATACTTGACAAAATTGAGGTGGGCAAATCATTTATGAATAATAGGAACAATAGTGGTCCTAACACGGTACACCAGAGGTGACATTATTATAGGAAGAACCAGTTCCTTCCAAAAGCACTCTCTGCATTCTTCTAGTTAAAAAAGCTCTAATCCATAATTGGAGATCACCACTAATTCCGTACTCATATGCTAATTATACTAAGACTAATTCATCTATGATTGACGTGTACAATGTACATGACATATTGTAACAATACATAACCTTATTGCATATGTATTCTTTTAAAGGCACTTTCTTCAGAGGTGAAAGCAATGCATGGTCTTAGAATAAATACCAACATACCTGGTGAACAAAGAAAAGAAAGCACGAGTTGAATATAGTAGGTAATATTTACCAATAAATTATCGTACAAAAAGAGAACCCAATTTTATATTTACTGATCTTTGAAGCCCTTTGAAAACAGCCCACTTTCGATGACAGCTAGTACGCTTCACTTGTCATGAACAAAGGTTTCAATACGAGGCTGTAGGGTAAATTAAATTTATTCTATTCTCAGAGAAAAGTATAAATCCAATTGACCCCAGAAGCTTCATTATGTTGAAACCTTTGTGTGACTAGTGAACTATATTGAAAGTAGGCTATTGCAACCCTTATACCACTGGCACAAACAATGTAACTTCCTATGAAAATCACTAGAGTGGTAAAATGTCCCTTTGGAAGCTGGCCTCAGGGCAGCATTTTTATGTACCACATGATCGAATTTTAAGATACCATGTGATATCTTCTGGCTCTGTTCCTGCGAAATGCACGGTACTGAGCTAGCTAGAAGATGGCTCTTTCAGTTTCAGTTTATTAAGTATCAATGTTAGGACAACTCCAACAAAAAAAGTGGCTGAAAGGATAATGACAAAGACAACAAATTCTTGTCACATGGTATCTTAAAATTTGATGAAGTGGTACACAAAAATGCTGCTCCAAGGGACCTTTTACTGCTCTAGTGATTTTCATAGTAGGATGATCTTAGTTTCTGGAAAGCAGATGTCAGATCTAAAGTAATTATTCAATTTACTGGTAAATCCTTGTAATTTGTTGTCCAAGACATTTGAGAATTATTAACAATTATCATTTACATTTTTTCCAGGTATGAATATTGCATTAGTAATATTGCATCCCAATGAAATTTTACATGCGCAACAGACAGATGCCATCAGAGAGTGGATGCATAACTTTAATATTGTTATTTTCTATGAAAAGTCAGTGTGCTAATAGCGAGATTTTTTTTATATTCCAAATGTACTTACTGTACTAAACCATAGTTAGTAGAGGGGACTAACTATGGGTAGACAGAAGAATAACATGGAAGAAAGAAGGAAGTCAGCTAGTTAAAAAATGAAGTTGTTAAAAAAAAAATATAGTTAAAAAAAACAATTAAGAAACAAAATTACCTGCAACACATACATGTAATATCTCAGAACTGGGAATGATACATCAGTCATCATATCAAAATTGTTTTCTGGATATTTTAGGCTTTCTCAAAGTCCTCCACCCACTTTTTTGCAATTTGGGTTTGCGCTGGATGACTTGTTCCCAGCCAGGATAAAAAAAACTTGCTTGCTAGAAAATAAATTTGTGGTCGACTTCTGGCAAGTGTGTATGCATATTCATCATCATTCGTTAAGAAACTTTAGTTAATAAAAACTATGCATATATATAATGTGGTCATATTTGCACATAAAGCACACAACCCAATTAGCAGCAGCAACTTGACCGTACTGTACCTTCTGAATGGCACTTTTAGGAAGATAATGAGCTGCAAAAGTCGGACTTAAGACTTTGATAATAATATAAACAAGAGCCCATCTGGGCTTTCACTCGGGCCACATGAGATTGAAGATGTAATACACTTTCATTTGAAATCCTCTTGGTAATAACCAAAGGGAAGAATTATTAGCTGAATTTAGCAGTCTTTAGTGGCCGGTAGCGCGGTGACTTTCATTATCTGCTCCCCTAGTATATATGTAATTTAATAGTTTTGTTTTTCTCGTATGTTGACCTTTTAATTTAAACACTACTTATTCGTTTAACACACTGCATTCGAGCAGGCATATATTCATTGTTTGGAACCCGAGAATTAACCGTACTACCGTACTTCATGGTCCCTTTCTTTAGTAGTGGGTTGTCGGTCAGGTGATTGTAAACTCTCGTCATTTAGCACAGAAAATGTATTCTGATGAATAGGGATCGGGTTGTCATGTAAGAAAGATGGCTCTTGAACAAACTGATAAGCTTCAGTAGTTTGGGTAGTCTCGGAACACTGGAGACCTTGGTCTTTCATTGTCTTCTTTTTTGTATTCTTGATTTTTCTTTTAAGTTTGAAAGTCGGATCTCAGCTTTATTATATCCGCTTTCAACTCGCCATTTTCAACTTCTAGGTCAATAATATGCGATGACAGCATCTTGATTTCGGTCTTGTATATATTATCTTGCTGCACTAATTTGTCTTCCAAATGACTGAGTTTCGTTTTGATGTGACGAGAGTAAGAATTCATTACGCATATCAGTTAGGTCAGCCTCCATGTTACAAATCAAGGACATTAAAGCAGCGAGAGAGTTGTTATTGCGGGCTAACAACCTCGTGAAGAATCTCAAGAATTCCGTCTCTTCCGGTTTGAATTTGACTCATGTGTATGTTGCTTTTGGAGTTTCAAGGATATGTTGATCCAAAACTACAGGCTGTTGGGGTTTTTCATTGACTTGTGAACTTGCAGGCTCTGTAATTTGTTTTGTTTTCTTAGTATAACATGAAGTGTTGAACATGTTCATGTTCTCAAGCATGTCGCGCGTGACCTCTGTTTCTTCATTCATTAAGTTCTATAATTTCATCTGTAATCTGGGAAACTCAATCTTTGCCCATGCCTTGGCACATAACTATTCCTGTTGTTAAGTAGACGTGGATGATTATAAGTAAAATCCTTCGACAGCTTGTACCGTTTCCGCTAGGTCAATATCCTCGCTGGAACGAAATAACTTGATTTCAATACTCTCTGATCCAACTTACGGTAAATTTAATCTCTGACAGTTTTTAAGAGACTCGTAATATTGGTCTTGAAGTGCCTTCACCCAAAATAAGATGTTCTCCTCGGATGTTTTAAATGCAGCACAGCGAGCTGATGGCTTATAGATTCCAATATCTATTTCTTCGACTTTTAGCTTTCCGGATCCTGGCCCCAGTTCACTGGCTTCAGGTCGTCGTACGTGTCGTATATAAAATCACTGGCCATCTGGGTAAAAAACGCGGTCCTTCGGCTCCGACAATAGCGCCAGTTGAAATATCCTGAGCCTGTTGGAAGGCTTTCGCACGAGTGAAGTTAAATAAAACATTAAACTGGCTTACATTTGAGAGATGAGACTCCAAATTAGAGAGAAAGTTCCTCGCGGGTCCGCCGCCATCTTGATTTACTGTATTAAATTATGTAAATAAATTAACCTGGCTTGTTGTGTGACCAGCACAGTGCAATCTGATTGGTGTGAATTTGACCTTTAACGCATGCGCAGAACGCTTGCTACACGGAATAAAAAATAAAAAAAAATAAAAATAACGACTTGCATTTTTAGACTCGGTGCTGCCACAGGCAGCCCGAGTAAAACGGTATTCATTTATATAGCGCAAATTCTATATGGATATATTCAAATGCATGTCACAAGGTTATTTTTGTGATACGGACTGCTATTGTGGCGCAATTTGCTGCCGGGCAGTTTACAATCATGAGTGATTGTTAGTACCTCGGAATACTAGGCTGTTGTGTCGGGAGACTATCCCCTACTCTTTCTCGAAATAACACACAACAGGTTCTTTCACGTCCCCCTCGTATAGATTAGAAGAGGAAGGAGACAAGGCCAACGGCTTATACGTCCCGGGGGGGGGGGGGGGGGGGGGGGTACTTACATGAAAAATGGGTATGTATGTGAGGCCAAGAGGCTCTAACCCTGACCCTGTTTGACCCAATCCGAGCTCCAAAACCCTGATTGCCCACTTTTGAGGAAAAAAACCCTGATTGCCCCTTTTTAAAATTGTTTTCAAAACACGGTCGGATATATATCCTGGCCGGTATACCGCGTACCGGGATTTCATGCAAAATACGGAACATTTCAAGTCGGGACGTGGCATTGGGTAAACAAATCAGCAGATGAAGTACATAGATAAACTTGTACTGAAGTACGAATTTGCGGCGTCACGATATATGGGAACCTCAGTGCTTGCATGTGGGCAGGCGATCAAAATGCGGCAACAGAATGTCTTTTTTTGACATAGTAGCTAAAAAAAATTAACTGCCTAAAAAATACTGAACCCCGACCCTGACTGCACCCAAATTATACTCAAATCCTTACCCTGATCTGCCCAAATCAGGTCAAAACCCTGACCCTACCTGCCCAAACTGAGCTCAAAACCCTGACCCACCCGGGCGGCACATACATAATACGTCACAAACAGGAGTACCCCCACCGGGGTCCCTGCCCAAAGACGCGGCCGGGATTCGAACCCGCAACCTCCCGCACTCTAGACCGTACTCTACCAACTGAGCTAACCAGTTAGGCGGTCGTACCGGATTCTACTTATATTAGCTTCGGGAGGAATGTAAAGTGCACAAAATTCAGAAGTAAAGGCGATGGAACTAATGCAGCTTACCATGTAGTTTATGCGTCCAATTAGGAATTGTTGAAATGTTTGTTAATTCAGTACAAACTCAGTTGAAGGTATCATATTTCATACTAGCCTTGATTAGCCTTCCCCTTAAAATTACCAACATTTCTAATTGGAGCAACAAAGTGTGCACTAACCTTGATTCACTTGCATAAAAAATATCCACTAAATTAGAACCTTTTACGGTACGCCAGGAGGATTTTCGAAAATTTACTTGAAATAAAGGTCATATGTCACATTCCATGTTAGCCTGCAATGCAGGCGTTTCTAGTGGTTTTCCCCGCTTTCGTGGACGTTTTCCGCTCGTGAATGAATTTCAGACGAGTAGGAATGGAGCGAGGACGAAAATATATTGCGGTTTCCCAAATATATCGCCTGCGTTGCAGGCTAGTTCCATGGAAACTGTCATGAAAATGAGTTAAGGTTGTGACTTTATCGAATCTGTCAAAGTGTCGAGAATATATCTTACACCCTCTTGGTTTATATCTTACCCCCTCTTGGTTTATATCTTACCCCCTCTTGATTTGCGGTGGCCATATTGAGACCCATGCCTTAACGCCCCTGAGTGTTGTGCATGTCCCCTGTCACTGAAGTACAAGTCCTTGACCTTTGTTCGACTCTAGATGGTAATAATTACGGCACATTAATGTCCCTATGTCCCTAATAAAATGATAAAAATAGCAGCCCCGATAAACTCAGGCATGTTATTAATGGTTTGTATATGAAAACGAGGCTACAGCTATTTTGTTGAATAGTCACTTGAATTTGCTCAAATCCTAGAACAATGGTGGTTATAACTAATCTCAACGTTTTTAGTCGTCCTAATATAAAATTTTGGTAAAATGTCTATCATGTGACAAACCACGTGATCACAAAAAGTTGAAAATTAAACTAAAACGGGGTGGGTACATTGTATATTTTACGTAACGATTTTGTGTTTATCTGATTACACTTGTGCTTGACTTTAAAGATCAGATTGGAATGGTTGACCCTGATAGACTGTTAAGGCGAAAATATAGAAAACAGGTCACGTGACCTGATCCCAGATAGGATCCCCAGTTACGATTCCCAAGTAGGATCCCATGTTATTATTTTCAGGGTGCGAGCCAGCGAGCCAACATTAAAATTCAAATATAGACATTTTGAAAATTCAGATACATTTTCCTGCATTCTGAAATGAATATTTCTGCACACGCATTGGTCAAATTTCTAGAACATATGAAAACTAGCAAGGCTGATCGGCTGTACGATGTTATTGATTGTGCCCAACATATAGAAGGGTCGACATCACGAGAACCAAGATGTATTTATCATGGGTTACGCAACTAGCGCATGGAGTGCGCAAATATATATATATCTACCATGTTTTCACAAAAGGGGTCTTAGGTTCTAAGGCTCCTTTTGTGAAAACATGGTAGATCTTGTGTGCCTTTAAGCTTTAAAAGCCGTTACTCGTGTTTTTGCCGTTTTCTTGAAAGGGAAATGGCAGCTGAAGACTTTTCAGGCCTTTCTAACCCATATAAATTGATCTCCAGGTATTTTATGTGAGGGTGGAGGACTAGTTCAAACATTTTCGCGGATAACTCGAGCTTTTAATGGATTTCGATGCACTATACGGCAATACAACGTTCTCTTAATGTAGATTGCGTTTAATCGATGGAAGTCAGTTGCTGTATTTTTAGTAAAAATACCAGAAAATGGCCTTTTTCTAACCTAAGCCTAACCTCTAGCTCTCAAATAAAGAAATTATGGGATACATGATAGATATACATAAGCACAAAATGATTATTCGCGTCCATGAACGCTTTCGCGTCGTGTCTCCAAAAGTAAATACCCAATATATGATACGAGTATAATATCAGACAGGGTTTGACTACATCCTACATTAGATTCCTATTACAGTAGATACATGATAGTGGTGCATAATACACACCACATGTACAAGTGCTTCAGGTTTGTTACGAATTACATCAGTAAGATTAATACAACGATTAATTGTGTTAAGTTATTTCGTTCAATCAATGAAACATTGTAAGAACGTTATAAGTATTGTATTGTAATGTATTAAATTATATTTTTTGAGTGAATAAAGACACGCATGCATTTCGTGCGACACGCTCCTATAAGTCTGTTCAGTATTACATGATAAATGTTTTATATTCGGGGGAGCTAATTAGAATATAAATGCTCTTATCGTGGGCCTAAGGATACCTAAGTGGGTCTAAAGATATCTAAGTATACCTAAACGGGTATCCTTGATACCTAAGTGCGGTCTAAAGATACCCAGGGTAGGACTAGGGATACCTAAGTAGGCCTTGGGATACCTAAGTGTAAGTGGGCCTAAGGATACCTAAGTGGGCCTAACGATACCTAAGTGGGCCTAAGGATACCTAAGTGGGCCTAAGGATACCTAAGTGGGTCTAAGGATACCTAAGTGTGCCTAAGGATACCTAAGTGGGCCTAAGGATACCTAAGTAGGCGTAAGGATACCTAAGTGGGTCTAAGGATAGATAAGTGGGTCTAAGGATAGATAAGTGGGACTAAGATACCTAAGTAAGGCTTAAGGATACCTAAATAGGCCTAAGGATACCTAAGTAGGCCTAAGGATACCTAAGTAGGCGTAAGGATACCTAAGTGGGTCTAAGGATAGATAAGTGGGTCTAAGGATACCTAAGTGGGACTAAGATACCTAAGTAAGGCTTAAGGATACCTAAATAGGCCTAAGGATACCTAAGTAGGCGTAAGGATACCTAAGTGGGTCTAAGGATAGATAAGTGGGACTAAGATACCTAAGTAAGGCTTAAGGATACCTAAATAGGCCTAAGGATACCTAAGTAGGCCTAAGGATACCTAAGTAGGCGTAAGGATACCTAAGTGGGTCTAAGGATAGATAAGTGGGTCTAAGGATACCTAAGTGGGACTAAGATACCTAAGTAAGGCTTAAGGATACCTAAATAGGCCTAAGGATACCTAAGTAGGCGTAAGGATACCTAAGTGGGTCTAAGGATAGATAAGTGGGACTAAGATACCTAAGTAAGGCTTAAGGATACCTAAATAGGCCTAAGGATACCTAAGTAGGCCTAAGGATACCTAAGTAGGCGTAAGGATACCTAAGTGGGTCTAAGGATAGATAATAATAATAATAATAATAATAATAACTTTATTACAGTGTCAATGTATTTAGCTGTTCAGCTAATGGGGGACACTTTAACAAAAGATAGAGTAAAATAAGATAAAAAGTAACCTAGAGTTATGTACAATTTTAAAATCTACTATAACTATACTTAAATATATTATGAAATCTAAAAATATATATGCAGAGCTAATTATATCATGAGCTGCATAATATGCAGCAGTAAGAATTGTTATCTATTAAGCTTGATATATCTAACTTTCGTATATTATGTTTAAACGAATTTAGACTGGACACAGTCCTAAGACTAGGCCTAAGCTTTGTCCATATAAATGGTCCCAAGTATCTAATTGAATGCTTTCCATAACTAACTGTTTCAAACCTAGGTATATCGAATTCACTGTTTCTGAGCGA
This sequence comes from Actinernus sp. WN-2022, assembly GCA_030867875.1. Lineage (NCBI taxonomy): Eukaryota > Metazoa > Cnidaria > Anthozoa > Actiniaria > Actinernidae > Actinernus > Actinernus sp. WN-2022. Next base: position 78,119,069 of record JAOWCC010000019.1, read on the forward strand.
GTAACGCGTACTTTTACTTTTGAACAAGCCCGAGACACTACTCGGTACAAGTCCGTATTTAACCTTGTACATCAGTGTAGCAATATCCTGTAAACGTCTATTATACAATGTTGGTAGCTTGGCACGGTTCAGGAGTTCCAGGTATGACTCTGACTTAGACCTGAAGACTGCCCTCAACGCTCGCTCCTGAACACGTTCAAGCTTCCTGCAGTCTGATGACTTACAAAAATGCCAAACTAAATGACAGTAAGTTAAGTGGGGCAGAATTGACGACATATATAGTGATAGCTTAGCTGTACAAGGTATAAGATTACGTAATCGCATAAGTACTCCTACTTTCCGACTAGCCTTGGTGCATAATTCACTTATGTGACTAGTAAAATTTAAACGTTCGTTAATGTATACACCTAATAGCTTAATCTGCCCTGTTCTCGTGATTTCATGGTCGTCTATACGCATAGTTTCATTCTTATTATTTTCAGCATCTACGTCCCTAGGATTAATTATTAATGACTGGAATTTGTCTGGGTTGGCTAGCAAGTTATTGTTCTTATACCAAGCCGAGGCTAACTGGCCTTGCGTCTTCAGACTTAATCCCACTGTGTCATGATAAGTGGGTCTAAGGATAGATAAGTGGGACTAAGATACCTAAGTAAGGCTTAAGGATACCTAATTAGGCCTAATGATACCTAAGTAGGCCTAAGGATACCTAAGTAGGCCTAAGGCGGGCCTAAGGATACCTAAGTGGGCGTAAGGATGCCTAAGTTAAAGCCTAAGGATACGTACTGGTGGGTCTAAGGATAGATAAGTAGGCCAACGAATACCTAACTGGGTCTAAAGGATACTTAAATGGGTATAAGGAAAGACTGAGGGCGTAAGGATACTTAAGTGGTCGTAAGGATACCTGAGTGGGTCTAAGGCGAGATAAGAGGGCCTAAGGACACCTAAAAAAAATGTAAAGTAAAGCAACTTTATTTAACGTCGGTAACTCGTGACAGTCTGGTGAGACTGATAAACTTGAGGCCGACGGGAGACCTACGATTTTACGTCCTTATCCGAGAAGACGTGAAGGTCTAACCATTTGCAGTTGTTTCACAAAGGCAGCACCTTCTATACTCAGTTATTTTAAGACCCTGAGTGTTGGTCCGGCCGGGGTTTGAACCCGCGACCTCCCGCTCGACAGACCGGAGCTTAACCATTTAGCTAACCGGGAGGCGGTGGGCGTAAGGATAGATAAGTGGGCGTAAGGATAGATAAGTGGGTCTTAGGATACCTAATTGGGACTACGATACTTAAGTAAGGCTTAAGGATACCTAAGTAGGCCTAAGGATACCTATTAAGTAGGCTTAAGGATACCTCAGTGGGCGTAAGGATGCCTAAGTATGCCTAAGGATACGTAAGTGGGTCTAAGGATAGATAAGTGGGCCTAAGGATACCTGAGTGCATGGGTCTTTGGATAGATGAGAGGGACTAACAAGGATACCAAAATGGGTCTAAGGATAAATTTCGTGGCAATTCATGGGGTCACTAGCTCATGGGTTTCTACATGAAGGGCTTACCCTTTAACTAGGAAGTATATACCCGGTTTGGGTATAACTTGATGGGGCCATATTGCAATCAAGACTCGTTCCCAGTCCCTTCCTCAACTCCGAAATGGCTAATATCGATAATATATATATATCTAATCTACCCTGTACTGGGATTAAAACACATTCAACAATAGGTTGTTCTTTACTGTATTTACTCTCCACGCAATGAAATACGTTATTGTATGCACAGTTGATATCATTTGTAAGTTAACGTTTAACATAATCGCATTGTCAATACAAGTTCTCTGATTCATTTTGTCGTATCTATATCTTGTGTGAGATCTTCCACCGGTAGTTGTGAAATGATGGGACTTCAAGCTAGGATTCTTTTCACTCTCTTCAAGTTCATGTTTCCCATTGCTTTCTCAAAGTATGTTTCCACTTTTTCTCTCTCGGAGAGCATGAGGTAATATTGCTTCTTGTTTGAATCTTTGCATCTGCAACTAGATTTTACCAGAATTAAATTTATAGTTGACGACTAATTCCCACAGCATATCCACTCACTAGTATAGAGCTTTTGGATAAAACTAACTTCATCCATCTTTTCAACTAAAATAAAACGAAGTTAGCGCTACCACAATTTTATATCCTACCGGCTTTCAAGATCAAGCATGATGTCAGAATTACAAAAAAAAAACTGTTACATAATAATAATTAACTTTATTCAATTATTAAATTAGTACGGTAGTCTACATCAACAGAGCTGGTTTTCAGACGAGCCGTATTGGCATACAAGTTAAAAAGTTAAAAAGACAAAAGAATTAAGCTACTTACAACTAGATATAAATAGTCAATGTTACTTTAAATACCAGATACAATGTCAATGAAACTAATACATTCAAGTTATTATCTCTAAAAGAAATGTAAACAGTTACGTTAGAACGAGACCATTATTTCTGTATTTCGACGTTATCATGGTGTAACGGAAATGTGCAGATAGGTATAAATACCTAAAAACTACAATTACATTAATTTATGTTTAAAAGAAGCTAGTGATTCGCGTTGCTACGTATCATGTGTTAAGTTGTTCCAGAGTGCTTCTCCACTATAAGCAAATATCCGTTTTCCAAAGTTGGTTTAGGGACTGGTAAATTAAGATTTAAAGTGGCATCCCTTAGGTTATAGTTATAAGGTAGTTTGGCCCATGACAATATACCTGAGTACTCGTCTACCCGCGGTGATTAGTATGCAGGCACAAGCGCGATCTCAAATCCTGCGGTGTAATTATAGATTCAAAAATAAATTATGTTGTTATCGCCTCAAATTGGATTTGAGTGTGACGTCATGGAATACAAAAACAGATTGTGACCGCCAACATTCTGAATCCAAAAATAGTCGATGACTCATCGCGAGAACAATAGTCGCCGCACGAGAACAATAGGCGCCGGTTGGTGAACTCTAATGGGCCCTTTGCAGGAATGCAATCATGTGGCGGTGCTGCATGGCAAAAAAATCTAGACTTCATTTAATTAATTTAATCTAGACTTCATTAATTTAGTTAATAGAGGGGAATGGAAACCCGGCAAACTTCAAAGGGGCTAACAACGGCGCTGCGATTTATGTTGGAAGGGGGCAAGACAAAAGATTGTGCAGGGTCATAGTTCATTAGCGTCCCCTGAACGACTGAACTCACACGTTTCTATTGGCTGATTGATTAACACATTGGAATTACTATTGTGTTTTGTGCAGGGTAGTAGTTGAAAAAAGCTAACAAAGACATATAACAAAGAAGGTCGCTGGGTTTCATAACCATTCCACTCTATTAACTATGTTTAAAGGTACTTTTACGAGATCGGTAGTATTATAAGCAAAACCTATTTGTAAATGCTATTTTCCACCTCCAATCGACTGTCGATCTTTCTAAAACAGCGTTTTACAAGATAGCTTGCCATCCAGCATCACGAGCTCAATTCATTCGTAAACGAAGTATTATATCAGCACGTGACTGTATATAGCTAGCATGCAAAGGCCTATTTATATACCACACAGAAGCATATTGATGAACCAAGTCAACTAAAGAGTTGAATTCTTGATATCATCCCTGAAACAATTACAAGTAATATCAATGGATTTCAGCTTAATAATTACATTACCGATTACATTACAGAATGATATACATCCTAAATAAACTATTATCTTACAAAAGTGATGTGTCTGAGCTGAGTTGTCAGAAGAGATATACGGTACCTATAAATTTTATCACACATATTTGAATACTGGAGACAACTGAAACAGGTTAGGAAACTTTTTTCCAAAATTCTTGATGATGTTTCAAAACAAAACGAGGAAAGACATGCAGTTAATTCCCATGCAGCATGGAAAATTCCAGTGCAAATTTCCCCGCTTTGTAACTCCAGAATTTTTCAAGAGCTCCCACTTTAAGTTTAACTGTCCCAAAAAATATAAGAGCTGCCCCTCAATTTCTTCATATTCGCCCTCGTTATATTAAATAACTTTCTCTAATGCAAATAAAGCCATAAAGCCTGTTTGACGGCTCATCTGTAATTCAATCCGAAAATAAAAAACAGTATTCTATTCTACACCGGTATCACTTGTACTACAATATAAGAAATGGGGAGCCCTGGTTCCGCTGCGACAGGGCCAGAATAATAAGACAATATAGGGGCGCTGCGAGTCCCCAAACTCCAAGAACATCCCAAACCTAGCTCAAAACCCCTACACTCGAAGCAGCGCCTCCCAGACTAATTAAAAGCATATCTTATCCAGAGACGGAGCCATTGGTGGCGAAGGAGGTAGCTAGCCATCTCCCATTTGGAATGGCAAAAATATTTATGTAAAGCTGGAGATAAAATATAGCTATTCTAGTGAGCACGTTTTCTTGGATTGATAAAGTTTCGCATTATTTGTTTATTGTATATTTGACACCCGAGGAGGAGGTGGCCTCATCACTGTTTTAACATTCTTAATCATCGTGAACTTTGTCCAGATGCACCTTAATATTATGAAAAACAAGGGTCCCAGGCCCTGGAGTTCCATATAGACGATATCGTGAAGTTCCATCTATCGTTAGTTCTCATCTTAAATCGCACAACGGGGATAATCTCGTGTTAACTTATTATTGCGGCTAGTATTACTGGAAAGCTAGTCGTAAACACGATAGAGGGAAAATCTCAGAAGTTCAATCTAAAAGTTCAGTAATATAATAGTACTGATTCCGACTTCTCCTTAGATAATTCAGAGAGGCTAATGCAATCACGTGAATTTTCCCATTACGTATATTGAACAATATTCCATCTCACTATATTAACACTCAGCTGATTTAAGATATAACTAAATATATGGGAGGATGTTGAACAGCACTATTAATGTCCATCCTCTTTTTCAAGTCCTACCTCAAACCTCATCTCTCCAATTACTAATCTCTCAATCCAAGTTTACTCTAGTCCCACTGATTCTTAGATTGTGGACTACCCATATTCGTTAGTATTCATCTAGTGGTTTCGTGTCCTAGGGTTGTCTTCCGCAGACACACAAACAAGATACAGTGGAACTCTCTCTGTGCGACCACCTCTCGTAGGCGACCACCTCTCTTAAGCGACCATTTACCAAAAGCCCGTTTTGTCTCTCAGTCAAAACACTGCATTGAATACCTCTCGTAAGCGCCCACCTCTCGTAAGCGACCGCGACCACCTTTTGGGCTTGGGAGTTGGATTTATCCTTGTTATTTTACCTCCGGTAAGCGACCGTACAACTGAAATCGTTCACACAATCCTCGATTAAAAGGTTTTTCAAGCCATAAACTGTAAATAGTTTTTGACACTATCAAGCCCCGTTTATCTGTTGAAGTTCATGTTCGCTGAAAATTTTAAAGGTTTTGAGGTTGGAGTACTACAAACCCATAATAATAAACTGTAGTGATAAAGTATGTTGTTGCATTGATATTCCCTGTCCCTAGATTACTAAAATGTGGGCTTCCTGGGCTGGTTATACTCTCGTAAGCGACCACCTCTCGTAAGCGACCACTCGTAAGCGACCACTTTTCCAGGTCCCGAGGGTGGTCGCTTACGGGAGGTTCAACTGTAGTTCCAGGTCTTTGAAGGGAAGGTCCCGCCTCATATATCGACATTGTTTGCTGTCATCCCTCCATTAACAATAACAGGGTTTCCTATCTAATCCACCCATCCAACAGATCGTTGTACTGAACGATTTAGCACTGATTGGTGATTCTAGAGTTAAAATTTTATGTCACACCCATGCACAGCCGTAGGTTCAGTTTACACTGGCCTAACAAGATAAACAAGAAAAGGGGTGGTGAAACCCCTGTGGTCAGTAGAGGGATGACAGCTGAGTGGGCGAATTGCCATCTCCGAATCAAAGTAATATAGAAGAACACTCGTAAGTAGTTATATATGGCGTCAAATATCCGCCAAAATTCAACTTTGCGGTTCAACATTCAACTTCGCGATCCAACATTCAACCTCGGGGTTCGACATTCAACTTCGTGATCCAACATTCAATTTAGTCATGGAACTTTAGTGTTTGTAAAACCAACATTGGTGTTCTACAATTCAACATTCATGTATACAAATTTATACAGTTTCGAGAGACCGTCAAATATCCGCCAAAATTCAACTTGGCGGTTCAACATTCAACTTCGCGATCCAACATTCAACTTCGGGGTTCGACATTCAACTTCGGGGTTCGACATTCAACTTCGGGGTTCGACATTCAACTTCGGGGTTCGACATTCAACTTCGGGGTTCGACATTCAATTTAGATGGAACTTTAATAGTGTTTGTAAATTCTGCATAATTTGGTGTTCTAAAATTCAACATTCATGCATGTATACAAATTTATTCAGTTTCGAGACCGCGTCAAATATCCGCCATCTTCCTTGGACTTTGGTGATCCTACATTTTTAGTATGTGCATTGAACATCGAATTTATCAAATTTGACGTTCATTTTCCAAATATTCAACATCCATGTCCACAAATAGCCTGAATTTCAGCCGTCTCCTCTGCTTCGTTCCTCCCGAAAGGAGGATATTTGACGCTGTCTCCACAGGAAGCCCAAGCTCTGTTTATGTAAATTTAATTCATAAGGGTTTGTATGGGAATTTTTAAATCTGGTTTTTCGATAAATATACTGTAATAAAGTGAATAAAACTTACCTGGTGTCTATGATCTGTGTCTTGGCTGTGTCTGTACGTAGTTTCAGCGAATTTGGGCGAATTTTGAATCCCTTACTCTTCATACTAAAGAAGAAATGAAGAGTAAGGGATTCAAAATTCGCCCAAATTCGCTGAAACTACGTACAGACACAGATCATAGACACCAGGTAAGTTTTATTCACTTTATTACAGTATATTTATCGAAAAAACAGATTTAAAAATTCCCATACAAACCCTTATAAAATTAAATTTACATAAACAGAGCTTGGGCTTCCTGTGCTGTCTCTCGAAACTGAATAAATTTGTATCTGGCCAATGTTGAATTTACAAACACTAAATTTCCAAGCTAACCAGCACTCCCTTGACAACCAACAGAGATTGACTGACCCGTGGTATCATAGCTGGAGTTCGAAGCGTTTTTTCGTCTTACTTACTAAATTGATCTCGAAATAAGTCTTATACAGAACAAAAGTAAAGGTTTTTATTTACTTTTGATCCGGTATTTTGTCAAATATGCTGGGCAAAATAGAGTTTGGACGCTCAAACGAAACATGGCGGCCGCTCAACAAGGTAAAGTAGTCATAATTAAACGAATAGTATTGCAATAGTTGAGCAGATTCCTTCTTCCTTTTATACTATATTATATAAACCAGTAATTACGGCGTTAATTTCTCAGGTTTATAACTTTGGAGAGTACACGAAACATTGACGAACGGTGACAGTGTCAGTATTAAAATGCAATGGTCGATATGACCACAGGAAGGCCAAGCTCTGTATTTGCGCTGTGAAAGTTCTAGAAGAAGAAAATGAAAAATAAATAAAATATTTAACTTTGAAGAACTGGTCTTGTGTTATCATGTGTCTATAATTAACCATATAGCAATCAGTTAGTACTCTGGCACCTGTAAATCGGGCCTCTATAAACTTGATTTTGGTTACAGTAGACATATTTCAAGTTGCTCTAAATTTCTCTTAAAAGCAGTATTTTTAATCCACTCAAATTTTTGCGACCTTTATCAAAATTGTCTCAAATTTTCTCGGCTAGTACACTGCATACTCTGGTAATCTGAGTAGATTTTGTCTTTAGCCATGAGAATGTTTATCATTTTTGGGTTAATTGACAGTGTTCCTTTAATAATATTAAAATTTTATAGTGAGTGGTTAATAATGTATCCCTGTTACTGGCTACCCTTGCACCAAAAGCCCGGAAATTCCGCGGTATTCCGCGGAAAAAAGCTCGGTAAATATTCCGTGCTTTCCCGGAGCCAATCCGGGCTTTCCGCACGAGTAAAATTCCGCGGAAAGCCCGGAAAAATCCGGGATATTCCGGGAAACCACGGAATTTAAGAAAACCTGGAAAATCCGGGGTTTTCCGCGAAAAAAGCCCGGAAAACATTCTGGGCTTTCCCGGAATCCATCCGGGCTTTCCGCGCGAGTAAAATTCCGCGGAAAGCCGGAAAAATCTGGGATGTTCCGGGAAAGCACGGAATATAAGGAAACCTGGAAATCCGCGGAAAGCCCGGAAAATCCCTAGCTATCCCGATAATTTTCCGTGCTTTCCCGGATTTCCGAATTCTAGGAAATCCATAATTTTACACGGTTTAAAAATCTAGGGAAATGTTATTTGCTTTCGCAGAGTTTCCCCCAGCTTTGCAAGTCAAATTTAACCTTTTCTGCTGGAACGAGTAATAGGTACTTATATTGGCTGTTTGGAAGGGCCAGACGGGAAACTATTTGGCTCGAGGTTATGACGTACGGACCGAGCGCACGTACAAAATGACCGAGAGCCAAATATTTTCCCGTCCGTCCCGACCTAACTCAGTCGATAGGTTTTTTTATCATATGGTATGGCGTATAACATGACATGTTAAATAAAAATGCCAATTATACGGTCATCTACAAAGTCAATAAGTTGAACATATATAATATATAATACAAGAAATCGGAATCTGTGGTATGGCGTATAACATGACATGTATCCAAAAATGACAAATATACGGTCATCTACAAAGTCAATAGGTTATGGATCAAGCCCGGTTAAAATTTAAAACCATGTGTGTTTAGTTTAGATTGAGAGTTAATACTTTTGACTTAAGCCTGAGCTAGACAATGACTGTTTGTAAAATTCCTAACATGCTGTGAAACAGGAAACAACGTGTAACAAATACGAATATAGGCCGATTTGAATTTATCATAATGGTATGGTATAGCGTATAACATGACATGTTTACTAAAATTGGCAATTATACGGCTATCTACAAAGTCAATATGTTGAAACATATATAATAAGTAATAAGGTAATACAAGGGACAGGAGGATTTTTAGATATGCATATATAACAGATTAAAAACGAGCTCGTTTTAATTTTATAGTATAACGAGTGGAGTACTTTGGATTGCGAGACTGACAGTATAATTCTTATCATCAGGGGTCAAAAATTATACTGGATTGCCTGGTGTAATTTCGTGGAATTTGTATATTTTGTAGAAGGAAATTTGGCCAATTTAAAATGCACGCGGGAGAAAGTTAAAAACGTGTGAAAACTCCGAGAGAAAGTACCAAGCAGTCGTATGTTTCAAAATCGAAAGACGTCTACGATTTGACCCTACATACTCAGTTCACAATGTGTATCTACTCGTTATGATTATGGTGACCTTAAATAGTATAGGAAGGGAGGAGATCATGCTTACCTAGGAGAGTAACAGTACTGGGCTGGGGGAGATGCAGCTCGCGGTATTTTATCAGGTAAAGGTCAAGGAAAGGAATGCGGGTGTTTAGTTTTAAAACGGATGCTATTTAAAGACGGCCAATAGAAGGTGTTAAGTTTGGTGAAAAACTTACCATATATGGTAATGATGCGGGAAAGGGAGGGGGAGAGGGGTGATTGACTTTGTAGATTGACCTATTGACTTTGTAGATGACCGTATATTTGTCATTTTTGGATACATGTCATGTTATACGCCATACCACAGATTCCGATTTCTTGTATTATATATTATATATGTTCAACTTATTGACTTTGTAGATGACCGTATAATTGGCATTTTTATTTAACATGTCATGTTATACGCCATACCATATGAATTGTAGAACACCAATGTTGGATTTACAAACACTAAAGTTCCATGACTAAATTGAATGTTGGATCGCGAAGTTGAATGTCGAACCCCGAGGTTGAATGTTGGATCGCGAAGTTGAATGTTGAACCGCAAAGTTGAATTTTGGCGGATATTTGACGCCATAGTTATTGAGGTGGGGGATGTTCATATGATTCCTCCATTCCGACAACCGGCACTAGTCCATTTCATTGTACTACAGTTCACCCCCGGACGTGCTTTACTGTCTGACTATCGATCAAAAATCGGACACATTCTAATCCTATTTTGACGGCAATAAACCAATTTTGATCAATTTAGAAGAGTTCAGGACATGCTTATCTTATTGTACAAAACATTCTTTTAAATACGTGGCTGCGAATGAACAGGATGATGACCTGAGGGCATCTCCTAATCTAGCCACTTTTAACGGCATACAATTAGACAGAGGATTATCCCTGTGTTGTAATTATTGTTCTTGTTGTATTTTGTCTTGTATTGTTACTTCCGTATGTTCGAAGATACTAGCATCATAATGCTAATCTCAAATTCGAACTGAAATAAAGTCTATGTATGTATCTATATATGTATGTATGTATCACACTGCTAGGTCCACCTTGGCGACGGAATCTAAACATTTTCTGTAATACATTTTCTGTAATCTTTGCCTCCAGGAATGGTAGGAAACTTCTGAAACTTCATAGAATTTCATTAATCAGGCTTCCATATATGTTTACAATCGCTCGAATCCAACGCCTCATACCTTTATTCCGCATGGCGGGAAGATGCATTATAAGTTCATCAGTACCGTAAAGATTCGATTAAGCGCCCGGGGCGCTTATTTAATTTTTGAGGGTCGAAGGGGGGCGCTTATTCGGGAGGGGGCGCTTATTTTTTTTTTTTAAATGCTGCAATCCGAGTCAATAAAAAAAACATAACTTTTATTAATATCCTAACAAGAACTGTAACATGTAAAAAACCCTGGTCGCGTGTCAGTCAATGGCTGAGTCAGTACTTTCAGGGCCGGAAGTAATACCGTACGTTGTAACGGTAATCGGTAAGTGTTAAGGTCGCTGGTACTTAAAGTGCACCTAACCCATTTTACATTTTTTATACATATGAATCTTTGAAAGGTTTTGAGTACTTCTGTGAAGAAATTTTTGGCTTACATAGAATACTCTATGTTCTATGTTTGTTTGAAATGGTGAAAATTTGATCTTTCCTGACCCATGACCGCGTAAGAAAAAGACTGGGTCGATTCTTGATATTACGTCATCTAATTCATTCCACTTTGCAATAATTTGAATAAATATTTAGCAGCTTGTCTAAAATAACTGTTTTCTTTACTAACAACTAACAGACTGTGTATATTATCTATATATCGATGTTGTTGTGATAGAAAGGCGACATGGAGAATAATGCATTAATGAGGTGACGTAAGATCAAGAATCGACCCAGTCTTTTTCTTACGCGGTCATGGGTCAGGAAAGGTCAAATGTTCACCATTTCAAACAAGCATAGAACATAGAGTATTCTATGTAAGCCAAAAAATTATTCGCAGAAGTACCCAAAACCTTTCAAAGATTCATATGTATAAAAATTGCAAAAGGGGTTAGTTGCACTTTAATCCATGACAATTTCATTGGGGGGGGGGGGGCTTATTTGCGAGGGGGCGCTTATTTCAGAAAACGCAGTGGAAGGGGGGGGGGTTAATCGAATCTTTACGGTATGCTTCAAAAGATTCTCTAAAGATTCTAAAGAGGACTATGTAACGTAAGCATGTCCAGTACAAGGCCACAAAGGAGGGAGTTTTATATGGAATATATATATTCGCATATTATGCTGTTAACTTGTTATATATAACACGAAATATATTATGCAATTATCTGTCGAGGCTTGTGGAAGCAGTATCAGGGATTCATGTATTTATGCTCGTGTCCGGATTTTACAGTATTTGCATTGCAAATAATTTCACATTCCACACTTGTTTGTGTTTCTTCTATTGTATCTTTACCATATATAAGATACTTAGATTAAGCGTTCTTCACTCTCAGGGCTACACTACTACGAATGACTCGACAGTTAATTTCGTATGCTTTATTTCAGTTTGTCGAGCAGCGCCCTCTGTTCGCTCAGACGTCGTCGTCCACTTCTGATACCATTTCCCCTCAGAACTTCAGTAATTTCGTCCGTCAACGAAAACATCCAGCACCCGTTTCCAGAACCAAGTCGACATCTGCTTCAGGTCTTCGGAGACGTAACTGCCTGTATACACAACATACACCCGGCTCTACAACGAAAACCAAGCCAGTGGCACAAGCGGAAAATATCTCTAATATACTAGTAGCATATCTAATAACGAACTAGTAAAAGAACTTATTAAAGGTAAAGAACATTACACTCTAAACGAGACAGTTACGAGTTCAAGGGTAATTAAGTCACACGATAAGTGTTATACCCAGTTATATTGGCAAAGGTACACTCAGAGCTCATATTAATTGTTGTCAATATCGGAGAGACATGAAGATCAACCACCAGCGATGTCATTTAAGATTATAGACGAAGGGAGATACAATTCCTTTTATTACCACGCCTTCGTCAGAAACGTTTTCTAATAACTCCCGCGAAGCAGTCTAGATTAGACGGTGCTACAGAAGAACCGACTGTAGTAAACCCGATTTCGGCTTCGGTGTAAAAATCCGGTAAAAGTGGTTATCTTGGAGTTAAGACACACACGTAAACAAAAATAGGTCTGGGATCTTTTTGTATACTGTTGTATACGATCAAAATGGTACACTGATAGTCAGTGTTACACGTGTGTCGAAGATTTAAGCATGCAAGCATCGCTTATAAATATTTTACTGTTACCTACTTAGTAACATAAGATTTGAAGTTGTATGGATCCCTAGAGATCAGAATCAGCGAGCTGATTTTATCAGTAGAATTGTAGATCGAGTTAAGAGAGAATCTTTCGATATGGCCCATACAAATTCGGTTCCTACACAGTTGACATATTCGTGAGTACGAGAACAAATCGCTCGTTCTTCCTATTTATCTCATCCCTAGAGTTTTTACTCATATTTGTGCTAGATGCGTAGGGATTTATTTTTATGTTGCCTTATTGGCCCTCGAGCATCTTTTGCCCATGGATACATAGTGGTACAGGCCACCGTCGCCATTTTTTATCGATACCTGCTGATACTTATCGTATCGGTTTACGAGTTAGGTTCTAACGAGAACTCCATGTTCAGTTCACCTAAACTTTTGCTCGGCCGTAGTACTCTACGATTCGATGGAACTAAGTACAGTTGTTATTTTATTATAATTTCATCAGGACGCGATCGATTATAGAATTCAGGTAACGGAAGTTCTAAGAGGAAATCTGATCATTTAGGCCCACTTGGACCCAGTCACAAATAAGTTCACACGTGTCATGTTTATAGGTTTTGCAAACCCAATCTGAGTTGAAGGCGCTAATTATATCTTTTGGGCCCACTTGGACCTGGTCACAAATAAGTTGACGTGTATGTTTATACCTTGGGACCACTTGGACCTAGGCACTTACTGTCACGCATGTTATTTATACATTTTGGGTCCACTTGGACCAGGTCACAAAAACAAGTTGACGTGTATGTTTATACCTTGGGACCACTTAGACCTAGGCACTTACTGTCACGCATGTTATTTATACATTTGGGTCCACTTGGACCAGGTCACAAATAAGTTGACGTGAATGTTAATACCTGGGACCACTTGGACCTAGGCACTTACTGTCACGCATGTTATATATACATTTTGGGTCCACTTGGACCAGGTCACAAATAAGTTGACGTGAATGTTTATACCTTGGGACCACTTGGACCTAGGCACTTACTGTCATGCATGTTATTTATACATTTTGGGTCCACTTGGACCAGGTCACAAATACGTTGACGTGAATGTTTATAACTTGGGACCACTTGGACCTAGGCACTTACTGTCACGCATGTTATTTATACATTTTGGGTCCACTTGGACCAGGTCACAAATACGTTGACGTGAATGTTTATACCTTGGGACCACTTGGACCTAGGCACTTACTGTCATGCATGTTATTTATACATTTTGGGTCCACTTGGACCAGGTCACAAATAAGTTGACGTGAATGTTTATACCTTGGGACCACTTGGACCTAGGCACTTGCTGTCACGCATGTTATTTATACATTTTGGGTCCACTTGGACCAGGTCACAAATACGTTGACGTGAATGTTTATACCTTGGGACCACTTGGACCTAGGCACTTACTGTCAGCATGTTATTTATACATTTTGGGTCCACTTGGACCAGGTCACAAGTAAGTTGACGTGAATGTTTATACCTTGGGACCACTTGGACCCTTGGACGGTACGTTGTACCATTGGTGATGATTGAAGGACCACTTGGACCTTATCATGTTATGGAGCAATGCAGTGCTGTTCATGGAACACCTATGTCCTCAACTAGACCACTTGGACCCGTACCCAGCCAGTCTAGGACCTCTGGGAGTCGTGATGCGCGACTGAATCATAATAGAGATAACAGTTCACTTGGACATAGTTATAAGCGAAAATCCAAGTTTCTATAGATCGGATAATTAGATAAATACACTTGGATACTTAACCAATTACCGATATACCAGAATATTGAATTTATTTCTAGACATCGCAAGGGCAGCAAAAATAGATGGATGTTCGTTTTTCCTCAAGCTCTCTAGCTTTCGTAATCCATAAAAGTTTATGGCCTTCAATATTAAACGCTACATAGGGCAGATAATACTGTCCTCGATTGTTGCAGAATTTTTAAAATATGGTGACAAGATAGCGATCATTTTCCGGTATATATTTCCCAGATATGACTTTATCCGGTTCACTATTTCTTCAATCAATGTTGGAAGGTAGGAAAAAGTTTAAATACTCATTAATTACTATGTTATAAACTGGGCACATAAAATAGCAGGTTTGAAGACGACTTTCCTTGTAATAGATCCCGGTAATAGATTCATTGTTAACGGCAATTGTTGAAGCTTCGAAAGATAACACCCGAATGAACTTGTTAGGAAAGTACATCCGATAACTCCGGATACTGTTATAATTATTCATACCTATTTCGAAGAGAGTAGTAATCTACTTGGTACTAGATCACTAACATGTGTCTATTATCTTATGCTGGATCCTTCAGAATCCCAGAACCATTGAATATCAGAAATAATAGAATTTTTCTGGAAGATCGTCTTACGAATTTAAATTGAATCAAACAAAACTGATAAGTACAGAGACGGGCATGGGTTTACATGCGAAAACGTTCAATAAGACATGCCCATATTATTATTTACCGCTGAACTGACATTCGTCACGCTCATATCGCAGAGGAATCTACTGATTTTATTATCAGATCTACTAGACATGAAGAGGATTCTAAAAGTAATGTGTTCTCTGAAAAACACGAAGTACTTAGCAAGAGATATCTTAAAAGTTAAATCAGCGGAAGTGGGCATTGATACGGTGGCCCTGAAGGGCCATGTGGAAAGCGCGATACTTTTTCCGATCTAGGCTTTCGCAGCGACTTTCGCAGCGACTTTCGCAGCGACTTTCGCAGCGACTTTCGCAGCGACTTTCGCAGCGACTTTCGCAGCGACTTTCGCAGCGACTTTCGCAGCGACTTTCGCAGCGACTTTCGCAGCGACTTTCGCAGCGACTTTCGCAGCGACTTTCGCAGCGACTTTCGCAGCGACTTTCGCAGCGACTTTCGCAGCGACTTTCGCAGCGACTTTCGCAGCGACTTTCGCAGCGACTTTCGCAGCGACTTTCGCAGCGACTTTCGCAGCGACCTTTGCCCGCTATTATCGCGGGCTCAAATTAAGGAAACCAAAGTCCTAAAAACCTAAGACCTTAACTGTTTGGGGCTTACTGTACTTTTCGAAACTGTATTTTGTATATTTAGCTAATTAGGGGATTTAGAACTGAGCGAACTGGAGAACAGATTATCAATGAATCGAGAAAACTGAACCGAGGAAACCGAATCCAACA
Organism: Actinernus sp. WN-2022; assembly: GCA_030867875.1. Classification (NCBI taxonomy): domain Eukaryota; kingdom Metazoa; phylum Cnidaria; class Anthozoa; order Actiniaria; family Actinernidae; genus Actinernus; species Actinernus sp. WN-2022. The sequence continues at coordinate 78,134,931 of JAOWCC010000019.1, forward strand.
ATCGCTGGACTTGAGAGGACTCTACCTTGAGTATTCGAATGAAAATGTTGGAAAAGGACACCGAATTGAGCCAAATTGAAATGAGATAAGTGATTTTTTCCTTTTTTCCCCATCTTAATTATTTTCTTCTTGACCATTTAATCTCTTTCCCGTTGTTTCCAGTTCATTTTATTGATTTTCCAGCGAGAATCGCCTTTCCAATGAAGTCACCCTTTGTTGATGTTTCCACAGGGGTACGGTCAATTTTATAATTTCCTCTATATATATGAGTTCAGTTCGCTCGTTTTTCTTGTTCTGTCATTCTTTTTCCGATTCAATAAAATTCTTCTTTGTTCTCCTAGTTTGTTCATGTCATTTCCTGTTCGACAAATTGTTTTTCCAATCCGAAAAGCAGTTTTAAACCTCAGTTCTGTGTATTCGATTCATGTCCGTAAGCCATATTCTGTTCGGTTTCGGTTTCGGTTCTAATTACTCAGTTCAGTTTTCTCCATTTCTTTGTGTCCACAAGCTGCTCCATTAGGCGTTTTGCTTCGGTTTCCAGTTCTATTTCTTCTATTCATGCACTCAGTTCAGTTTACTCGGTTCAGTTACTCAATTATGTGTACTCGGTTCACTTATCTCAGTTCAACTTATAATAATAATAATAATAACTTTATTAACGTGTCAATCTTATAGCTGACCACAAGTAGTCTACTAATCGGGGACACTAGTTAAAATACACCTAATATATATCTAGGAACGCTATTAACATTTACAAATATATGAGTAAGAAATATAATACGATCAGCATAGTATAGCACGATTTAGTGTTAAACAGAATAAAATCTTACATAATGATAGTTTGAGATAAAATGATTAAAATAACACAATGGTTCCTGCAAGGGCTAATTACCTCCCATATGTGTATATATATAAATATGTAAAACTAAGTTTAAAATTTGTCAAGGTTATCTATAAATACTCTATTTACAGTCAATGATTGAAATAACTATCTTATCACTGATCACTCGCACTTTCCCACCCTCATTATGTAAACATGTAATTATTTTTGCTATTGCAAAGAAAACAATTCTTGCAAGAGTCGCTGGCTGCCAGACTAGTTAGATCTCTTTTTCTAATATTACTTTTGAAACTTTGTAGCGTTGGTAAGTTTCTCTCTTTCGAGCTAAGCTTGGACCACAAACAAGGGCCAAAGTACCTAAGTGCATGCTTTCCATATTTTACAGTTTTAAAACTTGGAATATAAAAGTCTGAATTTCTAAGGTTGTAAGATGATGGTGATGATTTAAAAAGTTCCATAATGTTTTTAGGTTGCAGATTGTACTTAGTCTTATACATAAAAATTGCTATATCCTGCAAGCGTTTGTTGTAAAGGCTCGTCATCTTAGCTCGCTTTAGAAGTTCATCGTATGTCGAGTTCCAGTCACAGAATACTGCTCTTAGTCCTCTCTCGTTTACTCGTTCCAGTTTTTTCTGATCACTCGCTCTGCAGAAGTGCCAAACAAGGCCACAGTAAGTCAAATGTGGCAAGACTGCAGATTTGTAAATTTGCAATTTTGCCTCAATTGGTATTAGTTTTCTTAGTCTATTGGTATTAGTTTTCTTAGTCTGGCTCAATTCGGTGTCCTTTTCCAACGTTTTCATTCGAATACTCAGGGTAGAGTCCTCTCAAGTCCAGCGATTGTTGGTTCGATTTCCTCGGTTCAGTTTTCTCGATTCATTTATAATCTGTTCTCCAGTTCGCTCAGCTCTAAATATCCTAATTGACTAAATATACAAAATACAGTTTCGCAAAGTACAGTAAGCCCCAAACAGTTAAGGTCTTAGGTTTTTAGGACTTTGGTTTCCTTAATTTGAGCCCGCGATAATAGTGGGCAAAAGTCGCTGCGAAAGTCGCTGCGAAAGTCGCTGCGAAAGTCGCTGCGAAAGTCGCTGCGAAAGTCGCTGCGAAAGTCGCTGCGAAAGTCGCTGCGAAAGTCGCTGCGAAAGTCGCTGCGAAAGTCGCTGCGAAAGTCGCTGCGAAAGTCGCTGCGAAAGTCGCTGCGAAAGTCGCTGCGAAAGTCGCTGCGAAAGTCGCTGCGAAAGTCGCTGCGAAAGCCTAGATCGGAAAAAAGTATCGCGCTTTCCACATGGCCCTTCAGGGCCACCGTACATTGATCCGTCGGGTTATAGTAAACTTACAGTTTTAGATTCGGAGGTGCCACTTCCAATGCAAATTTAGGGCTGTCAGATTGGGTGGCAGATAGAAGTCTGAAAAGGTCAAAGACGGATACGTTTAAAGTCTAAGTAAAGTCTCGTTTGATTGTTTCACAAAACCTTGGCTTACACAGTAACTCGTTCTGTCACAAGTTCGGTACTTATACCATCTCAGAAGCTAGTACAGTTCTGTCGGGGGACAACAGCTGTGCCTTGGCCCCGACCCAGATTTCCTTCTATTACCTTTGTATTTCCCCCAAGTGGTTTTTAGAAGGTTGGAGGTTTTTTCTGGCCTCCCTGGTACAGCTGGAAACATTTAAGTCAATTGTAACATGTCAATACAATAATTGTATTTTATTATTTAATTTATGTAATTCCTGTAATAAACGGAATTACGCGTTGCTGACAGACCATAATCAATTACGAATTACGTTCATTCTAGTTCTGTATGCTCCTTCCTACCAACAATAATAAATGATTGTGTTATATTGTTGTACTGGTTTTTGTAAAGGGAGGACTAGAGCATAAAGAAGTTATTTTCGGAACAGAGTAGAGAAAATAACCGTGATTGACTTCAGTGCATTCAGCATAGAATATATGCAAATCAGTGGCAACCTCGTCCCCAGGGTCTTCTCGGTCAGATCCAAGAGGAGGATGGAACACCTGTGAACGAGGCTGGCACGTGACCTACATAGTTTGCGGCCATCTTGGATTCGGAGTTCATATCGATATTGAAAGGCAGATATAATCCATTTGCATCTTGTGTATTTTTAAGCTTCAGCCTGTCTTATTAGTGCTGTAGTATTCTAGAATACTTCCATTTTCGATTTAAGTTTGTTTTTTGAGCAGATTTTCTCAAATGGCTGACCTAGATGAGGTTCAAGACAGTCTTCTTGATTCGGCATTAGTGTCTGGAAAAGATGAAGCGGATGATTCTGTGTTAAGTGAAATAGCAGCACACGACTCGGTTGTTGACGATGGAGTGGAAGATCCGGTAAGTTAGTAAGAGTCAAATAGAAGAAGGGAAGAGAGAGCTCATATAATTCATGATTTTTGACATTACTCATTCATTCGATTCATTGAGATAGTATTTGGTAGCGAACCGAAGCGAAAACTGCACGTTTGTGTTGTAGGAGCTTGAAGCAATCAAAGCAAGAGTGAAAGAAATGGAGGAAGAAGCCGAAAAGCTAAAGGAAATGCAGAAACAAGTGGAGAAATCAATCATGAGTCCGCCACCTTCAGGTCCCATCTCAAAATCTGAATCAAATTTAAATGGTTTATCCCATTATTTATCTAAGCTATATCAGTATATGTCTGCATAGCCAGTAGCTAGACTGTACTAGCTATAGCATGTGACTAGACTGTACTGGTGATAGCTATAGCATGTGGGAATGGTGGTCTTGCTCTCACTGCTTAGCCACATGCTGTGTAGCCACTGCATAGCACAGCTTCTAGACTTATAAGTAAAGTTTGCTATGTTGCTACATGTACGGTTTCACATGTACGTACCACACATATACACACTGCATAGCACAGCTTCTTGACTTATAATTTCACACGTAGCAGAGGTTCACTGTGTAGACGAAACCGTGTAGACACATACCATTGCATAGGACAGATTCTCGACTTAGACCTATAAGTTATAATGGAGGGATTTCTTCGTTAGTGAAGAATAGGAGGTGGAATGGTCTAGCTCTCTGCATAGTTCTCTCTCACCAGATACTGTGTAGCCACAGCTGGATACACAGAGCTTAGAGTTGCAGGGGATTCTGCAGTTGCTCTCCTTATATTGACTAACAATAATAGACTGCAACCTTGGTTTCTATCATCAAATAGTTGATACATGTAGGAACCAAAAGTGAGAAGTCAGATTGTTTTAGCAAGCCACCATTCTATCAACTTAGCAATTGAGAAAATGTGAAAAAACCTTGCAAAAAAAAAACATTTTTCTAAGTGTTTTTATCTGCAGCAACATATCAAGCGACAGCAACTGAGTTATGCTAATTTTTGATAGCCTGTTGGCTCTAGTTCACCATCTGCATTCCTTACAAGCACCACATGACTTGGAGGAAATGTCTGCATGCCATTACACTTTCTTGATTGTGTATTGCTGGGTTATGTGTCATTACCACTATGTTGGTGGATGTTAACAAAAGATTCCTTATTTGTTAATTGTGTTTGTTCCACTAATATCGCTGCCATGTTAGTTGAAGCCTCAACAGTATTTCGGCCAGAAAATTCTACTTGTGGGCCAAACTGGACCCTACAACCAATTTTTAGGGGCCAGATTATTTGGAAAAGGGCCAATTTATCTTTTCCACCTGACACCATCTTTAATACCCATGAACCCATGCAATGCTACGGCACAAATAGAGGTTTCATAGTTACCAGACTACTTGCAGCACCCACTTTCCCAGTGTTTTCTGGGTAATATCCAAGAGGGCAGATCGATATTTGAAGGCTGACTGATTGGGATTGGATTGGAAAGTGTGTTACTTGGATTACCAGGGAAATTTTAAGCCTTTGAACTTGCAGAATGAAAGGGCCATTTTGGCTCTTTAGCTCATTTTGTGAGGGCCATCTCAAAATTTTCTGTGGGCATGGTGCAGTCTGGTGGAAACACATTACTGTAGTCAATTGCACTATGGGGCATTATCCCCCCCTCAAATTCTGTCATCAGTCAACTTGTCACAGTGCAACTGTACATGTATCTGAAAGTCCTAAGGCCAAACAACCTTCAGAGCTTCTGAATGTTTGACTTTGTCCTTCCCCAATGTAAGATGATCAATTTAGAAAAGTAAAATTTAGAAAGTAAATAGACTGGTTATTTTGTAGGTTAAACTGTCTGATTTGAGATTAACCAGTACCAGATACTGCATCACAGGTGAAATGTTAACCTACATACCTGGTTCAGCTATAGAAAACATTACTGGGAAACAACATTTTCTAGTGCAATAAAAGCCAATAGTTCCTTTGAATTGTTATGATTGTCAAGACTGAGTGAACTGTGAGTTTTGTCCAAGACATTTAAATTTTTGTACATTTGTACTCTAGTGTGATTGGAGCCCAATACAGGTTTGTCCAAATGCCCCAAGCTTAACTATAAATGTCTGCATAGAGTTTATTAGCAATAAAGACTGGATGTAAATTGAAGGGCTGTGTGCAGAAAGGGCATAAGTGACTCTTGATCATGTTCTAAATTATCCCTTAAAACAAAGAAATTGAGGGAGAATTTAGAATGTGATCAGGAGATTTACACTCGTTTTGCACAGATCCCTTCAATTACAGTTGCCCATCAACAGAGATATGATATTAACATGGACGTATTTTTGTCATTGTTTGTCCTATTGTTATAGTCCCTAAGACATTAGAGGAAAAGGCTGAAGTTGATGCTCGATCAGTGTACGTAGGCAATGTAAGTACATATAGTATCAGGGTCATAAAGTTGTCTTTGTTTCCTTTTACAAGTTTTGCTTTATTTGTGGGGGGGGGGGGGGGGGGGGGGGGGGGGGGGGGAGGGGTGGAAAGGAAACTTCTTTCTCTTGAAAACGTTTAGATGTTTCATACATGTATCTCATTACAGGTAGATTACTCGGCAACAGCAGAAGAGCTAGAACAACATTTCCATGGCTGTGGATCAGTCAACAGAGTGACTATATTATGTGACAAGTTTACAGGACATCCCAAAGGGTGTGTGAATTGAATGATAAAATTAGTAATAAACAACCTATTGAAATCATCCAGTACAGTACTGATTATATGAAAAATACTCAAATTACTCCTTGAACACTCTGCTAAAGATAGCAATGTTTTTTTTTTGAGAGACGCCTTTGATCTGGATTAAATTAAAGTATAATATTAAAGGAACCAGTCAAAAACTTGAAAACATTGGTGCAAGTTTTTCATAATCTATTGCCATCTGTAGTTAAATGTTTCTGTAGTTTCATTTCACTTATGAAGAAGCTTTTAATAAAACCAGACCAAGTTTCTATGAGTTTGAATGTGATTTTGAGCTCCTCAAAGTGATGCTAATAGCTGACAGTTCCCTTAAGTGCTTGAACTCAAACTTTAAAGAGTTCTTAAAGATGACAATAATTGTTACCAATATTTAGGTGCACTTTATGCATACTTACCATTCAGTGTTTTTTTAGGTTTGCCTATGTAGAATTTGCTGAAAAAGAATCCATTGAAAATGCAGTTGTCCTTTCAGACTCTTTGTTCAAGGGGAGACAGATAAAGGTACATGTTTCATCAAGGGTAAAATCTTTCAGAATATGTTTCAGTTTCAAAGAATTGATTTTTAAAGTTGTTACATGATTTGTAGTCATCATAGACGGTCTAAGGCAAACACTAACTATAAGGAAGAAACCAGTTTAACATACCATTTTGTTCAATAAAGGTGGGTGCTAAAAGAACAAATCGACCAGGTATTAGCAGCACAGATCGTGGCCGTGGAAGGGGACGAGGGCGTGGCAGGGGTGGTATGGGTGGCTACTATTCTCCTTATAACCCATTTGCAAGCTACCCAAGAGGAAGAGGAAGAGCAATGTTCAGGTGAGCAGTATATGTTTTGAGAGCTGTTTAGTTTATCAGCTTTTAGGGAGTGTAGAATACCTTGACTCATTGATTGTCCAGTAAACACATGTCCTATTTTCTCTTCCACAGAGGTCGTGCCCGAGCCAGCTGGTATTCTCCATACTAATGTATGTCTTCCTATGAGCAACACATCACATTTTTTTTATTCCACTGTTTTTCACTCTGTACTAACTTTACTGTACAGCTCTTTCTCTGCAGGTTTCCCCATTGGCAGGAGACTATGCCAACTGGAATGAAGCCTTATGGGTAATTAAGAGTATCGAGAATCAAAACCATTTTGTGTGTTTGGGATATTACACTGTCCAAAGTATGCTAGTAGGCTGAAATAGATGATGACAAGAAAAGAAAAAAGAACTAGGAGAGAGCTAGAGTGAGGCAGTGAAAATACTGAATGAAAAGGAAAATGGGAGTGAAAAAAAGCTGAGAAGAAGAAAAGTAAAGAAAAAAAGATGTGAAAACAAGAAAAAAAAAAGTGGAAACAGGGGGAAAATATGAAATGAAAAAAATATGAATAATAACACAAAACATTGAACAACAGAAAAGAGTACAGGAATGAGGAAAAAAACTATAAAGAGATGAGGCAATGCTATGTGAACAGACTGTGTATTGTGCAAGACTTACTCAAAAGATGCTTTGGTAGAAACTACTCTCTTTTATGTCTAGGTTATGAAGTCTATGCAAACATGTTTCTCTTGTTTTATTGCACAATATATTGCCAACAATGTTAAAGAAACTCGCATTTGGATATAAGAAAATACACCCTTTTCACAGACCTGTTTATAAAGGGACCGGTTGTCTTTACTTTACCAAGGTTAAATGAGAAGTAATTATTGAAAGCATTCCTTCAAAATCAATAATTATTTACAAAAAGTATTGTCTCCAAAGAAGAGAACATAGACAGGGTAGTTTGTTAAAGGGGCTATGTCATGGTACTGCGCATGTATTGAGTAATTGCTTGGTTGGTGGCTGTTAAAGTGCAACTAACCCCTTTTGCAATTTTTAAATATATGAATCTTTGAAAGGTTTTGAGTACTTCTGCAAAGAAATTTTTGGCTTACAGAGAATACTCTATGCTTGTCTAAAATGGTGAAATTTTGACCTTTCCTGACCCATGACCGCGTAAGAAAAAGCCTGGGTTGATTCTTGATCTTACGTCATCCAACTCATTCGACTTTGCAATAATTTGAATAATATTTAGCATTTACTCTAAAATAACTGTTTTCTTTACTAACAACTCACAGACTGTATATTCTCTATATATCGATGTTGTTGCGATGGAAAGGCGCCATGGAGAATAATGCATTAATGAGGTGACGTAAGATCAAGAATCGACCCAGGCTTTTTCTTGCGTGGTCATTGGTCAGGAAAGGTCAAATTTTCACCATTTCAAACAAGCCTAGAACATAGAGTATTCTCTGTAAGCCAAAAAACCTTTCAAAGATTCATATGTATAAAAATTGCAAAAGGGGTTAGTTGCACTTTAATTGGATACAGTTAAACTTCCCTCCCTCAATGCTTGATTGAAAGGATTTTCAATATTTTCCCTGGAGACTGTTTATACACTATTTGTTAGTGATTTTTGCATATTTGCTTTGATTTTAAGCATTCCACATGGTAGCCTGATTTTCAGACTGTACGAGGTCGTCCGCTCACTTCCTCCCCCTCCCCGTCTGATGGACTTCATAGACTTTCATGTTCCTGACGTCATCAACCTTTGTTTTTACAATAAGCCAATACGAACACGCGTAAGAATTGAAGCGTGAAGTGTAGAACAGTCATGCAGTAGCGGCTTTTACTAGTTGGAACTATCAGCTTTCATGCACTGGAAAAAACATTCTACAGCTTCAAACTTCTTTCGATTTCTCAGAATGGTATCCTGTTTGAGTTGCTGTGGTTCTTTGGAGAGCAGGAACTTTAATTTTCAAATGGAAGTTTGCGTGCAGTATTTGCAGGACAGTGTTTGAGAATGCAAACAAGACATATCAGCCTCGATTCCATGCCATAAAGTTTGTTACTGTAATCTTAGAACTTTTACGCTTTTACTTTTATTTTTAAAATGTTTTGAAGCTTGATATGTATGCTGATTAGTCACACAAGACCCTAAAGTTGTCCTAGTGTATGTTTTTTGGTATCAGAGAATGTTTTAACCGGACTTTTTGTGCAAAGTTTAGCTGCCATTGCCGTACATGAACCCAGGATGAACTTACGGAAGTGTGTTCATAATTCTGAAAACACATATTCTCCCAAGTGCCATGAAACTTTTTCCATAACATACTCAGTATGTGTGTTCACTCGTGCAGAAAAATCATAATATTCCATGAAAGATTTGGTCTTCTAAAAGCCAAAAACCTAGGAGAATGTTTGAGATCTATTGAATGCATGAGGTTTATAAGCGGAGGGAGATTAGTGATTTACCAAAGCCGGTACGTAGATTCACAAACACATCCTTTCGATGAATGAACGATATCGATTCCAATGCTTTCTTCTGCTCTGGATATAGCTTCGAAATCCTGAAAACTTTACAACTTGACAAAATGCTCAAGTTCTTCCCCAATGCCATTCAGAAAAATATGCGAGCACATTCCTTAAATTCCAGACTTTGCCAAAATTGTAAAGTTCGCTCTGATTGGTTGACATTATGACGTCAGGAACACGAAAGTCTATGAAGTCCATCAGACGGGGAGGGGGAGGAAGTGAGCGGACGACTTCGTACCGTCTGAAAATCAGGCTACCCACATGGCCGAGAGGTTTGTTAGTTCATATCAAAATAACTGTTTCTGGCCTGGAATGCAAACGTATAGTCTATTACTGTGACACAGCCCCTTTATCGGAATCTTTTTTTTTATTTGGGAAATTCAACAAAGGGGAGGACAGTTACCATGTTTTTTTTATATACTTGCCGACTCAGCAGTAAGTATATTCACATGTGTATATTCATATATTTGAAAGTTTGCTTATATAAAATACATTTTGACAATACAGTCTTTGTACTTATTTGCAAGGGTGGGTCTCGCATTATAAGCAATTATTTGTACATTTTGTGGATCCATTATCACATGGTGGAGTAGCTCAGTAGTGAATGTGGGAGGTGGGTGGGGTTTGAATCCTGGTTGCAACATACTCCCAACACTTTCTCTTCATAAATGTGTCCAGAGAGGGGACTGATAACCCTGCATTCAGTGTTAAGTTTTGCTACTGTGATATTCATCTTATGAAAGGATAACCATCAAACCTTGGTGATAAATTGAAGGAGAATTTAGATTGTGATCAGGAGTCACTTACCCATAATAGCAGAGCTCCCGCACAGGCCACCATACGTTTAGCATGAGAGAAATTTCAGCAATTTATTCTTGGCCGACCATGCACCAGCGCGCGGAACACAATCGGGTGCTCTATTCTGTTTGGCTATTTAATGCAGTCATGTCCTTTACGTTCAATCTTTCGTTTATGGGAATTTGATTTTCTAAATTATCTTGATGATCAGTGTAAATTGTTTGCCATAATGCGTAAAATCTTCAATTTCGAACTTTAATTTCCGATACATCTCTGTATGCACACACACGCGTCATGTTCTTTCTGTTGTATGCCGTCACCTTTTCCATTATGTCGCGTATTTATTTTTGTACACTTATTATTAACATTTCCCATTACATGTGCACATGCAACTCGACTGCACGTGCATTATTTATTTTCATAAATTTAAAATTGTTATTACATATATATGCGCATGCATCTCTTTGTATTTAATTATTGCTGGGTTGCATGCAACGTCATCGCCACCATCTTGGTCAGGTTGACATTAACAAAAGATAAAAGATTTGTTTGTTTGATTCAACCAACATGACAAATGTAAATTTCTGAAATGCAAGGACCAATGGAGGAAGTGCATGTACAGGATCACCGTGGATGAGATCTAATCGGCAAAATGTTGCTTTCCGAGGAACTCTGGCAATAATTATCAATTTATATAGTGTAGCTCCCAATTGCTGGTTTGCAATCAATCCAGAGATTTTAAAAAACAAGACGAATACTGGTCTTCCTGTGGTAAACTTGGACCACATAATCGAGAATTCTGGCATCCTGTGGAGAAATTTACCACAGGGAACCTGGTATTTTCTATGTGGTTAAACGATACCACAGGAAGGCCGGTATTTACAATGTTTTTACAAGTACACACAGGAAGCCCAGTATTTTCAATTACGTGGAAATAAGTAAACCACAGGAAGCCCGGTATTTACGATAATGTGGAAACCATTTATAAGATCCCTGGTATTTTTGATAACTGTTCATTGTCCAGTAACAAATTGTAGTCTAACATGTCAGGAGCCCATAGTAATCAATATTCCAAGGAGCTAGAGCAAAAGTTTCTGGATTCATGTAGACTCTAATCCCATCAGAAATTATGTAACACAATATGAATCCAGAAAGATTTTATTCTAGTGTGAACGTATTCTATGTAATTCTCCCGAATGAGGCTCACTTTGTAAGTATATATTAGGCTATATTACAGAACACTGCAGGATAATTAGTTCCTGTAAAAAGTAGTGCAGGTTGCATTGGCAGGGAGGTTAAACACTGGTATAATAACTGAAATTTGATTAAGGTATGCAAACTGTAATGAAGAGTAATTATAGCAGCTGACGCTAAAGAAGAAGGGCTAGCTCTCAAAATATCAGCTGTTACCTGCTTCACACAGCAGCTGGCATATCTTAAACTTTTAGTTGATTACTAGTGCTATTACAAAACAAATGGGGATTGAAGCCGGGGGGGGGGGGGGGGGGGGCACTCCCCAACAAAAAAAGTTGGGGATGCTTGTCCTATCTTTTAGGGGTCAAAATCGTCGGCTACGCTATCTCTTAGGGGTTAAAGGGCTAAAGCAGATGTTTTTCTACAAGTCTGCTATCATGCACTTTCCAATCAGGTGGCCTTAATCTTGTTCTGATCATTGCACTTATTACACAGGTATGCTATCTCTTAGGGGTAAAAGTCATGATGGACCACGCCCAAATTGCTATCTCTTAGGGGTTAAATTCATTTCCCCCAACTTTTTTATAGGGGAGCCCCCCCCCTCCCCCCCAGGGGATTGAAGTGCATAGAATAATTTATTCAAAACAGACATGTAATAAGGAAGGTGTAACCCGAGTGAATAATTTGTTTTTTCTTTGCCCCCACGGCAAAGATATGCAAAATTTATGCAGGAAGTGCAATAATTATTAATTGCCAGGTGTAATTGTTAAATATTGTAATGATTGCATGATTTCAGTTCGAAAACCAAAGTTAATGTAAAAACCTTTGAGATACTTTAGTTTGGCATTATTTTCCATAGAGAAACAAGAAGGGCCCTAGGTCTACCCATTGTTATATTTTGCCCATATTTGTTTAAAGGACTGAATCGAATATCACCTGAGATAACAATTAAGAAGAAGTTTATTATTTTCATACTTAGGTTACATATTTACAGAGGAGAGAAACTGTTATAAGAAGATGACACTAATACATCGATAGAAGAGCTAGAAGTGAAATACTATCACGTGAATGTACTGATATGCTTTTCAAACCTTTTTGATGGAGAATGGCAAAGATTGAAAAAGCATGATTACAGTTCTAAGCTTATTTTTGAAACTTGATTTTGCATGGTTACAGGGAACCAATAATGTATTTCAAGTTGATCTAATCAATTTTCACTTAAAAACCATCCTCCTGTCATCAAAATTGTCTCAAATTATATCTAGTATACCTGGCCATGGAAAGCACACTCAATTTGAGTAGTTATTTTTGTCATGAGAAAATGTATTATTTGGGGTTTGACATACTCCCTAATTAGTAATACTGTGCAACTGTAACCTAGACAATGAGAACCAATTACATTGCAGAATGAAAACAATTAGGCATTCCAACTTACAGTTATTTGATTCAATCAGTGTCGAGTACAAGACAATAGCATTTGAACTTGCTCGATCTATGATCAAGTAAAAGGCAATGTTGCATTGATGTGGTCCTGATTACAGTAGTCACAAGTGGTTTCTGTAACGAGTGACGTGACAACATGATGGTTGTAATATCCTCATGCATATTATTACAACACCCTGATAAGTTTTTGGCAGATACTGGTAAGTACACATCGCTGGATTTCTTCCAATGACCATGCATGGTTTATGATTGTTGTTGTATTGTCACTGGCTTGTTCTGATCAGCATGGGCAATTAGCACTGCTGGACTCGAGCATGGAGAAGTGCAGGTCAATCTGAGAAACTGGTATTGGTATTTTTTCAAACTTGTATTCGATTTTATAATATAGATACGATAGTACGCGCGCTCTGATTGGCTAAGAAGCCATGTTTTATCAGAGTATATAACATGGTTAGCCGTGTTATATCGTTTTCAACTGGCGGTTTCCTTTCATCGCGCGCGTAAATCTATATTATAAAACAGATAAAGAAGCCTTAAATCCATGTTTTATACTATCATAAAACACTCTGGTCATTTGAGAACACTCTAGAAATGTTGAAAGCACGCGCCTTCGGCTTGTGCTTTAACATTTCTCTCATGTTCTCAAATGCCCATCGTGTTTTATGATAGTATAAAACATGGCTAAGGCTTCTTTATTTGTTAAATAAAGAAAGAATCTATAAGAGACCATAAAAGGAATTTCCTTGAAATCTGTATTTACAATCCTTAATTTGTACACATCAATCCCATTCCAGTGACTAATGATGAATGCTTCATCATTCCCAAGACTGTCCTTTCAAAACCTCTGTAAGTTAAAATAAACCCAGGCTTTAATGTCATGATCAATACAAATACTGTTACATCTTCATTCAGATAAATATTTGTGTGACTAATGGTAGCAGTGGATCATTATTACACACCTGGATGTAATGTTCTCACTTAATGGATTGTGTGACTAATGGTAGCAGTGGATCATTATTACACACCTGGATGTAATGTTCTCCCCTGGATTGTGTGACTAATGGTAGCAGTGGATCATTATTACACACCTGGGTGTAATGTTCTCCCCTGGATTGTGTGACTAATGGTAGCAGTGGATCATTATTACACACCTGGGTGTAATGTTCTCACTTAATGGATTGTGTGACTAATGGTAGCAGTGGATCATTATTACACACCTGGGTGTAATGTTCTACCCTGATTGTGTGACTAATGGTAGCAGTGGATCATTATTACACACCTGGGTGTAATGTTCTACCCTGATTGTGTGACTAATGGTAGCAGTGGATCATTATTACACACCTGGATGTAATGTTCTCACTTAATGGATTGTGTGACTAATGGTAGCAGTGGATCATTATTACACACCTGGGTGTAATGTTCTACCCTGATTATGTGACTAATGGTAGCAGTGGATCATTATTACACACCTGGATGTAATGTTCTCCCCTGGATTGTAAAACGGATTGCAGAACATGTCTGTATAGGCCACATGTAGTTTACGAAACATCTAGAAAATATTGAGATTTATTACAAAGATTAATATTACTTGGTTTAAAAGTACCTCAGTCTATGATTACCAATAAAAGCCAGGATTTCCATACCCTGCTAGACAGAGATTCCTTCTCCCTCTCTCTCAAGACAAAAGGAAGAGAGTTAGAAACTAAGGAACATTTCTCCATTTTTCTTCTTTTTTTTCTCGTACTGTGCATGCAACCCACAGCCGGCATCTACAACCATGGACGAATAAATTAAATAGGAAATGGTCTACGATTGGTTTAAATAGATTTTATGCACATCACAGAGTTCAAATGCTGACTGTTTACATGTTGGCTGATCATATCCAGTTGTGTGCGTCCCTCTACCTTGTGTCCATTCAAGATTTTCATCAGAGTTTGAAAGAAGGTGATATTGGGTCAGCTAGAAAGCGTCAGAATTAATGCAAAAGTTATCCATCCACAAAACTCAAGCTCTGCACCACTTCGTCTCAGGAGAAGTATGTTTGCTGTACTGCCAACCGAACACAGGTTTGAACATAAAAATTAGAACTTGTCGCATATTGTGGTTGATTTACATCTATTTTCCAATGGTGAACACAGTAGACTTTCTTGTGAACTAAGTGAATGCATTTGTGAGCTACTAAATAAAGTTTTGATATCTCCTGCTTTGGCAGTAAAGCAGTTCTCACCATCTTCTTTACTAGTCGATCTTTCTGACTTTCTTTTGCTTCAACGTAATGAGAGGATGTCACTGATGTCAATGTATGATGTGTACTTGTGCATGATCTAGCTATAGAAAAGCTGTTGGTTGGATGCAGAGGTTCCTTTGTCTCTTTCTCTCCATCGCTCTTCCTTTCGTCTTCAGAGATGAGGAAGGATTGTTTTTATTGTTCATACCATAAATTTATAAAAACAGATTGTTGTTCACATCTTGGGAATACTTGACTTACTGTTCTTATTTCATTGTCTCTGAGAGAGGTGTTGGCAGTCTCTACAACAATCACAAACTTCATTTTGGTGTTAGTAACATAACCATATCTGAATCATTCACTCAAGGAAAAATAGATGTTACTGAGTTTAAAAACTAACCGGGACCACTTAGACAATGAAAACTAAACACATGGTAAAACGAAAAGGAAAAATAGATGTTACTGAGTTTACAAACTAACCGGGACCACTTAGACAATGAAAACTAAACACATGGTAAAACGAAACAATTAGCATTCCAACTAACAAATACTAGCAAATCAATGCAATTTGCTTCATTCAAAAGAGCAACTTCAAAACTATAGTTCATCATATTTGCCTTTTACCAGATCTAAGCTGGAGCAAGTCAAAATTATATATTTAATGTGTACTGGTACTCTATGTGGTGGCCCTGGTTAGAGTAACTTCCATATGTGCCAAATAGGTTAAAAACAAACGTCTGTCATTTCATTCCTAATTGATGTCAGTCATTCTCAAGCCAAGAGGGACTGACTTGTGTTGCAGTTTCCAAGGTCAGTATAGTCTAGGTAGAAAAGTTTTTACTTCTGAAAGTTGTTTGGTACTCAACAAGAGAGGTACAACAAAATAGATAACAACAACTTCAATAATAATTATCTGCAAATTACAAGATTTTTGGATAAAATTTGAGTTGATTGGCAAAATACAAGCTCCACTGAATGTTTAATAATGTCCCAAGAAAGGACAGGAAATCAAAACACACTTTTTTTATACATTCGCCAACCACCCCCCCCCCCCCCCCCACCCAAAAAAAAAACAATGTCAAAATTATCACTGCATAAAAAAATGCCTCAGAAGGCCCCAAATTGTGGAAAAAAAACAGTAATCAATCTTTCATTTCTGAAAATTTGTTTCATAGGTACTGAGAAAGACCATTTACGGTACACAGGGCAAAAGTATGAAATCATAAACACAATCTCAAGTCACCTATAGAACTCAACAGGGTCGAGCAACTACAGAATGCAGGGCCATTTTTGAAGCTCCATATATTTTTCTCATTGGCTTGGTAGTCGATATCACAACATGGCTTGTTGGCTCCGAAGTTATTTAAAGAAAGAATATTAATATTTTAGTGGCTCAGTGGCTTGCCAGTGCATAAGTCATTGTTGAATATTCAACATGTCTGAGGGTGTATTATTTTAGTGGATTGGTAGTACATCTCTTCATTATTTTATGAATAAGTCCATTTTTCAAGAAGAATCACTAATATGGATTGTTAGAACAGTTTTAGTGGCTCGGTAGTCGATCTCTCTGTTTTATGAATATGCAGGGACCTGGGCATATATTTTTAGTGGCTTAATTGGTAGCTCGGTAGTCGACTCCCAAGCCACTGGCTCTTTACAACACATCCAGAAATAGCCTGGTATTCTGTAGTTTAGCCTACAACGGAGCAGAGGTAACCCAGAAGTTGAGTCTGGTAAGCGTGTGATGAGATGTACAAAAGATACACTTTATAATCCTCTGTAGGGTACAGTAATCCAAGGTATAACTCTCTTGGGTCATTGGAACTTTTGGTCAGGGAAGAAACTGAATAATACAAAATCAAGTATTAATGCAACAATGGCTATTTTAACCATAGAAATTAAGGAAAAACTAAGAGCCATAAAATATTTATATGGACCAATTATACATATACAAGGTCTATTAAAACTGTGATGGGTGACTAGTTCCTGTAAAACTAGTGAGTAGTGTTGATCTCCAGGTGATCTGCGTCGGTGCAGGGAAGATAAACACAGGGAAGATCAACTGTATGCTAACTGCCATGGGGAATGATTAGCAGCTGACGTTACGAGTGCTAGCCCTTCATCAGAGCAAAAGACTAAGGGCTAGTGCTCGAAACGTCAGCTGCTACTGACAATCCCCATGGCAGTTATGCACCTGTCAATGTTTAGCTTGGGGGAGGGGGGGGGGATGGGCATACCCAGGGGGATTTGACATTTCACCTCATTTTCATGTCAAATTCCCTACCCAGGGGACAAGCATTGGTGTCAAATGCCCTTCCTCCCAGGGAAAACAACTCGGTTTTTACAGTAAATTCTTCAAAATTCTTGGTAACTACAGCCTTTCTTTTCACCCTTGCTGTAGTGTTTATACATCCGGGAGTTTCCTAGTGTGGGAAACCATGTATAACGTGATACTGGGAGTTTGAGGAGGTCTCAAGTAGAGAGCTGTACTGTGTGTGCACGAGTCCGAGTTTATAGAGTAGTTCAAGCCTTAGTGGCTTTCTAGGTACACAACACTTGCCACATCCCAAACTTTGTACAGTGGCATTTTTAGAAGTTAATAAAACATCTAAATAGACAATACCATACAACAACTTCAATTGATTGCATTGAGTCACAAGTGCACATGCTGTGACTATTAAAATATAAAATGATGGCATAGTTTACCATCCGGATCTTTGAAAACAAGGGCAATCCCTTTATGTAAGACGACATGAATTTTTACCAAAAATACAATAGAATACAACACAATACAATTCAATACAACAATAAAACGCAACACAATACAATACAATAGAATACAATTTGGTAGCAATTCGTGTCGTCCTACATGAAGGGATGGCCAAAACGAGTTACCACTGACACTCCTGCCACATGGTCATGCGGTCAGAGACTTGGTCCCAGTCTCTCTGTGCTCTTTTCAGTGGCTAGTCTCCAGGCTCTTGTGCAAATTCATCAAACTGCCCCTCCCTTGGGATCCCAAATTATGTCAAATTCCCCATCCATGGAAGCGGGGATAGAATCAAATCCCCTGGGTATGCCCCCCCCCCCCCCCCCCCCCCCGGCTAAATATTGACAAGTGCATTAGCATGCCTTATTCAACCACAGGCTTGTTTTGGGCTTCCTGTGGCTTCGTCAGTTGTCAAACGGATTTCCCCCCAGATTTTGCCTTGTTTACCTCAAATTTGCAGGATGAATATAGCGTTAATTCTAAAGTTTAAATCTTTAAACTTATATCAAAATAAACTTTAATTAATATTTACCAGTTGTGTGTGTCTTCTTGTCATCCGATGCATTTTAACCCTTTCAGCCCTGAGTCTTTGGAACTGATTTTTATCTATTTCTAGACCAAACAGAACCCTCCCCCCCTAAGTATGGTAAACTGTAGTCATTGTTACCATGGAATTTTCAACTGACCTATAAAACTGGGGGCTCAAAGTTTTTAGACGGCCATTTTAAAAGCAGTTGCGGATTACTAGGGAGCTGGCGGGAAATTTGTTTGGAGGAATACTGAGAATTTAAGGCTTTTTAAAGCCTTTTTCACCATTTATAGAGTGATGGAGGACATCATTAAGCTGATGAGAGCTTCAGTCAGCACTTTCTCAAAGAACCGAGTATGTGCCAGTTTATTGCCTCATTTCCCACTCGTGAATGGGCCAGGACGTCTTCTGTCACTTTAGCGTGGGCTTTATAAATGGGGGTCTGGAGCCTTTTGACTGATTTGACTGATTCTGTTTCATATACATCTGCTGTCACGATTAACTAGAAAACTATTTTGCCACTAAAATCTTGTCTGTAGCTAGTTAAAAATGCTGTGAAACGTAAACAAGATTTAGTGAAAATTTCTACTGTGTTGACCCTGGTGAGTTTGCATTTGGCTGCTTTAAAATGCATCGAACGACAAGAAGACACACAGAACTGGTAAATATAATAAGTAAAGTTTATTTTGATACAAGTTTAAAGATTTCAACTTTAGAATTAACGCTATATTCATCCTGCAAATTTGAGGTAAACAAGGCAAAAACCAGGGGGATTTTGGACTAAATTACAGAATACAGGGCCACTTATCAAGGTCCACCCCAGAGCCACTGGCTCGGTGGCTCGGTAGTCATAAAATATATATACAGCGAGTCATTAGCTAAATGTAAGTATTCAGCGGATCACATCATGAATCAACATATAAGGGTATATAAGTCTAGCGTATGATTTTGGTGGCTCGGCAGTCGTCACATTCATATTTATATAAACTATTGTCGGGAATCTTTATGAAGATGACTTAACTGTTTAAATGAGGGTATATATGCAAGACGAAAGAAAGAAAGACGAAAGAAATCTAGAAAAATATGCTCAAAGCTGCTCATGAATGACAGAATATACGATTTCAGTTTTGGCACTCATTAGTACAACTCGTTGTTAACCATTGAACACAAAATATTTTATTGAACTTCTTATCCGATAACTTCCTTCAAACTATTACAACCTACTGATCTATACGTAACATTAATAAGTTTATTTGGATTCGTTCACTGACTAAACGGAGTCGGTTCTCATCTCAGGTCAGCAAAAAGCCGAAAGCCGAAAGCTTGCATGATTTTGTTTGGCCATGCATTTTGCAAAGATGTCTTAACTGTTTAAATGAGGGTATATGCGCAAGACTCAATTGGAAAGAAATCTAGAAGAATATGTTCAAAGCTGCTCGTGAATGACAGAAAATATGATTCAGTTTTGGCTAGGGTGCTGAAAATTTTGTATTGAAACCCGACGGCTCCCCTTTTGGCGCACTCATTAGTACAACTCATTGTTAACCATTGAACACAGAATATTTTATTGAACTTCTTATCCGATAACTTCCTTCAAACTATTACTGCCTACTGATCTCTTCTCCCTTCTTGAATCACCACTTACTGATCAATGTTCGCTGCTATGTCCCTTTGAAACAGCCGGTTTGAAAGTTCCATCCAAGAAGATATAACTTTTATGAAATATGTCGAAATAAAACCATGTTAATTTATTTTTGTCCATATTTGCTATTACCTATCCATTTTAGCTGCAGTGCTACTCTCTTTTTAACAGCTTTTCCGTCTCCACATATTGCAACTGAGAGTAGAATCCATTCACATGTTAGTGCTGGGGGACACCCGTTTCCAACGAAATTGCATAACAATTTGAATGTTTCAACATCTGACAAAGGCTTTTTCCAAAACATGATTTTTAGCCACTTTGGTCACATTCTAATACCATAGAAGACCTCACCGTCAATCAATCTGAAAAGTTCCTTTCTTTTTTTAGATTTGTCTTCCAGAGTCAAAGTCAAACTTATGCAGTAAAATTTCTCCAAATCATCCAGATCTCTAGATAAGAAATCCCACCGAAACCATATCTTTCAACTTGCTTGATGGATAACGTTGATAACTTTCAAATTATTCCTGGACTGGCGTGGGACTGACGCGCCAGTGAAGCAATTTGACAAGCGCGCGTTGTTACAAGGAACATGCAGGGTTTAAAGGATTTATAAAACTGAGTATATTCAAAGGCATCATTCAAATTACCACACTTCAATGCAGCGTTTAAAGGAATTGCATTATTGTGAGCCGAATTGCAAAGCCGAGCATTTCAAAGGATTGCTCATGCACCAATTCAATTACGACACTTCAATAGTAGAAGGAAGCCAACGCTACGTTTAAAGAAATTACAAAGCAGTGCATTTTGAAAGGATTGCTCATGCGCCAATTCAATTACCACACTTCAATGGTAGAAGGAAGCCGATGCTGTGTTTAATAATAATAATAATAACAATATTTATACAGGAAAAACTCCCTCACGTACTGTGATTTTCAGGGAGGTCCTGCATAACTAAAAGTAATAATGAAGACTAAAAGGCTATAAAAGGTTAAGAATTAGAGCTAAAATGCTAAGAATACTAATGTTAGACAATAGTGCTATAATTACTTTAAAAAACTTTTAAAAATGATCAAATTCTCAACGATCTTCGAATTGAGGTCTAATGCATTCCAGTCTCCGATTGCTTGGAATGTAAAGCGCTGCTTTACCCAATTTGTGCGGACACGTGGGAGATGTAAATCTCCACTGCGGCGCGTATTGTAATTATGGTATGCATTATTCCTTTTAAGATTAAAGTTTAAATTAATAAAGTTATTCAAACACTTAAAAATAGCTATACAGCGATGGTTGTGATGGCGACGACTTAATGGCTGCCATTGTAGTTGTTCTATAGCTTGTGTTCCTGAAGAGTATCTAGTAGGTAGGTCTAAGATTGTTCTGGCAGCATTATTTTTTAAAATTTGTAAATGGCCCATGAGAACTACATTGTTTTTGTCACCCCATACTAAATCGGCATAGTCAAATAAGGCTATTATACAGTGTGATACGGGCATCTAATGGAAGCAAGGTTTTCACATGGCGAAGTACTCCAAGCCTCTGACAAACTTTCTTGCTTAGGGCATCAATATGTTCAGCCCAGCTCATATTCTGTTGTATTTGTATACCGTGGTATTTAAAAGATTCCTTCCATTCTAGGAGGTAACCGTTTATCTCTAGCGATAAACCACTAAAGGAACTTAACTTACGCAAACTACCAAAACTACGAATTTACATTTATCTACGTTAAGAGTTAATAAATTGTCATTGAACCATTTGCTAAAAACCTTCAGGTACGAGTTCAATTTGTCTGTAAGGTCCTTTAAATCGCTTGAAGAGTAATATATGACTGTGTCATCAGCGTAAAGAGAGACATCGCAGCACCTCACACAAGATGGCAGTTCATTAATATAGATGATAAAGAGGAGGGGCCCTAATACGCTTCCTGTGGGACATCAACGGGTATGTGCTTGGCTGATGAGCTGACACCACTAACTGAAGTAACTTGCGTTCTCTGGGACAAGTAAGATTTAAACCACTCCACACTGGGACTCGAAAAGCCCAAACTAGTGAGCTTATTTAGTAAAAGTGAATGATCCACGGTGTCAAAAGCTTTCGACAGATCGAGGAAGACCGTGCCCATAACAAAACCCATGTCCATTTTTTCCAGTATTTGGACAGTGAAATGCGTCAGCGCAATCTCTGTAGAGAGTTTGGGTCTAAACCGAATTGTCTAGATGTTAACATATTATTAATATCTAAAAGATAGGCATAGACCTGTGTATCTACGGCTTTTTCAAGAATCTTACTGACGGTTGGCAGAATAGTAATGGGGGTCTGTAGTTACTTGGATCGCTTCTTTCGCCTGCTTTAAAAAGAGCCGTCACTTTGCCTGACTTCCAGATTGAGGGAAAAGTAGAGGACGAGAGTGAGTGGTTGAATGGCTTTGTTAAAGCAGGGGCTATAGCAGCAGTTGAGTCCTTTAGAAGGCGTCCACTAATTCCATTTAGGCCTATTGCCTTATTCGTTTTAAGTTTACTAAGCTGCTTAAGCACAAATTGTTCCTTAATGGGCTGAAAACTAAATGTAGCCAAATTAGTGTCAGTCGAATTATGATGTAAGGAGACGTTTTCCCAAACGTAACCTACGCGGGATTTGATTTTGTTCGCCAGCTTAGTACCAATCGAGGCAAAGTGATTGTTCATAGTCTCAGCAATAGATGAAGCACTTGTGTACGAAACACCATCAGCTTGAATAGAGGTCACAGAGGAGCTGCCTTTAGACTTACAAGAGGTAATCTCATTCAGAGTTTTTCACAGGACACCTGAATTGCCTTTGTTGCTGTTAATCAGATCAATATAGTAATCAGCCTTTAACACTTCTTTATTAGTTTATCGATGAAAGTTTTTGTTTTCTTGAAAAGCCCCCAATGATACTTGGAGTTAGTTTTGACGGCTTTTCTGTGGTAAAATTCCTGCATGGCATTTGACACATTGGTTGTCATCCAAGGAGCCTGAAAACCTTTAATTCGAGTCTTTTTGATGGGTGCGTGACTGTTTGCGACTTCAGAAAATAAGTTGTTCCATGTTTCAACAGCGGAATTTACGTCCTTGTCATCCAAAATACTCCAATTTATGTATCTCTTAGTTCTCGAACAAAAGAGTGTTTGTTGTAATTCCTGTAAGAACGGTACTCTATTGTCTTTGCGGGGCCTTAGGGACACCAGATTTTATCATGCAATAGACGGTGAAGTGATCACTTATTGTGGGTAGAAGTACTCCACTTTCAACAATGCAGTGATTGTTATTAACGAACACCAGGTCAATAACTGACCTACATGTAGATTGGTCACATATTATAGTGGGACTGTTGATTAGCTGGTCGAGACCATTTGCAATCTTTGTAACTTCTGTTTTAGCTGATATGCATGATTGGATTTTTTCGATGAATAATCAACGTTAAAATCTCCCATAATAATTATTTCTGATTCCACTGGTATCTTTGTCAAAGAAATATTAAGATGTTTGATGAGTGTCTCGCAACAAGAATCCAGCAGGTACAGCAGACAATTAGTTTCTTGCATTTTGGGCAATTGACTTCAATCCAACATGTTTCATCTTTGTCCGAATAAAGATCTAATCGGTGATTGAAAGGAATATTGTCCTGTATGAAGACTGCAGTGCAACCACCACGCTTGTTAATACGATCTTCAACCGATCAATCTATACACAATCTTTATTGGACATCCCGGTACGGGTAAATGAAAAGATCATCAGCCCATTACGCAAATGTGAAGCCATTGGAAAGGAGCTGTTAATCAGCAAAGCGACATCGTCTGGTCTTGTCAAGCTTCTCGCTAAGCACACGAAAGTGTTTGTTGTATCACCAGAGATATTTGATTTCCTTAACAAGCTCTTAAGAAATGACGAAGAGACTGCATCGGGCGATATTCAGCTCCTTTGCAAAAGTGATCGTGACTTATTAAGTAACCGAGCCACTGAATATATACAGGGCCGTAACCAGCATCCCAGGAACGAGGAAGCAAAACACAGTGACGTGCACATGATATTATTCTAAATTACGCAACTCCAAAGCCATACTGCCACTGTGGTCCGCAGTCATGCAGTATATATTAATTTGCCCACTTCAAGTCAATTTGCCCCCACCTGAATTTATGAAATTTAGTGTGTAAACTACGTTCCAGTATGTACTACCAGTGTAGAGTATAAGTTGCATAACTTGTTCTCGGCTCATGGTTTAAAACAACCAAAGGTTTAAAATAACCAACCAACAAACAAACAACGGTTAGTGATTCGTCATTCTCAAAAGATGAGGAATCCAAGATACGCAGTTTAGTGATTCATCGTTCTTTCAAACCTGAGGAATCGAACATACGCAGTTTTAATAGTGATTTGTCGTTCTCAAAAGCTAAGGGATAAACTAGTCACTAGCCACTAAAATATAGACCCTGAAGATACATTGAATATTTTATAAGTGAATGCGACTGCCGAGCCACTAAAGCCACTAAAATATAGACTTCAAGATACATTGAATATTCATAAGACAGTGAACGCGACTGCCGAGCCACCGAGCCACTAAAATATAGACCCCAAGATACATTGAATATTCATAAGTGAACGCGACTGCCAAGCCATCGAGCCACTAAAATGTAGACCCCAAGATACATTGAATATTCATAAGTGAATGCGACTGCTGGGCCACCGAGCCACTAAAATATAGACCCCAAGATACATTGAATATTTATAAGGAGATGCTTCGTTCTTTAAAGAGACAGAGACTAGCGAGCCACCGAGACAATGAGAAAAATATATGGAGCTTCAAAAATGGCCCTGCATTCTGTAATTGCTCCGAAAATCCGTTTGACAACTGACAAAGCCGCAGGAAGCCCAAAACCAATTTTGAGGTAAGCCTGTGAATCAACTTTAAATATTTTAGTTAATCATACCACCATTACACTAGTACAGCATTAAAACTGTACCGTTTTTAAATATTAGCTGATTCTCTTCACTACTATGTCTATTAAAACTCAAACTAGTATTTTTACAACGACCTTTTGACGTGTTACCTTTTTCTTCCACCACATCTAAAGAAGTGTGAACTGTGTAATGAAATTTGAGTTCTTCTTCTGGAGACACTGTGCGAAGGAATAGCGGATAATTCTACACCAAAGAGATCCCAAGTATGTGGTTAAACTAAGCAATTATTTGAAATAAAGGAAGTCGTTATGCAATAAAAGAAAAACTGATGATTTCGTACCTCCTTCCCAATAACAGCAACACAGACCGCCATCTTAAATCCGTGGTAGGTACTTCATATATGTATGATATACAATCCTGCGGGTTCGCAAACCGGAAATTAAATTCCACGAGCGCGCGCTTACTTTTGTAAACGTGATTGGTCAGAATTTAGCCAATCAGATTAGAAGAAACTGAATTCCAAACTGCACCGGAAGTAAAAATAAACGTGACAGTCGTATTTGTTACTTGATTGGTCAAATTTGGCCAGGAATAGCCAATCAGATCACTAGGAAAGAGCAACGTCCGAAATTCGAAAAAGGCGAGTTTCCTCCTCTTTCTATGAAGTTCAATGCTATTGAGTACCTTCACTGGCTTCAGTGCTGCGTATACTTAGTTTATAAAGTGTGGGAAGGCCGTGAAATTTGTTAGGTATAGATGCTTTGTCCAGTTTAATAATTTTGGTAGTACACTGTTAAAAGGCGCTATGTAGTGCGTGTAGACTGTAGTCCGTTGTTCTTCCGTTGTCCTAAGCCGCCATCTTGTTTTTTTCTAGTTCAGGGATATGGAGTTGGCTGGGAAGGACAGTTCAACTACTGATAAATCCAAGGTGAGTTTCCTCCTTTTTATACCTCAATCTTTCTATGAAGTCAGTCCGGTTAGTTCAATGCTATTGAGTATTGTCTATTGGCCTAAAATCGCACCGGAAAATTGCCGAAACCTTCACTGGCTTCAGTGCTGCGTATACTTAGTTTATAAAGTGTGGGAAGGCCGTGAAATTTGCTAGGTATAGATGCTTTGTCCAGTTAAATAATTTTGGCAGTACACAACTGCCTTACTACTGGGTTAATACGCTTATACATGATTATTTTGTACTTGTAGTTTTAATATATAATTTCGAAAAAGCCTGCGTCTGGCCGCCGTACTCGTCATGAAAACCTTCTAAAGTTTGTAAATGTTAATTTTCTGAATCATGTCATCGATGCTATTTTCTTTTAGAACCACAAAACTCATGATCTTGCCATCCCCTGTCATATTTGGGGATTTTGTCAATAGGAAATTTTCGATTGGAGTCTTATTAAAACTATGATCCTTTATCAGGGACATCATTTTCTTGGTCCTCCCAAGATGGTACCAAACAGCGGACCTGAAACGTACACCACGAGCACGTATGACACTCAGGTTCCTGTGAGGGGTCCCAAGACATGTGAATCTAATAAAGAAAACCAAGGAACCGACACGCAGAAAAAAGGGACAACCAGCACAAACCAAGGAACTGCTGCTCCGCTGGTGACGAAAGATGGAAACAAAGAGAAAAAAGAGGGTGGAAGAAGGTGAAAACAAAGAGCTTTATTAGTACTCACACCCCTAAGTCTAAGACTGTTTTAAACAAATTATAAATGACAAGGTGTGATGTGTGTATCTTGCTGAAGCCTGTACTGAATGTTTGAGCTGTGGCGTGTTTTCTCAAAAGTTGTCCCGATTTATTTTCAGTTTGTCCCGATAATTTAAGCTATATCAATAATTTCCTAGTTTATAGACCCATTCGAAGAATGGTGTCACCAAGCTTTGGTTGTTAGGAAATGCTGGCACTAAAATAAGCACTGCCACTTCAGAGAGCATGCAAAAATGAGTACATTTGTAAAATTTAAGGAGCATAGCACCAAGTGTTGCGAAGTTACCGAGGTTCCAAATAAGAGAGTTTTGTATGAGATTCAGGACGTCAGGACTGACTAGCCTCGTTTTCGTGTTTCTTGAGAGTTTCAAACGCTTATTGCTTTGTAAGGATATATTCTTCCATTATCAAAATGCTACATGTTGCTAACACGAAATCGCTCTTTCACATAGGCTAGTTTATTCTTCAGAAAATATTGAATATCAAAATTATGCAAATTAGCGGTGGCCATTTTTCGAATGGGTCTATGTCCTACCCATATTGGTAATGTAATACTATACAAAGCACATGGTAAGCACGTGCACAATGCATGCGGAGTGTGAGTTTATCTTAAGCTACCAATTCCCTACATTTTATTAGGATTCCCAGCAAAAAGAACCAACATCTGACTGTTATTGAGATATGCTAATTTGTGTTTTGAATTTCAAATTGTAATTATATTGATTTGACTTTATCAAAGGTAATAGAAGAAAATTATTTGTTGATAATCATGTTGATAAGAGGAGAGTCGTCTTGCTCTTTGGAAAATAGTCATTATCTCCTTTCCCATCAAACTATATGCTCACACTTATAGTCTGACTAAACGACTCCAGTGAAGTTTGCTGTAGGATGGCAATAACAACAGATTCTAAGTGCTACGAATAACGGCCACATTCACTTGAAGATGCAAAATAAAAGCAGTACTTAAAAATATACACACCTTGAACATGCCCAAACGATAAGAAAGCCAAGTATGAAAGACTGCATATTGTTTGTGTCCTTGCGTATGACCACAATGCACTGCTATGGCAATGCACAAAAAAAACCGGCTCTGCTACATAAATTAGTACTGCTGGCTTGCTTGCTCACTTCAGGCTTGCTTGCTGTGGCAGCAATGAGACCAAAGCAAGAATTGAGAACAAAGAAACTCCAAAGGATTAACAGGACTGATTTTGTTGGTTTAATGTTTTATTTCTATATGGTTGTTAAAAGTTCTTGGATGCATATTTTCACATTACAAAAACAAATTCCTTTTTGCACTGTAGGGCTTGCTTTTCATTTTGAAAAATGGTGGCACATGCCTCTCCTGTTTTCCAAAAAGAAATTTGGGAGACTATTCTTGTTCTCCTGGAAAACGAAGGGGAGACCTGTTCTTAAATCTCTCTATTGAACCTTTTTATGCAAGTCTTTCAAGCTGACTTAGTAACCAGGCTTTACTTGGTTCCAGACCTCTTGATGTCAATCTTTTTTTTTCCCAACTGATCCATGATGATAAACTTTATTGGGATGGCTTAATAAGACAGATGGTTTGAGACAGACCCTTCCAAAACAAAGTTAAAATTACCACCTGAAGGAATGTTTTTTTTTAACAGCAATTGGACACTAAATGATTTCGACATTGGCAAACCACTTGGAAAGGGTAAGTTGCTTACTATATTTGTTTGTTAAGCATCTATTTTAACTTGGGTATTGTCCCGTACATTGTGTACTCTGCTGAGGTGGTGCATCACAGTACAGTATACCCAACAATACGGTACTTGACCAACTTGAATCTTATATATCCTACAGGGAAGTTTGGAAATGTGTATTTAGCAAGAGAGAAGAAAAGTAAATATATTGTGGCACTCAAGGTTAGTTTTCATTTCAGTAATGTTGATCACTTGACTGGAGTATTCATCTTTTCTCATATTTTTACCTCAGTGGTAATTTAAAGGAACAGTGCCATGCTTAGTGCGCATGCGCGAATGTTTGAATTTTGGTTGGGTTGTCCAGAAATCAAAAGATGGGGAGAAATTTGATACGCAAAAGAAATCCTCTTCCATCGGCTTTGCCTAAGTTTCATTTAACCTTATACCTATTTAGAATAGTAATTTAGTTTTATATCCTAGGATTTAAGATGGTGTTTTGTTCGTCTCTGTGATTTTTGCGAGTATTTTTGACTCTGAATTCAGTGCCCTTGGACGGTTCGTTGAGCGGAGGAATTAATGGCTACAGAAGAAAGCTTGTCTCCTGGTAGTTTCATCCAAAGCTTTTGAGAGGGAGACAATGAACGGCCTAGGAAACTTGGAGACAGTGAGAATGTAGGGGAGACATTTACTCTGCTTGTAAGATGCTGAATGTACTATGATTCGCGTGTATTTATTGAAGTGTCAACACAGCCTTCGCTCGGTACAGTTCAAGGCCTCGCTATTTAGCAAAATCAAAGTCTTTTCTTCCCCGATTTTGTAGTGGAAGTGCTCTTATAATTGTACAACAACTCATCCTAAAATCACAAAGCCCCAAAGCTATGAAGTCAGAATGTTAGTTTCCCCGTAGTTTCACTTTGCGGAACTGCAGTAGAATGGAATTATTATATTATAATACTTCACACAGAAGTTGTTTGTTTATGAGTTGGCATTGCCAAGTGGATTCCTAAACTATTGTCCCAAATACCATACATGTAGATCTTCGAAGCACTATCTCATTGTCCAGTGGGGAGTTTATACAATTCTAAATCCGGAACTTCTCAACTGATGAAAATTACAAAACTAACTCTAGATTTCGTGCTAGCGAAAATTCCAACGGTTGTTCCAGATCAGTTGAGTTTTGATGTGACATGACATTAACAGCATGATTTTCCATTGTCTTTCTCATTATTAACAGTCATGTGTTACGCGTGCGCATTACTGTGGCACTGTTCCTTTAAGCTGTGCTCTTGAGATCACACTGTCACGTATATGACTGTATATTAAAGCAGTAACCAAGGTGGCAGCCTTCATGTAGGTCAATCCTTGCTGACGTCATTGTCTACATTTTTGTGTCGTTAGCATAAATTAATTAAAACTTAAAGCTTCAAACAAATAACAGACAACATGTACATCAGTTGAAAGAGAATTTTAAACTTACAAAATGTAGTTAAGGTTACCGGATACCTTGGTGGGTCTCTCGTTAATAATTATGTACTCGCATTGTTTTAAAGAACTATAGAAACCTATATACATATTAAAATTTTAAGCTTATGAAGTGCAGAATAGCTGAATGGATTTGTTTAAAACAAGCAATGCTAAGCCAACAAACTCAAAACTGACAAGGTTTAAAAAAGTGTTAGCAGCCTTCGGGTTAACGCATAAGAACAATAATTGAATTATTAAACTGTACAATGTCAATCAGCATATGACAGCCTAAAAAAGGGTGAGCATTTGTTAATATTTTACTTCATTCAAATGCAATTCATTCCTAAAGTTTGTCTTCAATAATGTCTGAGTCACATTATGCGGGATACTCTACAAGGAAAAATACTTTGAATATTGCTAAACGCTCACACTCTTTTCTTTGTCAGTAACTTATCTGTCTTTTGGCCAAGTTTTATCAAAATCTGGCAAGTCTGCATACCCTATTAATTCATTCAAAGAGAAGGGATACAAAGAAAAACCTAGTCAGAGATTTGGCGTGTAAAGTTTTGTGAACATTTTACACCTTGTCAAAGCAAATGTCAACACTTCGAACCAACTACATGTAGCCAATAACTATGCAAGGACCCTTGGAGCTTCAAAGCACTATCGAAATTAGTGGGAAATAGGTCATATTTCATAAGAAACCTTTCGCTCTCACATAGAGCTGTTGAAACAGACCGACAGCGAGGACAAACTTTGTTAGTGTCGGTGCTTACAGTCTGACTACGTATACATCGATTTTGAGCTGTTGGAACAGACCGACAACAGGGACAAACTTTGTTGGTGTAAGCGGCGACAAATTTTAGTACTTACTGACTATGCCAATATAGAGCTGTTGGGTCAGACCGATGACTGGGACAAACTTTGTCTGTGTCACTGCCGACAAAAACCAACAAATTTTAGTATTTACAGACTATACCGATATAGAGCTGTTGTGACAGACCAACAATGGGGACAAACTTTGTCGGTGTCAGTGCCACCAAAAACCGACAAGGAGTGCACAGAAAGCTATTGAAGGACATAAAGACCTCCCTTCGCCTTGCTCTAAATCTTCATGTGCTTTACTTTGTCCTTGGAGAGGAACTGGCAAATAGACAACTGACCTACCACCGTTCCTATGGACATATCAGATGAGATGATGAAACAAGCAGTAGAGTTGGCAAAGTACTTTGCCAGCCAAAGGGCAGTGTATGAGTAGGTTAGATGTTTCACTTTTACCTGTTACCTCGTTTTTTTATGGCACTGCCATATTATACCAACTTCAAGATAATCTAAATACAGCAATACAGCCCCGGTTGCTTAGGAAAAACGAACAAATATTTCAAATTATATCTTTACTGAGAGGCAGGGAAAGGAAAACTCAAAACCATGTCCACTATTTTGCATGCAAATATAATCAAAAACAACAAAAAATCTTCAAAAGGGAATGTTTTTTTTTTCTATAAAAAAATAAATAATTGAACATAAACTGAGATTCAATCAATCTTTAAGGGATCAACTGATCATTATTATAAAACACAGGAAAGGACTGGTTTCTCCAGGGCGAAATCACCAGGGATATCCCCTTTTAGATATTCCCCCTTAGGAATCATTTGTTGTTTCAAACATAAACAAAATGAAATATTGACTGATGACTTTGTTTCGATTTCAGTGCTGTAACAGTATAAATTACTGATGATTCACAGCAAGAACAAAATGCAGCAGAAGAAACCAAATTGAACCGAAAAATTATTTTGCATCGCAGTCCCTTTGTGAAGCCAAGAAATGTCAAAATAGAAAGCATTCTTTCAGCAATGCAAGAACTCAGAGTGTCGGAGGGGTGCCGTCCAACAAACTTTTGTTAAGGTAATACCCTGGCAACAGCCTGCCAGATGATGGGACTCTGACAAGTCTCCATGACTACGAATACAAAGTAGCTTTCTATCAGGAGGAGGATCTACTCGCTCGGTCAGAGGCTGCTATTTTCAGGGATGCACATCCAGATAAAGCTCCTCCTTGTAGATACTGTATATTTCACAATGAACGTCTCATTAGAAGAACTTTACAGCCTAAAACATTGAATAGGGAATCTTAAATTTATTTATTTTTAAACCGCATAAACGACATTACACATATGTGAGAGTTTCCGATTTGTTTTGGTAATCTGTTTCAATAAAATCTAGTGTAGACTGGCATAGGTGGGGATCTAGCACACTGGTATAATGAACTGGAAGTCTATTAAGGTATGGTTAACGCCGTGAGAAGCGAGTAGCGGCAGCTGATGTTTCGAGCATTATCCGTTCGTCAGAGCAGACGAGTTCTGGCAAAGGGCTAACGCTTGACAGCTGCTACTCACTGAACTTAATATATTATGTTGATGCTGTTAGGGTTAGTACTAAAATTTGTTGGAGCTCAGACACTGACAAAGCTTGTCCCTATTGTCGGTCTGTCCCAACAGCTCTATATCGATGTAGTCTGTAAGTACTAAAATTTGTCTGAGTTGACACCAACAAAGTTTGTCCCCGTTGTCGGTCTGTCTCAACAGCTCTACATGACCAGTATATTGGTGTAGTCTGTAAGTACTAGCCAAGGTATCATACAAGCAGTATATTAATATTTTATCACCAAATATTGCCATGTCATGGTGACGTCATGTGGTGATCTGCAACACCAATAAACCCCCCTGAAGTTGAAGGTTGTTCTTCACTGCCTTTTGCATGTTATTCAAACCACAAGCCTTTGTTGCTGTCCATGAGCTCAATCCTCCTTGCTTTACCTAATTCCTACTTATCGTTTCCTTCCTTTTTTGGTCCAGGGTTTGCTTTATGTTTTACCCAAGGACTTTGCCTTTCTCTTTTGGATTTCTCCATAGAAACGATTGATAATAAAAACAATCTGCACACTTGTTATTTCGAAGAAGTGCAATTAAATTACTCGGATAACAGCTCCCGGATGTAGTTTGCTGTTAAAAGTCCATGGGGTGCCCGTGGCACGTATAGGGATTATAATGCCTCTGATTAATTTCGTTTCCTTCTAAATACATTTTTTTCTAAATATCTTGCAAGCTTTTATATCTTTTGAAGTAATGTGTTTTCTAAATAATTTGTAGAACAATCAATAAACCTTCCAAATAATCAAAAAAAAAAAAAAAAAACATGCGTTGAAGGTATCAGGTAACCTTAATCACCGAAAATTTGAGATTGATATATAAATATTTACAGAGAAATTGACTAAGTTTTCAAAACTGTAAAATGGGCTCAGGATGGCACATACATGTACATTCTTCGTATAAAATATTGAGATTTTAAAATGCACATTCCTCAAAATATATATCATATCAGTGATTACTGAGTGTGACAATCTCTAAGTTTTGATTTATGGACTTTTTTTGTTTGAAGTTTGATGCATGCAAGCTAATGAGGAAAAAATGTAAAGATTTGAATTCCTATACAATCATGTACTCTGTTTCACCTCATGAGCTGCACCATTTCTGTATTTTAAGGGGCAATAAAATCTGAGCATCTTCTAACAAAGTGATTTATTTAGGTTTTATTCAAGTCCCAGTTGCAGAAATCAAATGTAGAGCATCAGTTGAGAAGAGAAATTGAAATTCAGTCACATCTCAGGTAAGCTAGCTAGCACAGGGCAGGACTTTCAAAACCAGCCGGTAGCCGGCGGAGCTAAAAAATTGGCAGAGGTACATCAGTGGTTATTTTCTCTTCATAACAGACAATGAAAAATTGGTTTACTTTTAGCCTTTTCTACTCAAAAATATTTTGAAATCCCTGTAAGAGTTTCAAAGCTAATTGAATTGAGTAGAAGGCTCAAAGGAAATAGTACTACTCTTCCCAGTAAACTGCAACAAGTTTTTTTACAGCCCCTGTGATGTGAATGGTCTGTACCACGTGATCACTGTTTGGCATACCGCTGGTAGAGATTTTTGTGTGGCAGCGTGAGAAAAGCGACGTGTTCTACATTGTAGACAAAGAATGTCTTGTTGTAGACACATTGTAGACCAGTTTGACATTTCAAAACTGCAGAAAGAATGACTGAGGTCTTAAAATATGAACTACCACACCTTAAATCTTAAAAATAATATCTCAGATGAATTAGCAAAATATTTCCTCCAGTTACCTTAAAAGTTAAGCCACGTTATGTGGTACTTCAACTACGTTTAGTTATAAACTCCAGAACTCAAAGAAGAGCAAGAAGTTGGAATGCTTAATGTTTTCGTTCTTTAAATAATGTGATTGGTTCTTAGTCAGGCTCCGGTTATACTAATTATAGTTGCACAGTAAATTAAAGTGGTTTTTATCAGGAAACATGGAAGTCGAGCTGGGCCTAGCCTGTGTTGCATCCAAACTGAACCCTGGTTAAGTCTGTCTGCTTGTTCTAGAGTCCCATTCAACTGTCACCAGTGCTACTTGCAGCTAATTTACATTTGAAAATAGCCAGTCAGAAGATGTGCAAGAAAAAGCATTATTTTTTAAAAGCCAATCAGAACGCATACTGAAATCAAGGTAATTTGATGGGGGTCTAAAACAAGCTTAATTCCATCAAGCTGTTTTCAGTATTGGCAACTAAATTATTGAATATTCTACTAAATCCCCCTATGTGAAGAAAGCCAATTCAACATTTTTGAAAAATCAAGATTATAATGTCATCGACTGAGATGTCGTCAAATTTAATTTCACCTCTAAATTGCCATAAAAATAATTGTCCAAATTTTGTATGAAGAATGATGAAAAGAGTGAAATGTAGCCTGTGTACAGCCGTCAGTCTCCCCTCGAAACTCGGGAAGGGACGTCTGTGCTACACTGTCGTTAATCGTGTTCCGACATAATTTTGCATAAATTACATCTCGATTGCCATTGGCCGAGAAACACTAGATGGGACACATTGTAGATTTCAGATTGTTCATTTCCTATTGTTAATGGCAATGCAAGCGACAAAGAGGGAGGACGCGCTGGGAAGCGTGGGAAACAAAATAAATTCCCTCCTTCAATAGCCTATACACAGACCTCCGTTATCCCTTCAAAGGAAGGGATTTGGAGATCTTTCTTTCCTCAAGGAAGTGGAAGATTGGATGAATTCGTGATTTTGAGAACCACGAGAACTTTGAGGTTTGAGAAGTCGTGCTCGTACTAGCAACTCGCCTGACCGCTGAGGCTATTGATATTGCTTCTCACAGGTTGATCGTCTTCCACAGCCATTCGCTTTGCAAAAAGACCTTGAACATGGACTTTCTTTTCGTTTTGAAGAACTAGACGATATCTGAAGAAGAATTTTGTTTGTTCCCTGCAAATTCTTTCAAACTTCCTAGGCACTTTCTGCATATACCACAGGCTTCCCAGACTTGACGTATATTTCCCGCTTATTAGTCTGTTGGGTTACCTGTGGTTTATCGATTAGTTTCATAACGATCTCAGAAGAGTTTAAGTAATTGCTTCGTGTGAATTCTCTTTTCCGATTCCTACGAAATGAATCTTCAATAATAAAAGATTGATACTTAATGAAGTTGTGTGAGTGGTTTTTTGGCGATTTGGGGCCTTCTAAAGAAGTTTATTAGGATTCGAAATTTTGGCCGATGCTCTAACGAAATTTACAAGGTAGGCAAGTCGACCTCGCCAAAGCACAGACTTACCTCAAAGATCACCCAAAAATCGGCACTTTTCTTCCTCGCTCGCTATTCAGCTTTCGGCACAGGAGGGAATAGTTATCAAGCAATATCTGACCAGAGATTTAGGAAAATCAATCAAATTTATCATCGCCAAACGGCCTCCTCGAGACCCAAAAAGCGCGACCTTCCAATGATCTTTAAGAACCAGAATGACCAAAGTGGTCCAAAATTTTCCCAACCCTACCCAAAACGATGCAAATCGCCTTTTTTCATGGGGGAACCCCAAGCGTGAAATTATACAAAACTGGCGGTTACAGACTACTTTTGAATTTGGAACTCGCCAATCAGAGGACCAAGACAGTGGGCTGGGGTCTTCACCGAGTGTTATGACAGTTCCACGCGAGAAATTTTCGCGAGTTGCAAATTCAAAATTAGTCTGTAACCGCCAGTTTCGTTAAAAGGCCTAGTAATGGCCTCTCTGATTGGCGATATATTTGTTTCCGTTCCTTGAGCGAAAGTATAATTTTACGCTCGAGGGTCCCCCATCAAAAAAGACGATTTGCATCATTTTGGGTAGGGTCGGGAAAATTTGGGACCACTTTGGTCATTCTGGTTCTTACAGATCATTGGAAGGTCGCGCTTTTTGGGTCTCGAGGAGGCGTTGTCGATGATAAATTTGATTGATTTTCCTAAATCTCTGGTCAGATGTTGCTTGATAACTATTCCCTCCTGTGCCGAAAGCTGAATAGCGAGCGAGGAAGAAAAGTGCCGATTTTTGGGTGATCTTTGAGGTAAATCTGTGCTTTGGCGAGGTCGACTTGCCTACCTTGTAAATTTTGTTAGAGCCTCGGCCAACGGTCAAAATTTCGAATCCTAATAAACTGCTTTAGAAGGCCCCAAATCACCAAAAAACCACTCTCACAACTTCATTAAGTAGCAATCTTTTATTATTGAAGATTCTTTTCGTAGGAATCTGAAAAGAGAATTCACACGAAGCAATTATTTAAACTCTTCTGAGATCGTTATGAAACTAATCGATAAACCACAGGTAACCCAACAGACTAATAAGCGGGAAATATACGTCGAGTCTGGGAAGCCTGTGCATATACATGTATGTTGAGGCCAACTTTTCACTTGCAATTCGAGAGAAATAATTTCTTCCCAGACTTCAAATGCAGCAGTTCCATGAACGATATTCTTATCATTTTTTTCTCTATTAACCGAACACAGGACACAAAATGACATACATGTAGCAATTCGTCTTAATACAATTTCAAACCAGTGTAAATGGAGCTCGGATTTTCCCACGGAGCCAGAACTAAGGTCAACATAACCGCTAAGCCAATCAGCATCTGGTTATAGCATTCCTGTAACTATCCACGTGACCTAGAACACGATTGACTCATCCATAGTACATACCTCCTTTTCCTTCCTTTGAAGGGATTACAGAGGTCTGTGTACAGGCTAAGTGAAATGATGTTTGAACAAGTGTTTTCACCCCCATCTAGGCCCAGCATGAGTTTGTTTGCCGAGGTTTCTGACCATTTATTTCATAGGCACAAGAATATTCTTCGCTTGCATGGCTATTTTTATGATGCAACAAGGGTGTACCTTATACTTGAGTATGCACCAAAGGGAGAATTATACAAAGAACTACAAAAATGTCAAAGATTTGATGAGAAAAGAACTGCCCATGTAAGTATGGTGGCTAAAATGACAAAACACTGACATTAATGTAAAGTTGGTTTGGAATTATGATAGGCATATTAAGGTCTCGATAAAGGTTAAAAATGGAAAAGTTTTTAAAATGCATTTTTTTGTGCAAATTCTAAATCTAAAATCCCTAATCTTTAAGCATCACAAAAATTTAAAGCCTTGAAAATGTGACTTTCTGATTTCCCGCTAAAAAAGGAGCAAAAAATGATTTGACAGCTGCTGTCATTCACTGGACATGTTATTTCATTCTCGCTATCCTGTGATTTTCTGTGCTACTTTTCATTCGCTATAAATTAAATTAATAAAAAAATTGTTTAAAAGCGTAGAAATATATACAACATCTACGCTTTTAACATTTGTTCAAAACGGATTAAATATATACGTTCTTCATTTCAAGACCTTTAAAACGGTATATAGTACGTCTATGACTGGCTTTAATTCCGACGTTGCAAGAGCGTTTTTCCGAAATGATACATCGAACCTTTATCAAGACCTTAAATAAATGATAATCATGATTATGGTTACCATAT
Organism: Actinernus sp. WN-2022; assembly: GCA_030867875.1. NCBI lineage: Eukaryota > Metazoa > Cnidaria > Anthozoa > Actiniaria > Actinernidae > Actinernus > Actinernus sp. WN-2022. Next base: position 78,172,464 of record JAOWCC010000019.1, read on the forward strand.
GTGTTAGCCTATTTTAATTAGTAACTAAAAAAATAAGTTAATGAATCAGATGTGAATACTGAATTTCTTTTTCTATCATATAGTATATTCGGCAACTTGCAGATGCACTAGAATATTGTCACTCCAAGAAAGTAATTCACAGAGACATTAAACCTGAAAACCTGCTCCTCACTTTGAGGGTAAGTAGAACTTGAAAACTTGTTTGTCCCACTCATACAAAATCTGCTCTAGTGACTGAAGCATATAAGCACAAGCCTATTTCAGAAATGGAAGCCTCACTTGCATGCAGCTATATTCATTTGCTAAATAAGGGACTCATAATGAGCATTTTGATGGATTTGTTTTTCTGTTTGTACCGGTACATTTATCTGGTTTTCACTTAATTGTCTAACATATAATTAAGCGATAGAAGCAGTTCAAGCATGTAATTATAATGAGGAAACATTCCATTGTTTCTGCTTCCGTCAAGCTTATGCTTGTGTTAATTCTTTTCACTTATAGGCTATAGCTACATAATTTTATATTAACATACGGTAATTTCCTTACAATACACTTAACTCTACTTCCATCACTAGTGTAAACCAGGCTTCAGAGAAACAGTCTCTCTGCAAAGTATGTGCATGGTCAGTCCTGAATGTATTCATGTGGTGTTGTTTTAGTTATATGACAGCTAGAGTTTATTGTTCACCAGGGAGACATCAAAATTGCTGATTTTGGGTGGTCAGTCCATACACCATCTTCAAGGTATTTATTAACACCCTATCCTACAATCATATTTTATCTCATTACTATGTGGCAGTTTGTAATTAATAATTATAATATTAAAACAGGGCAACTCATAAATAATGGTTCACATGCTGGTAGAATATAAACTGGGCTATAATTAACATATCCAGTCATTTTTTTCAGGCGCACAACACTGTGTGGAACACTTGACTACCTCCCGCCTGAAATGATTGAAGGCAAGATGCATGACGAGAAGGTATCCACACATTTTTGTCCATTATAAACAAGACCCTTTCAGCTTGCCTGTTTGTTGCCCCATTTAAGACCACATGACTTTTCCCTTGAGTAGTGCATTTTTGTTTTTCTGTATCCCAAGAGGAAATGTACGAATTTCTATAATTGGAAAACAAAGCACTGAATCCTCTGGAGAACTATCACATGATCTGAAATGGGGCAACAAACAGGCAAGCTGAAAGGATCTATTGGCATCCAAATTAATTTATTTAAGATCAACATTAATTTAATATAACTATACATCCAAGTTGAAATTTGGCAGAATGAGAAATGGCTGTGGGAAAATGAGCAAGTGTTTCCACTGCTACTTCAAGTTCTCCCAAACTTCCACATTCAAGTGTTTCAATCTATAACTCTTTTGAAAACAAAGAAAAATGTTTTTTATAATTTCCTTTGTAAAATTACTCAACATCACAAGTACAGAACAGGATTTCAAATGCTCATTAAATTTGATAATCAAAACCTAAATTATCCCAACTAGCTGAAGAAAGCGTACAACTTATGGTACTGGAGGTGGTATGTTTTCATAGAGGTTTAGAAAACTTCTTTCAACCAATCGGAGTTTGTTATATATAATAATTATGGTGTTATTTTATAATAAAGATGTAAAATAGCAAAACCTGTAAATAAAAATGTGACCTACACAATATCAGGGCTGGAAATTTAAGAAGTCTGGTTGCATTTTTGCAACTAGATAAAACAAAATAGTTGCAAAAAAATTGCAACAATAGTTAACAAAAATTCAGTCACAAAATAAAAGCTGTGCCTGCAATGCAGTTTGAACAGAAAATTATATCACAGTCTGGTGGATAGTTCAGCGGATGTGTAACCATAAAATACTACGCCTGCAATACATGTACTTCTTTTTAACATACTACCACTCTAATGGCAGCCAGTTTTGCTCGCAAATGAACATTTATGAAGTGTAGGGTACGATTTTGAGAAATTATGTAAAATCTCATTCTTAAACAATAGAAACATCTGTTTTCATTATACTTGTGATTTAGTCACAATTCTGCAACTGGATGAAAAATTCTAGTCACAAAACGAAAAATCATATAGTCACATTTGTGACCATATCAATCGGTTGCAATTTCCAGCCCTGAATATGGTAGGATGTAGTTTCCTTGGCTGCAAAAACCTACATAGTGTCTGTCATTTGTAAATTAAGAGATTATCATGCATCTGCAATTTATTTACTTTTCCTTCAAAAAATCGTTGCCTAATATTCAGACAGAAATAATTATTTTTCCAAATTGAAGGCCACTATTGATAAACTTCCCAAACAATCAAATTTTTTTTCTTAAAAGTAAGCACTCAAAGGTTTATAGTCATAACCATTAGGCAGGGATGGTATAATGGCTGACCGTATGTTAATGCACCTCGGAAATCACTGATCAATTCATTCTACTTTATTTGCATCCATGTTAGGGCATTCTTGTCCATGGTTCACATGTCCTTGAAAAGTCCTTGTATTTTGACAGATTGGGTTTTCTGATCCTTCAAAAAACCTTTGTTTTACCAATTGTAAACTCCTTGAACTTTGTTGAAACCTACTTGGATAAAGACAGTAAAACAACCTCATTCTTGCTTCCAAAAGATAAATAGAGCAGCACTGAATGATTCATCGTGCAAACAAGTCAAAGAAATAATGGTCTAACATTGGATCAAATTTTGAAGTATAATTTTGAAGTCATTATTAATGTGTGATCTGTGGAAAACAAGTCCTTGAAAAGACAGTGTGGATTGTCTTTAAAAAGTCCTTGAAGAAAAAGTTGTGAAGTCTCTAGGAACAATGTTGTCTGTCTTTACAAATTTGCACTGCAATTTGAATCAGTTTGTCAAAAAAAAAGTAAATTAAAACCGTTTGTTGTACCCTTCAGGTTGACCTTTGGAGTCTAGGAGTATTGTGTTACGAGTTCTTGGTTGGAAAACCACCTTTCGAAGCAGATGGACACAATGAAACTTACCGTCGCATCTCAAAGGTAAATCAGATTTAGGGGGTGATTACATGAGACTGGTACCAACTTGGACCGGTATGATACTGTTTTATACAATGATATTGGGACGGAAATACTGACTCTTTACATGATCTGAGGCAGGAATGAATAATCCACTTAGGCTTTTACCTTATAATTAATAAATCTTGGACCAGTCTAAAGTTAGCCTGGGAAACCAGCCGACTCTTATCGCTCCCTACTCAAGAAAGAGATGTCTGGGCAGCGAGGCAGAAAATTCCATACTGATGACGTAGCAGATAGCCATTTCATGATGCATAAATTAGTTGTAATTCTCAGAAGCCGAATGTGAACAACAGAGTTCTTTTCAAGGAATATAACTACCGAGGCTGCTCGTTTGCTTGGCAGTGGATCACTGTCATGAACAACCATGAAATTCAAGCCTATTTAGCATGTGTCAGTGCTGTTGTTGGCATCTTTGCATAGTTCTTTTAGCGGCTAGTAAAGTGAAATGCTGTACTGTCAAAAACATTTACAAGTATAAAGTGATCAAAAAGGTGCTGTCATAGTTGTTTATAATTTCATATCAGTAAACCTACACACACTGAGCTATCACAGAACACTGGATTATGAGTTGTTGTTGCCGGATAAATCGTTCAGACAGTGAATCTGGGCTATGAATAAACATTAAATTTAAGTGCGTTATGAATCACGAACGTGATGGCCATTCACCCAAGCAAACGGGCAGCCTCGGTAGTATACCTTGAAAATAACCGCTGCATTCTGTGGCTAACCTCTTCGGCTACTGACCTGGCAAAAGAGCTGGCTTGAAAAGTGACCTGCTGTGCTGTGTGCAGGTTTTGAAATTATAAACAACTATTATGTTTTGACAGTCGTAGGACAAATTCTCTTGACTGGACAGAGCCGCTGAAAGAATGAAGCAAACAAGCTACCGACACACGCTAAATAGGCTTGAATTTCATGGTTGTTAATGACAAGCAAACGAGCAGCCTCAGTAGTTATATTCCTTAAAAAGAATTTTGTTGTCCGCATTTGGCTTCTGAGAATTGCCTCGCTGCCCAGACGTCTCTTTCGCGAGTGAGGAGCGATAAGAGTCGACTGGTTTCCCAGGCTAGTCTAAAGTCAGTTTGGGTTTACATGGGGAAAATCTTGTTCTGACTGAGTCCAGATCGGTCTGATCAAACTGGTGCTGGTCCAGCACCCAAAATAAGTCAGACGGGTCTGATGTAATTTTCATCCAGGTCTTGTTTACACCAAGACTCCATTTTTACAGCTAGGTTTATTTGTAGCTCGATCTGAACTCATACTGGTCTGAGACAGTTCATACCCCTTAGGTCTGTTGTTGTTGGACAATTCAAATACTAATAACTGGTTCACCTGAAGTATTGACCTAACAAAAGGTGTAATACAGATTATTTCAATGTAGTAAATTTGTTTGTTCTTATAGGTTGATGTAACATTTCCAACTTATGTCAGCCCTGGAGCAAAAGATCTCATTTGCAGGGTAAGTGAAATGTTTTTTTTTTTGTAAATTATTAAATTGATCAAGTAAACTGTAAGCAAACTGTTAAAGTACTTAACTAAAAAGTGCCTCCAATCAAAATTTGATATTTTTTTTTTTCATATTTTTACCTGTCCAAATGTTTTTTTGAGACAGCAATGTTTGTTTGCCACTATGCAAACACGTTCCTGTGGCCGAGCTAACTTTTAGCGGAAGTGACATCATACAAATAAACACAAATCCATCTGGGGTTACTTTTCACACAGAAATATTCAACCAAACTTACATATATATAGCAATGAATGACTATTTTTCCACAAAGATAAGGAAGTAACAAAGTTGTTAATAGAAATATTTTTATTTATGCCTTCAAGAGAGGGACGTGTTAACCTCAGGTTAGTGGGAATGCATTTCAGTAATGGCAGAATAATGTGAATTTGATGGTAAACTCTCCACAAAATTCTTAGTCTAATAGTATAATTAGTATTTAATATTTTAGTCCTTTGGCAACCTTTTTCAGGAATTGGGATATTTCCATCACTTTGGAAGACCAAAAACTTTCCAAAAGAAATCATTGATCAAATCTTGTCATAGTGGCACGTTCAGGTTCATCACAGGCCTTCAAAATAATGCTAATGATGTATTAATATTCCTTTCAGCTCTTGCAGCATAATCCCAATAATAGGCTGCCCTTACTTGAAGTACTGCAACATCCATGGATAAAAAAACATACGCTGCTGCTTCAAAGTTCAACGATGGAAACAGCAACTAAGCATTGAATTGAAATATAGAGTATATAAGTCTTCCACTGTGTACAAAATAACTGTCCTTTCTCCAGATGAAGATGCAGAGGTCACATAGTCATTATGTGGGTAAACATGGCATCATATTCCCATTTGATACAAACACTGTATTTAGCGTATTCAATGGCAAATAATTTCCGTAAATCTGAAAACACGACTGCTCGCTTCCCAGCACATGCAGCTACATCCCTCAAATTTAGATCAGTTAATCTTTTACCTGGTACCTTACACTTGCAGGCTGTGAATATTTCAGAAATTCGATTTTATGGAAATTATTTGTCATCGGATTCCCATACAAACACTGCATTTCATGCTGTGTTTACCCATTTCATACCACGTGACTAGTCTATTCTAACTATACATGGATTGAATGACTGTTTCCTTCAAATTCTGAAGTTGTATATATATATATATTGACAAATGGAATTGGATAACATTGAGGCAGCACAAACAAGATTCAAATAGCAGGAGTCTGCACTGAATAAGATTAAAGATTTTCAAGATAAGAGACGAGTTAATGTTATGTACATGTACTGCAGCATTGCATTGTGTTTGAAGACCCCCAAGTGTGTTAATCTGCAAGGGATATGCCAGCCTCTGATGGTGTAATTTGTTTGGGGAAAGTATTAGTGAAGAAGACCAATTTTCACAAGTCAAAAGCATCTAGAATGTGTATGCTACTGGTAAAGATACAATGTGCCACTTTTCCTGAATAAAGCAAGAAGTTCATTAAATCCTAAATATTAATAATAATGTAAATACTGCGAGTTTTTGTTGCTGTGCATTATCAAATTCTACATGTTAACTTCACCATTTTGTGTCATTGAAGCAGTAAAAAGCCCACCTCTCCTCCCAAATAGAAATAGCACATTGCCTTTTTCTCATGTCGCCTAATGGTATATAATTTATAAGGTCTTAATTGATAGAAATTTGACATAAATTAAATGTAATTATTGAACTTTAATAATGTAATAACTCTCACCTTTTGCTATTAATGTTATTAATAATTTGTTGTAGTTTAATTACTATTATGCCCAGTTCAAACATCAAACTTCTCATGTGCCAAATCTAATACCTATTTGGGTCGACCCAAATAATTAAATTCAATGTTTAATTCAAATGTCTAATTTAATGGGGTCAAACAAACTCCATGTTTACACAAAGTTGGTCATTGGCTACTGATTGCAAAGTCAATATGGCAGACAAAGAGCAGTGTGTGAGCCAGAGGACCCCTTTCTTTTCGAAACACATTCAAGGAAACAGAAGACTGCCATGACCTGCCACTTCATGCAGAAGTATTGGTGGCAGCACGAAGAACATGCATTTTCAATATTTCCTGCCATCAGTCTCTGAGTGTTTGCATCTGCACATGATATTTAGCTTGAAAGTGTAGAATTGTGGTAATACATATTTTCTGCATTAGATTCGGCACATGAGGAGTTTGACATTTGAACAGGGCCTAAGATATCATTGTTAGTGGTAAAAGATTAGGCATAAAGTACCAAGAGTGAGTGAGTGAAAGATGGCAGTATAGAGGCCCTACTTCAATTTATCTTTTTGCAGTCATGCATCTTTCTAATCTATGCTATTAATGTAGAAATAACGGTTAGCACAAAATGTTGAAGAAAAACATTTGCACAGTCAAATAACTCTAGTTACATTTACATGCCTTTTGCTTAAAGGAGAACTGAAGCCTAAAATCAACTTGTACCAATATTTATTTTACTGTTTTGCATCAAAGGAAAGAAAATTTGCAAATCTTCCTCCCAACCGCCGCTAAGTACAGATGGCTCAATTTCTGTAATCTGTGACGTGCGATATGGGGTATAAATTAGTTTTGCCAATGATGTTGTTTACATCTTTGAATAGATGGACTAACCTCCCATAATTATTGTGCTGAAGGTGTGGTTTTTCCTTGGTATGCAAGACTTATGATATGGGGGAAAAAGCTACCACACAAACTAGCTTTATCAGCAGAGAATCATTGGCTATTTTTTGACCTTCAAAACATATTTCCTCTTTTTAGACGTGCAACACAAAGAAACAAAATAGCAGAACTTATTTCTCTTGAATACAAGTTTGTATAGTCGTTGGATTTATTTAGGGTTCAGTTCTCCTTTAAATAACGTGTAGCTTAGATCTTCACTGTTGTTTGTTGAACATTGTCTTGTATTAGATGTATTAGACACTATACTGTCAATAAACACCCGAATTTGTTGAATAAAACTTACATTTATTATTATGACCCACATTACTACAATATTATTTTACTTAAACAGTTGAATAACACGAAGATCTTTATACTTATGGGTTCCCTTTCCTTACATGTTATTGAAGTTTTGTATGCTTTTTATTGTATTTTAAAACTGTTTCTCAATGGATTAATCATCTGAGAGCCTCTCCGATTGGATGAAATTGGTGACATGATAGTTACCAGTATCATCCATAGATGCAATTTTCACATGCTTTCGTTGGTCTGCTAATAATTTAGCACTATTATACAACAAGGGACGACCATTTTCTCAGGTATGCGCACGCAATATTGGTCCGCCAAATCACTTTTTGAACAATAGCCGATAATTTGAATAACAAAGGCTGTCGCATCAGAACAAGTCCAACGAAAGCTAACAAAATACTTCATGTAGGCAGCTTGGATTTAGACTGGTATGTAATCAACTAAAGTCGATCGAGGTATGCTAATCACAATGGAAAGCGAGTAGCAGCTGACGTTTCGAGCGTTAGCCCTTCGTCAGAGGGAAAAAGCTTGGATTTAGTATTGGTTGAAATAATGGAGGGTTGTAGGAAACCACTACATGATTCCCACGTGAAGTATTTACCGGCCTGTCAAACCTGTTGCGTGTGCATACTTGAGAAAATGGTCTATAGACTGTGGAAATAGCTAGTTTTAAGAACATCAAATTTCCAAGGTAAACTATCAGCCGACAGTTCTGAGACAAACCCACTATTTGTCATTGTGATCACTTTTGGCCTGTGGACACTATCCAACATGAGTGTTGTTTCTGTCTTGTGACTGGCTAATAATTGTCCTTAGAGATTTAATGTTCTAACTAGCAATAAGTTATATTTGTTCTGCTGCTTGTATTTGTTTCACAGCACGATGCATTGGCATACTTTCATGAATGTGCCATATTGTGCGAGATTATCTAATTGCATATATAAGTGGCTCGTCAAACCTGAAACCACAAATGATGAGCTGCTTGTATGTGATTGGGTAATTTCACACCTGGCACAATAATGAAAGTAATGCAAATACATCAAGTGGTCATACATTTGCAAGTCTCGCTGTAAGAACATCAAATTTCTGTGGGCAACTATCAGCCGATAGTTCTTAGACAGAAACTATTGTTTAAGTACTGAGAGCTGAAGAGAATTGAGATGAACAATAAAGACAAATGGTATCACAACCTTATTGGCCAATAGGTTCCCTTGGAAATTTGATGTTCTTAAAACTAGAACGTAAGCAGCCCTCTAACTTATATGGTCTTGATAAGGTTCAAAATGGAAAAGTTTTTGCTAAATCTAAAAGGCCTAATCTAGCATCAAAAAAAATTAACTCAAATATTTTTTTAGAGCCTAGAAAATGCAACTATTTCCCACTAAAAAAAGGTGTGAAAAATGATTGACAGCTGCTGTCATTCACTGGGAAGGTTATTTCATTCTGCACTACTTTTCATTTGTACTATTTGTCTAATAGTGCCATGACAAATAGTTAATTGTGTCTGTCTATAATATAGATGCATAGGTGATGTCACAATGCGAAGAGAACAATTAAGAAGATGCACTTGAGTGGTACTGGAACCAATGTTCTCATGTTTTGCCCAGGCTGTTTATCGTATAATAAATTATTAGTATAAACCAACTAGTGGACTGCTATTATTAATCCTGCATTCTGATTGGCTAGCCTACTATAGGTCTAGTTACAAGGCTGGAAATTGCGCCCGATACGGGCGTAAATACGCCTAGATGTTTTCGTTTTACGCCCAACGTTTTCCACATTTTACGCCTAGATCCTCTTACAAAGGTAAAAATGATCGGAAGACAAGTCATATTTCCAAATCTCTAAAACTATCTGATTTTGTCATGCAAAACATAGCCTTTTGTCATGCAAAACAACTTGTTTCGCGCGGGAAAATAGTTTACATTACAGGAGCTGTCAAACTTTTACATTTTGCGGTTAAAAGTTCAGACTTCACACGCCAAACGTCGCCACGTAATTAGTAAACTTGCATTTCAAACTTGAAACAACAGACAAAAAAGTTTACACTAAACGCTTGCTTGCAAATGGTAGTAAAATGCAAAAAATGTTTGGAGAAAGATGAGAGAAATCGTCTCTGCTTGCTGCTCTATTTGTCTCAAAGCCGGCGCGATAGATCTGTTTTAACAGCCTAGCTCAGCCTAGACATGTATGTTACACTTAAACATGTGCATGGCTTCCTGCGAAACTTTGCGTGACCGCATGGAAAAAAGGCTGCCACGCCTTTGTCTTTCTCTGTCTTGTTTAAAAAAAGCGATATTGAACTCAATGAGTTTAAAGTCGAATGTTTATTACAAAAAAGCAAATGATTTGCAACATTAAAAAAAATTGTTTTACCCTTTTCCTATGACATACAAATTTCAGCTACTAATGCACAATTATTTACGCCTAAATTTTGGAGAATTACGGCTAAAATTTTTAAGCTGGGCGTAAAAGTACGCCTCCTTTTTTTTCTTAATTTTGAGCCCTGAGTTATGATAGCCCCACACCGCGGCAAAACGGTATGCTCCGCTGGCCAAAAGAACGAAGGCTCTGCTATCAAATACAAATTACCGAGGGTTTCAACTTTTTTAGTAAATAATTTTATAACTTAGTAAACTCACAGTGAATTACAAATTAAGAAAACTTCAACCTGTTAAAGTCTTAGGCTTAGCTTTTAAGTAGTTTTAGCATAATGAAGCCACCATTCTATCAACTTAATGATCGAGAAAACAGTTCAATATTGTGTAACTAATCTGGTGTTAGTTTGCTGATTGTACTACAAAGGTCACTTTGTTATGGCTAATAATTAATATCCATTTACTACCTAGCTAGTGGTACTCTAACTTAGTTCATAGACCTGCAAGTCACAATACTGTTGTTATTCCAAATGCACCCGTGCGTAACATGGGTATAAATAAGGGAGCACTCAATCAATCGTGGCCAGTTTGTTAAACTCTCCGCGAAAGCGAATCTATCGTCCTCATGGCTAACAACCAAGTTCCCGTTGCTGTTCCGGTAGTTCTACCACCAGAAGATCCGGCTCCCGTCGAGAACGCTAATGTTGCGGAAGTTCCAGTCGCTCCTCAAGATAATCAAGAGGCTGTGCAAGGAAACGGCCAGCAAGCCCAGCCGCTTGAGGTATAAAACCTAGTTAGTTTCTTTTTATCGGCCGAGTGGCAATGTGTTTGTCTTGTTACATTTGTATGTCATTCTATAACAGTATTATACAAATTACATCGTGTAAGAACAGTTTCTAGCTCTCAGTCATTTAGTCCGGTTATTACCAACGCTGTTGAACATCTAGGTACGTTGTGTAGGTCTGGTAGTGGCCGGAACGGTGAACTACACATTTACAGTATTTTGGCAAGTTGATTTTCTCGGTTGGAGGCCGAGAGACCGCAGTTGTAGCTGCGTGGAGTTTTGGGAAAATGATTTAAAAGATATGTTCTCGGTTGGGGCCGAGAGATAGCAGTTTAGGCTGCAAGGAATTTTGTAGAAATGATTTGAAAGATATATTCTCGGTTGTGGCCGAGAGATAGCAGTGGAGGCTGCAAGGAGTTCCGTAGAAACGATTTTAAAGATATATTCTCGGTCGGGGCCGAGAGATAGCAGTGTATATATTTAATTTTTAATTTTAGGCTTGTAGATATATTTGCCTAAGAAGGCAGTACTTTGAATTACGCGCCTGTGCGTATGTTAGTATGCAGATTTATCTCTGTTTTCATAAGAGAACGGTACATTCCTTTACAGATTACCATACTAGCTAGCGTCTGTTGGCCCTGAGGGAATTCGGGCAGGGGTTTAATTGTTTGTTGTTTTGTTTTACCCTTTACAATAAGAGAGTAAAGTTACGCCTTTAACCTATTCAATGTTAATAATGGTTCGGTTTGCACTTTATCTATGCTGGTAGTGCCTGGATTTTATAATAGGTATAGTGGCAAAACATTCGGGTTGCTTGTCATTAATTATTGACTTGCACTTCTCGCAGATCGCGGATCAGGTTAAGGTTCTACAGAAAGATTTGGCAGAGCTGAAGGCTGCGCAGTTGAAAACGGGGGGAGTGCCCGCCTCGCTGCAACTAGTGCGTCAGTTGGCCTCGTCCCCAGTCAGACTCAGAGACCCGGCGATGATTTTGTCCGCCCTCCAAACCTTGGCAGATGAGGCTAGGTGTGCTAATGACCCTAAAGCGGCGGAGTACGAGGCGATACTGCGTCAAACAAGACCCATGATGTTTAGGCCTGACTTCGGAGATGTACTCATCAGATTGCTGGGATCAAAGGAAGAAACTACAGTAGCAGCGACGATTGCAAAGATGGCAAAAGGAGCATCGCAACCGTCGGCTCAACCGTTTATGCACCCGTATCGTCGGCCTGCAGGCGGCCGGGGTCAGGACTTTCGCCAAGGGCGTGGCAGAGGGGTCTGCTTTTCATGTGGACGCCCGGGTCATTTTCAAAGGCAGTGTAATGCTAATAGATTTAACAACGCGTAACTCGACAAGATCATAAAGTTGGCACATGTAATGAGTATTAATTTGTAGTGCTTATGACAACAAGTGAGCATATTGGATAACCTGTAATAATTGCATAAGGAAATAAAGTTGAACATATTTAATGGGACGCTTTGTTGTACTCTCACAGGCTTGTCGGCGCTGATCTGTATCTAAACGCCCTCCCGGAGGAGGTACTGGTAATTTTTCGCTTAGCTCGGCTCACTCCTACACAATTTTCGCAAAGTAAAAGGGAACAGTCAGCAGACTAGGATATTTTGATTATGTAACAAAGAGAAATTATAATTATTCCTTTAGGATATTGGTTGGATTTTCCTTTTAAAGTACATTGTTGGGAATGGGGCTTTATTCATTAGCAGGGCTCAAGTAAGCCTAAGTCGTAGTATAGGTATCTACGTTAAGAAAATTGTAAGCTAGCTAGGGAATAAAGAGACTTAATTTCAAGTTAACGAAAGGTTTACGGGTCACGATTTTGTTGGTGTTTCAGGGGGGACCTTTACCATTCCCCCGCCTTTGTCGTTCCTAGGTGCGGGCGTCTAATGCCTTTTATGCCCCAATGGGGTTGCCTAGGCTCGACAATTTGGTGGGCGTATCTTTCGCACGTCTCCTGATTTAACTCTCCCTTGTCAGGGTCCACCCACCGCCAAGCGCCTTAAGATTCAAGACCCTCGGTCGTTTTATAGCCAAGGCCAGAGGAGACCGGTTGTTCGTTGGTGCGATTGGAAGGGCTTGCCCACCACAATTGTCGGGCCTAGGCCACCCCCGGCTATGGTGGCTAGGGGGGATGTTCTCGCAAAACCGAGCGAGGTAATCTTTCGTGACCCATCATCGTTTATCCCGGGAGAGCTCCACAACCACTATAGTAAATGGAAAGAAATTATCCCGCCGGGTCAGGCGAGTGAGGTTTTGGCTTTTATTCAGAATGGCGTAGATGTATGGTCATATTTGACGCATTATAAAGGAGCATTTGGTGGTCGTTCTTATGACGCTCCATATCCGCCGTCGCGTGAATTTCCAAACAGCGAATCTTGTTATAAATTCAAGGATTTTATTGATGCGACTATCCGTGAGAGAGTGCGCACCGGATCCTTATTGTTCTGGGGATATGTGGGGCAGGTCGAGCCTCCCCACCTGGTGATGCCTATAACAATAGAACCGACAAAACCGCGTAGGTGCCACGATGAAAGGTTCCTAAATCTTTGGATACGCGACCTCCCTTTCTCGCTGGATTACCTATCGGATTTGCCGCGTTACGTTGGGGAGGGCCATTACCAAACGGTCTGCGACGATAAAAGCGGTTACGATCACTTATACTAGCCCACACAGAAATAAGTCTCCGTACACTTCAACGTTTTGCAGGGAAAACAACGTCGTTTTCGATAGCCGTCCCGGCAGCGCGTCTGTATACGCGCACCGTGTTCCGCGCGATCGGAGCGCACGGGAGAAAGCCCCACAAGCCCATAAAAATCGCAGGTGACCTGAGAAAAGAGATTACCTATTGGAGATTTCTTGACAACTGGCAAGGCCTTTTACCATGGTTTAAGGAAAGGCATCAGGTGGTCAAGTTCTTCGCTGACGCTTCCAACTCTGGGTGGGGCGGAGTTGTCTTTTCCCCGGCAGGTGAGCCAGTGCACCTGCGCGATTACTGGAGTCGCGAACAGTCCGAGAAGCCTATCGTAATCAAGGAAGCTCTTGCACTGCTGAATACACTCTCCACAGCCTCTCAGTCACTCTGTAACCGGCGAGTCGATGCCCAGACGGATAGCCTTACTCTCGTCCAAGCCTGGAACAACCAGGGTGGCAAAAGTCTCGAGCTCACGGCAACGATCAAAGACATCTACGAACTGGCGCTGCGGTGCAACATTGCCCTATCTCTGTGTCACGTACCTTCTCAAGCGAACCTGGCAGATCGCCCTTCGAGGGTGTTGTGTGCAGCAGATTGTATGTTGGCCAACACATCATGGCAAGAATTGCAAACACGCTGGGACCCTCACACTGTCGATCTCATGTCATTAGACTCCAACGTGCACACCGGTAAAGATAACAAGCCGCTCCGTCATTTCACCCCTTGGCCTACTCCTAACTCAGCCGGTGTGAACGTCTTCACCCAAGCCCTCCACACTCCAGATAATCCATACGTCTTCCCACCACTAGTGTTGGTAGGCCCGATCCTCCGGTTTTTATCCGGGACGGATTGCGCATTCACGATTGTCATCCCAGATGTGTTTCCGAGACGGTTCTGGTGGCCTCTGGTCAATGGGCGCGCCTCGGATGTTATCCGGCTGGGGTCAAAGGACTGTCCCGCGGGTATGGCGCCCTGCTAGGGCCTGTCGGGAATGCCGTTACCCTAATGACGACTGCGCAACATTTTGCCAACGTTGTGGTATTGCCCAAGAAGCGCTCCCGAGAGATAACTTAGAAGGCTCGGCTGCAAAGCGAATAAAACTGAGCCTGGAAACCATTGACAAGCGAATCCACGAACTCGAGGTGGCCAGAATGACATCAAAGTATGGAAGGCAAAAATCACAGCTAGAATTAGAGCTACAATTATTTTTGCGCACCCTTGGCTCTTCAAAGACTCTCATGTCTTGTGGCCCGAAAGACATTGTTCGTTTCCTGGTATGGAAAGATCAAAAGGGGAGAACAAAGATCCACAGGGAGGTTTGCCAATTTTTTGGTTTGAGCACTAGGGGACTTTGCGAGTGCCCTAGCCGCCTGGCCGCGGGAACTGTTGACTCGACTATTGGTAAACTCCGTGCAATATTTAATAGCTTCGACCGATCGGGAGAATGGGATAATCGTCTGGGGTGGGGAAACCCAGCCAGCCATTTTTCCGTCAAGCAGTATCTTAAGTCAATCCAAAAGGAGCAAGCGGAGGCAAGAATTTCTCCCGAGCAGGCAACCCCGGTATTCTTCGACAAGTTTTTGAAAATTGTGAACCATTTACGTGCCCTTCTCTCGAATGGCTCCACATCGGCCATACAGAAGTACATTTACGCCCGCGATTTGGCCTTCCTTACTCTCGAGTTTTTCACTGGTCAGAGGGCTTCAGACCTAGGAAGGCTAAAAACTGTGGACATTTTACAGAATCCAGACGGTAGAAGTCTGCTTATCCACCAAAGGGTCGGTAAGACACTCAGGGGTAACGCTTCCAGGCCTTTCCCGGTCAGAAAATGCAAAAACCCCGCCATCTGCCCAGTTGGGAATCTCCAATTCTACAGGGAACTTTGTAAGGCAATGGGAATCGACCTGGGCCGGGGCTTCCTTTTCCGCGCAACTACCAAAAAGAATTTGGTATCCAGCTCTCCAATTTTGGCGTCGGCGGCCCAGGCTAGGCTACGTACATACCTGACCTGCCTCGGCATCCACGAAAACGAGTCCATCCACGGGTTTCGTGGTGGCACAGCAATCCTCCTAAGTCTCCTGGGTGCTTCTAAAGGGGACATCGCTGGACATATGGGTTGGTGTTCTACCTTTATGGTGGACCATTACACGCAGGCCGACAAGGTTCTAGCTGCTGATCAAGCAGTCACGGACACATCAGAGAGACTTAGCAATAGCTTGTTGCCACAGGGAGGCAAGATAGCCGCAGAGACCCTAGGTGCTAGGTTTCGTAAACTGAACAACGTAGTGGGCTTTAAGCCTTTTTTCACAGCTTAGTTCTATCTATGGGTTACCGTTTGCATGCTCGACAGGATGATCTCTTCCATTTTGGAAGGAAGTTATGGGTAGGGGATTTGAGTTACGGGTAAGGTGGATAGGGAAATTACCCATATTGTGGGATACTTTCAGTTGGGGTCTAAGGGGCCCGGCCCCTGACATAGGACTCGCTTTGCCCGTAACTAACCCGTATGCCCATGTGGAGTAGGATGCAGTTGGAATAGATTACTATTCCAAATGCACCCGTGCGTAACATGGGTATAAATAAGGGAGCACTCAATCAATCGTGGCCAGTTTGTTAAACGGAACGCGGGAGGGTAGCGCTTGTACGGTCCGGCCGTCACTCAGTATGTATTGTGTATTTAGTTGAGTTAAGAGTGGGGCCTTATAGACGTTCACCCTCCCTCCCACCCTGCTCCGGTGGACAGCTGCCTCCTGCTCCACTGGCTTACGGACTCGCTTTGCCCGTAACTAACCCGTATGCCCATGTGGAGTAGGATGCAGTTGGAATAGATTACTCTGTCTTATGGAACCTTTTTATGTACCTAAAGTGATCATTTCAGTATCAGATAATAAATCCTATTTAAGACATGGTTGACTATACATGTATAGGTTCAATTTCACTGTCCAGATGTTTTTACTCAGGGTCTTATGGGAGCTTTGAGTATTCCCATGGTACGTAATCTGTGGACAATGAGAGGTGTACATGTTATTGTCAGTAACATCCTGACTGGAACAAATACCTTGTGACATGCATATGCAATCACAAATGTGCTTGCTCCTGTCGTTAGAGCAGAGTCTGTCAGACCTTGGCTGAGACCAATCTTTTGTAACATTGCTGGTACATCCAAACCACTGTTGGAATAAAAGTGAATTTATAGTGAGTATTTAAAGTATGTAATAAAAAATTATGGTACTGCATGCATAAACCCAGTGGTGGGGTTGCAGTTGTCTGATACAGTAAATGGGTAGGTTTATGCAGTCATGAGGTCCATAATTAATGGAATATATGGGACCCAGTTACAAGAAAAGGAACAAGTCTATAACAGTCTAGTGCAATTTGCCCCAACATCCAGATTTCTAACTTCCTGTTGATTTCAATTTGCTTCTTGCACACGGACCAAGGTGACCTATCAATGTTAGCCAGAGGCAAGGGTAATAATTATTGGGTCCAATTATTGACAGGTGGGGTTATTTATAGGAAACCACGCTGCCACTGGCTAATAGAGTTTAAGGTGGATGGTATGATGCTCGGATGGCCCCGTTGTCGAGACGCACAGGGCAACAATCTAAAGACCTTAGCCGAAACTAGGTTACGTGCGGTCGAGAAACAGCAGATCTTCACGGAAGCAAGGGTGGATAATACCAGCGGGGGGTTGGTGGACTCCCAGGTCTTCTGCAAATGCCCATTATTAGATTAACCTAAAGGGGCGGCGGGTCGGATGGCTGCTACCTAGCCGTAATATACATGTAGGTAAAAATTGGCGGAGGCCCCCCGTTGTCTCCAGGGCCTAGCGAATGGAGGGTGCAACCGTGGATCAAAGGGACACAATGCTTGACGTGGCAATGTCTGTGAGGCTGAAGTTGGGATGTATTTCCCTGGTAAACCCTGTTCGCGAGGTCCTGCCAGGCCGAGTGGATGCGAAGCGGAAGGTTACCTGCCATGAATTAGTAGTTAGGTCTAAAAAGGGGGGAGGATGATGTCCCAACTGGTATGATTCGCTGTTGCGAGCCTAGTTGCCAGGGGTATGGCTGTCTGCGTAATCCGGCTTGGCCTCTTCAAACCTATAATGCCGTAAGTATGTCTCCTATCGTTGACGTTCTAGTGGGGTGAAGAATTTAGCCGTTATTGACCAAAGGTTTTATCCAAAGGGTCTTTCTCTTTCTTGGGGAGAAAATGTCAAATCCCTTGCTCCTCCCCCCCCCCCCCCCCCCCCCACGGAATTGACAGGTGCATTGGTCCCCACTTTTTCCTACCCACACATCAATCTCGTACCCAGATCCCATTTGTTTCTTACTGCGCATGCTTGACGAAAAAATAGGGCTCTGGAATAATCCGATTCCGGAAGTCTGCGAATCATGGACTTCCATTGACTCTGCGCATGCTTATCATTACGTCGCCCTGAGAAGTCGTTTCTTCGGATTAGATTCTCGCACAGTGCCTCAGGCCTAGGTTTTGGTTTGGATTTGCTTGCTAGTGTCAGGGAAAGCCTTAGGGAGTCTTTCATCTTCTGCCGTTTTTAGGTTGGATTGTAAGGCTCTATTTTCATGCATTTGGCTCGTGTTTCTTTATCGTGCGATGGATATCAGACGATAACTCGTGCGATGGATATCAGACATCACAGATTCCTGAGTGCACAAGAGGATTCATGGGGATCGAAAACTCGCTGAAATCGCCTTACCTGAGCCAGATGACCACACAAACAGCAACTGAATACACGAGGAAGGAAGTCAAGGCATTTTTACTTACGATTCTCTCGTATTTTAGCTCCTTGAAAGCTGGACTTTGTTACATTCCCATACAAACGCTTATATTTAAGCGATCAGCGCCTGTTCACAAGTTTACGAAATCGGAAAACGCCACTTCTGCCTATAGAACACTTACGAACATTGTTGTTAATATGGGAATGTATAGTATTACCTATCTGTTATGGTAAATCCCTCGGCTATATCCAGTTGAGTTTGATTTTCGAATTCTGAGAATTCATGTGCTGTGTGCGATGTGTGTTTGTGATGAAGTGATATGAACTCCCGAGTGGATACAAGCAAATATCTAAGAATTCCTGATTTTTTTAGCGGCACCATTTAGGTAAAATCCAACTGTTTTTAGCGTTTAGATAACCCGGCCCTAATTTCCAATGCCTTTGTCCAAATAAATCAACCCTCCAGAAATGCTTTATGTTTGACTTCCGGTGAAATTGCATTGTTCAGAACAGCCAATTAGAATATACGAAAATCGGATTATTCCAGAGCCCTATTTTTTCGTCGAGCATGCGCAGTAAGAAACAAATGGTGTCTGGGTACGAGATTGCCCACACATGTACACTGTATGTGTTTACCTTGATACTGCAGCATAGCAGATACCGAGAGACGTTAGTGAAATGGATACATGAAAAGCAACGGCGATAGACCCATAATCTGCAAATACTTTCCTCAGTCGCTGTGCTTGTGTTAGCGTTGTTTCTTGTTTGTTTTCCACGTTCGATGCTTCAGTCTTTCCAATGCTATCTTGATATTCCTTTGACCCATTCTCCGTCTTTAAGTTTTTGTCATCGTGTATTGTACGGTGCAAAGTTGGACGGGGGGCTGAAAAAATCATAACCATAGGCCTCAAATATGGCAGCAAAATATTGCTTTGCGGGGAAAGTCGAATAAAAGAACGGGTTAAAGCCATGATACGCTTATGCATCCAAAACGAAGCTATTTGGACGAAAGGCTTCTACATAATCCGGGGATGTCTCCAGCCTCGTTTCCAGGGGTCTTCACGCGCCTAATCCACAGGGAACCCAATTTAATTTACTTTTCTGTGCCACAGTTGCACTACCTGGTAAGGATGAGCTTTCTGACAGACCTTGAAAACTTTCCAAAAGATATTCTGAAACCTGTAGAGACAAGAGTAACAACTGTGGAAGGCAAGAAGGTATGTAACGATTCTCTATTTGTATTGGTGTGTCAAACGTGCCTATTATTATTAAAAGCAAAGTTTTTTATAAGTCCTCTCTGCAGATATATAAAAGCTGAGGCTTATTAAATGAAGTTGCATTTAAGCTTACATTTTATTTGTTTTTGTGAATTTTAGCTGTTAGAGTACAAAAAGGAAGGTTCACATGTGACAGTAGACACTGGAGAAATGTCCTATGGCTTCTGTGAGGACACAAACCCTGACAGGGATCTGTACAAGATTGAAGAAGGCTTGTTCATCAGTTCACAAGATGGTGCAAGTAACTACGAAGAGCTAAAGAGAAATGGTGTCACACACATATTGAATGTTGCTACAGGAGTACAAAATGTGTTTCCTGGAGTAAGTAATAGTCCCAGGAAGAAGGGGGGGGGGGGGGGGGGGATACTCAACAAAGTTTTATACGGGGAGGCTCCGCCCCAAGGTCCAAACCCTTACCCTTTTATATAACATTTTTGACAGAAAAGGTAACCCTTTCATATACCTTTTACTAAACTTTTCACTTGAGTAACCCCTTAAAATACTTGGATGAATCAGCGTTAGGTGTGTCTTTTTGAGATATTTTGAAAGGCCCTTTTAAATACCTAAATGACAATTTTCCCTACCTTTTTCTATACTTCAACTCATGAAATCCCTACCCTTTTATATACAACCTCCAGCCTGAAAAGGTACCCCTTTAGAGTGGAGCCTCCCCGTATAGTCCATTATAGGGAGTACCTCCCCCCCCCCCCCAGGTAATAGTATGCATATGTGCATATGAAGAAGTTGAAATTGCTGATTTTACAGTGGCGTCTACAAATTAATAGTAGTTTCAGCAGTATTGACCTGAATGCTTCACTTCAATGTAATGAAGCACTATTCAAACTGTGTATCTTAATTAGTTGTGCGAGGGTGTTGTTGTTATACAAGAATGATGGTTTCAATGGCGCTTCATTACATCAAAGTGAGGCGTTTGGGTCAATACCGCTGAAACTGCTTTTCGTAGATGCCATTGTAATATCAGCTATAAAATTATTTGAAACAAAGCTACACATTAACCCTTTCCCTACTGGACATGTTTGGCTCAGTTGGTGAAATCCTGAGTGCTAACTCAACCCTCCCCCCTCAGTTCAAGTTTGGCTAGCCCGGGTCAGTTAAATACTGCTGACTTTTTAAGCCGAGGGCTCAAACTTTTCCCACAATGCCATTTTGGAAAATTCTGTTCACTCGTTGGCGGTAGGTATGGCTGCTTCGGTAGGGTTTCTAATGAAATGAGCTCTAATTTTGGAGAAATATGCCACTGTCAGAGAGCTTGAAGACATCATTAAGTCTGAGGGTGGCTGAAAAGTACTTGGTTTGCTTCTAGTAGGCTTTGTGAGGGGATTTCACAGGGTTTTTCCGTTGTGTTTGAATGTGCTTTCAGACACAGGAAAAAATTCTTCAATGAAATCCTTGGAATCCTGCAGTTGGCAGTCTTTTACCCCTGCTCAACCTATTAGGATGTGTTTTTGTCACTTTAAAGCAACGACTTGAGTCCAAATCACCGTTCTTGGTTGTAGGGGTAAAAGACTTATTAAAAAAACCCTACCAGAGTCCCAGAGGGGGGAACTCCTTGTGATTTTTTGTCCATTACCCAGCATGCAATTGGAGGTGGGAGCAGGTAAATGTGGTCGAGTGAAATGCAGTGTAAACATTGGCGTGGTACACAGTCGTTTGGTGCGTTTTGTGCAAACAAACCTGCTGGTTGGAAAGATTAAACAAGGTACTGTAACGACTGAGTGGTGATTTTGTATTTGCTTTTGATTTCAAGTGCGAATGGGAAGGTTTTTTTGAGCCGATTTTCAGCTCCTCAAAATTCGTGAAATCGAAGAAACGAACAACGATGTCCAAAACAAATGCGTTTTTCTCCAAAGTGGGAGAGTCAAGTGATCCCTGTTACAGCTCTGACTTTGAAGTCATTCATTCCTTGAAATAAAATCACAACATCGTATTTCCAGCATGTCTAGGTTTGATGCAATAATTTTCTCCAGGTACATGCTTCATATTGGGCGGTTACGGGCGGCACAGGAGGGAAAGGGTTAAGCTTAATTAGCACAAACAAGGAATAGTTCTTGGACCACCATTTTGAAAGGCAACCAAGCCTTTGGTGATATTGAGGCTGGAGTTGCATGAGACAGCTTAGTTTGAGCCTTGTATCTAGCAAAAGCTGTCCATATTCATAGTAAGAGGGTTTGTATATCAGTGCAGGGTCATCAACTCCAGCCTCCATAATATAAAAGGGTCTACTATTACATGTAATGTTGTTCTTTATAACAATGTGAGTTGGGAAGGATAACCGGTCTTGAAATCCTGTGCATGGTGCACTTTTCTGTCCAATGGGGGTAATCAATGCAGAGACATTATCCATACAAAACTAGATGCTCTCCTTCCAAATCATAAATAAAACTATTATTATGACCTGTCACCAGATCACATATCAACCCCTTCCAAATATATTTCCTTTAAGAGTATGGACCATACATGTAATATCTGCTGTCTCAACTAAAAGAGATATGTCCCACTTTGTTCACTATCCATTTAAATTACTGTAATTACCAATTTTTGAAATTAAGCCAGAATCAGCAGACCTGATCATGCAAATTCACCTTGCTACGCGATCAATATAGCGACATAGTCGGAACCTCTCTACCAATCAGAATACTGGAATCTCTAAGAAATTATGCTAATTATTACTGTTAAGTAGTGTATTCAATCTGTGTTCAAAAAATTAATGTCCTTTGATTACGTGTTATTTTCTTATAGGAATTCACTTACAAACATGTTGAATTGTTGGATGTACCTGATACAGAGATAAAGCCTCACTTTCAAGAGATATTTCAATTCATAGAGAATGGCTGTATGGATGGTGTAGTTCTTGTTCACTGGTAAGATTAAATAATTGAAGGTATAAAAGTGTCACATATACAATATAATCTAGTAATAGCTTCACTCATAGAAAATGTTTAATACCGGTAATTATCATAAAACAAACTCTGAATTTTGAATGGGGCCTGAAACAACCATACAGGCTGATCAAAGCCAGTACCTGGCTAATCCACAGATCAAATTGGAATTTAGCATGTTGGTTTTGGTGAAGGGAGGAAAACCAGAGGACCCAGAGAAAAGCCCTCAGAGCAAGGGCGAGATACCAACAAACTCAACTCACATGTAGTGCAATGTATGGGGATGAAACCTGGGCCACAGAGGTGAGAGGCAAAGCGCTTAACCACTGCGTCACCCTGGCTCCATTTAATACATATCAGGGTTGCAGTTATACATGTAGGGCTGCACTTAACCATTGGTGCATTACAGTTTCAGAAATGACCCATAATCATAGGGCACATACTTAATATATCACAAACAGATTGACCCATTGAAAAAATGAGATATGGGTCATACATGTATTCGACACATTGTGTGAAATTCCTAGCCAGAACACTGCATATAAAATAATATAAAACTTTTCTCAAAAGTATCAAAATGAATAACTCAGGAACATAGAGAAATATTTCCTTTTCAGTAATGCTGGTATATCACGGTCATCAACTGTGGTGATAGCATACCTCATGAAGAAAAGAAAAAACACATTGAACAGTGCTTTGAAACTAGTTAGGGATGCAAGGCCTTGTGTCAAACCCAATGATGGATTCTGGCAGCAACTGGTGGCGTATGAAAAGGAGCTTGTTAGTATTACAGTGGATGAATAATCAAGCACAACAATAATTAAAGACATGAATCTTGAAAGCAGATGGTACTTCATGAAGCAATGATACTATGAATAGTTTAAAAAAAATTCCTCATGAATAACATGACTATCAGTTATGGTAGAACTGTTGGCAAAGTCTTCAGGTGAAGACAAAAGCTCCAAGCTGCTTTCAAGGTTATTGTGTATCTATCAAGTTACAAAAAGTTTTAAATTTCATTAATAATAACAAGACATTGTTGAGAGTTAAATCATACTATTCAAAAGTCTCCATTCAAATAACCAACATCTAGGCTATTTTGGTCCCATAGTTACAGACTGTCCAATATAGGCATTACAGGGCTCGAAATTAAGAAAAAAAAGGAGGCATAATTTTATACCCAGCTTAAAAAATTTAGGCATAATTCTACAAAATGTTACGCCTAAGTGGAAAACGTTAGGCGTAAAACGTAAATTTGCTTTTAATTGACAAATAATATGTAGTAATACATCATCAAGTTATTCCAATAATTATTTATTATTTACATGTAAAAACTAAAACAGGAATACATGGTATTCAGATATAAAACACAGCACAATTTGCTGATACTTAAAAACTACATAGTAAAACCATGCCATATATATACATGTGCAGTGTGACTACCAGGCAATAAGAAAGAACAAGCAAAAGTAAAGCATTCTGACAATTAATTACAAGTCCTAACATATCTACACAATTTTCTTCATTCAAAAGACTTTGACTTTGAACTAGTCCACCAAATTTGCCTTTTACCGGATCAAAGCTTGAACAAGTTGAAATGCTATATTGCTTTGTATTCAACACTGATTGGCTTCAATAACCGTAAGTTGGAAATGTGCTGTCTTTTCGTTCTGCAATGTGATTGGTTCTCCTTACCGGTTACAGTACATGTAATATATTAACTATTATAAATTATGATCATTTCATGGATTGTATTTATAATGATTGCTTCCAGACCCTAAAACAATTATATAATTAATTAAAACATCATTTTAGAGAAATTTAGAGATTTTAAAACTGTAATTATGATGATGATGATTATGAAATGTTTCTTTGAATACAAGTATAACTCCATACTGCCTAATAGTTAAAATATTGTGTTGAATTCTGAACTGTAATTGTCTTCTACCACAGTGGTGAAGGGAGGAGTTTTTTTTTTGGGGGGGGGGGGGGGGAGGGGGGGAGGAGGGGGGGAGGGTGAGGGTGAGGGTGTGAGGGTGTGAGGCAATTGTCCCCCCTCTGCCCAGTCCCAGAAGAGATATGAAAATGTCCCAGAATTCATCATTCCCCCCCTCCATTTCCCCCCAATTTTCAGGGCCTCCCAACACTCCTCTTCTACCACTATAAATATCCCACCGATGTCTAAAAAATTTGACTGCCACCATATAATCATTATTAACATAAAAATGATTAATTAAAAGTACAATAAATTCGTGAATATTACAAATAGTATTCTAATTACCAAGTCTTGGTTTCTTTTGCCTAAATATATTAGATAGATCTGAACTCTTTGAATTCTTAAAATCTGTACTGCTAGAAAAATGTTGTTTTTCTCTTTTTTGTTTTTTTCCATTGGTATCTGTCGAAAAGTCAGTCGGCTCAAGAAAAGCTGCTTCATAAATTAGAATAATCCTTCCATCACCATTCTCTGATTTAAGTGACTCTGTACAGCCATACAGGAATCCCTTTGAAAGTCTCCCTAGCATTTTCCCTTTAGGTCTGTAAGTACTAAAATACTTCTTTGCCCTTGCAGAAAATGGCAGCAAGTCATTGTTTGTGACTCTCTTTCCCTCTAGTAACCTTTCCATTGTAAGGAATAACCCTGTATCAAGAACTGTTTGTGGAAACTCGGAAATGAGTTCTTCAAAGCTTTTGGTGATGCCGTTATTATTCATACATTGCTTCATAAGTTCATAAGTGGTTAGAACATCACACATTGCATCATGTGCATTATCTTTCCACTGTGCCATTCCCTGTTCAGCAACTGAGAACCCTTCCCATTCTCCTGGTTTTAAACTGTGTTGGTATGAATAACTTGTACTGGACTGTGCTTTGATGTTCAAGTGCTTTGCGACACTGCCTAACTTGTGATTTGGTAACGTTGGGTAGTGCAAAATGGCAAGTCGTAGAGCATCTACCCATTTATGTCTTTCATTGAATCTGTCTGTCCAGGTTTTGGAGATTTCAATGGTACCTTCACTTTGATCAGTCTGAGGACAAGGTTTCGCTATTTCAGCTTGGTCCAAAAGCCTGAACTCACGACACATCATATCCCAGTCATACAAGCAATTAAAGGCAACTATACAATCTACGTCTGCTAAAAATGTCAACAAGCTCTCAACAATGTTTTTAAACTTAGGTTTCTTCAGTAGCATATCAGGGGGTATGTGATGCACTTTATATCCCCCATGAAGCTGTTTCTCTCTGTCCGTACACGGGTTGATGTAACTCATCCAAGGGGACTTCTCTCCGTTTTCGTTGATCTTCAAACATGCGATTTGCACCACTCTGTCATTTTGTCTTGACAATCCAGTAGTTTCGACATCTAAAATGCAATAAGTATTAACCTTCCTAGTCGACATTTTGGCGTTTTTGTGCATGGTCTCCACAGCTGTTCGACATTTCCTCGTCGTCGGTTTAGTAAACAAACTGCAATCGTGAGATCAGAACCCTTTTTCAACAGTTGAAAGTTCTCTTGAAAGCGTATTAAAAGTATTGAAAAGCATGAGAGTAATATTGTTCGGCTAAAAGCTGGTTGCATATGATGTGATGAAACCGATGTGATCGAATGTGTCTTCGATCTGGAAGTGGAAGGCACGTCGATTTCGGCCTCTGCTTGTTTCGTTCTTTGTTTCTTCAGTTTCTTTACACGACTTAAAAGATCGGACGGTCAATATTAACTAGAGAAACTCCGATCTCTCGAACAGACGTACTGTTTTCCCGGGAAATTTCGTTCTTTCCCGGGGACAACACCAAATAAAAGTGGAAGCGACGCCGGGGAACGCTAGGGATCACGGGAAGGCTTTTATCCTCATGGGCCTGAACGGTTTGTGGGCTTAGCGTTCTTTTCTTCTTAAATGCCGGGATTATTGCAAAGAGGTGCGCAATACCTAGTTTGCGCCACGTTATGCAATGCGTTCGAGTTTTCCATTGTTCACGCAACAAACAAAGAAAGCTACAGTTCAGCTGATCCGCACTCTGACAAAACGCCTGAACTGGGGCAGTGACAAAGAATATTTTTCGAGCTTTACGTGTTCTTATATTTGAGGAGTTTTTTTTCGCGGGAACATAACATAGCTGATACTTTTCTGTATGCTTTTTGAAGGAAAATTCGCTGATTTTGATGAGCGCGCGCTTATTATAGTATATAAGTAAGAATAAAAATATCCCCTCCCCTCCCCCCAAAGCGTGGAACGTCAGTGAAATGACGTCATGCCGTTCTTTATTTTCCAAGTTATATATTATACGCAGTGGATTTTAGAAGCTTTTCCTTTAGCTCATATTGTGTTTGAGTAAAAACAGGAGACCACCTAGGTTATGGTCTCTTATGTAAATAAGTTTATGTAAATCATCAAGAGTCGCCAATTTAGGGTGTGAGCGTACGTAGTAACTTGGGCTACCTGTGGTACGTAGACCAAAAAGAAACTGGGACCCAAACTTGGTAAAAATTAGTATGGACAATTAAACAATGTTCAGCGTTAGGGGGCCATCCCTTCATCCAGTCGCATAGCCAACAACAACAACAAACTTTTACTTAATCTTTGATGGTAAGTTGGTAATCTTAATAATATATATAATTTACTAATCTAAATACGAAAAAAGAAGAAGACTGAGATGGATTTGAAAAACCTATGGCTTGTTAACTAGTCCTCTAATGAGGACGTATGGGCTCCTGGTGATAACACTCAGACAAATAGAAACGAGAAAATAGTGACATATTTCAGTTAAGAACCGCGCTGCTGAGTTAACTACATACTTCCTTAAACGAGGCTATAACCGCTCAGTGGCGGATCCAGGATTTGAAAAAGGGGGGTGACTATTTTGACCGGTACAGTTTCTGGTGCGAAATTTCTTACAAAATTTGAACGAATGTATTTTATTTTTACGAATTCTTATACAGAATTTGTTTTTGGCCCAAAAGGGGGGGGGGGGGGGGTGACATGTCACCCCCGTAACCACCCCTGGATCCGCCACTGCCGCTCCATCCTTACTAGACATACAACGCGCTGCCGATATTTCTCGCACTTTTATTTTACGAACAAAGGCGAAAGACGCACACAGTTCTAATCGTATCCCTTTTGTTATTACTTTTAATCCATCCCTTCCACATATCTCTAACATCATTAAGAAACATTACAGCCTGCTGCTCTCTTCTAACTGCTGTAGCCTTTAGACGCACCACCAACCTGGGTGACCAACTCGTTAAAGCTGAAATCCCGTATAACTCGACTAATTCTCAGCTCCAGCTGCCACCTGGCTCGTTCCGTTGTGGGAAGAACTGCGCCACTTGCCCTTGCATTTTTGATGGACTTACTAACTACTTTTCTTCGCCACCGGTGAAACGTAATGTAATCTAGTGTAACCGCTGCAATCTACAATATATAGGTGAGACTAAACGACGCTTAAAAGACAGATTTAACGAACACCGCCGGACGATAGATAACTCTCTAAACTCTAACAACAAATCTAAACCCACAACAGTTGCCGAACATTTTCTTAATTCTCCTAATCACACTGCCAACGACATGCAACTTATTCCTATCGAAAAAATATTTTCTAAGAGAGACTCTATACGTAAGGCCAGAGAAGCGTTTTTAATTGCACAGGCGAGAACACTCGAACCTTATGGCCTTAACATCCGGGAAGAGTCATACTAGATATCTGTTTTCACCTTCTTAATCTTTTTTTCATTGTCAATCATTTTGTAATCTGTCTTATTTATCTTATTTCACAACAGCTGTCACATTCAAAAATACACGCGAATGTAAATTTTCTTCATTGTACTTGAAGAAGGCTGGTGTGGCCAGCCGAAATATTGTACCTCTAATTTCAAAATTCTACGTTGTATCGGTCTTTGCTTCTTTATAGTTGTTGAATGAAGGTATGTTTTTTGAAAATATATTTGTAAAAAGAATTGTACCTAATGCAGTGAATGTGTTGCTTATTGTTTTGTGGTGATAGGCTAGAATGTAGTTTATGTAAATCATCGAGAGTCAGGCCAATTTATGGTGTGCATAGTAACTTGGGCTACCTGTGGTACATAGACCGAAAGAAATAGGAAACTGGGACTCAAACTTATTTGAGTTTTTCTCTATATATTTATCTCTCTTATGGGCCAACCATTTGACTTTTGAGGGGGGGGGGGGGGGAAGGGGGATTTAGTATAGACATTATAATTTAATTATTTTACGACCTACATTCAGTTGGATTTTTTTCCTAATTAAGGACATATAGGTACACGGTGACTGGTACTCCTTTGCATGATTTTATTTTCGCGAAAAGCAGTTTGCAGGATATATTATACTATCATAAAATATGATGGTCATTTGAGAACATGAGAGAAATGTTAAAGCACAAGCCGAAGGCGCGGCGGTGCTTTCAACATTTCTCGAGTGTTCTCAAATGACCAGAGTGTTTTATGTACTGTTTAATAAACAAGCAGCGGTGTTTTATCAGATTTAAAACTCGAGGGCGCAGCTCGAGTGTTTTAGATCTGATAAAACACTGCTGCGAGTTTTTTAAACGGCTTAAAAAACATCTAGACGTATTGAGTCATGTAATTAAGTTATTTTGTCGATACGCCCTATTTCG
Organism: Actinernus sp. WN-2022; assembly: GCA_030867875.1. Classification (NCBI taxonomy): domain Eukaryota; kingdom Metazoa; phylum Cnidaria; class Anthozoa; order Actiniaria; family Actinernidae; genus Actinernus; species Actinernus sp. WN-2022. The sequence goes on from JAOWCC010000019.1 coordinate 78,201,421, forward strand.
GCGGAGAAAATCCAAGTTAAAGTTTATATAAATAATTAGGATGAAATCTTTATCACATTTAAAGATCGCTTCTCGCTCGGTGATTTCCTTTGTTTTTGCTTCATGAATTATTCATGAGTTTTTTAGGACAGTATGAAACATGGATTTAAGGCTTCTTTATCTGTTTTATAATATAGATTTACACGCGTGACGAAGAAAACCGACAGTTGAACACAATAAAACACGGCAAACCATGTTATATAATCTGATAAAACATGGCTTTTTAGCCAATCAGAGCGCGCGTACTATTGTATCTATATTATAAATTAAAATAAATAATAAACAACTTTGTGTACGTATCTGGTCTTCTAGCTGACCCTATAAAGGGTCTACCAATTGGGAACACGAATTGGAATTGGATTGTTTTTTGAGGAGGGAGGATTTTTGCCATAATAACTTACAGGAGCCCATTACCAGGAGCGTCCATATATACTGTACCCGTGAGTCAGCGTATGACCGATTTGAGCTATTTTTAGAACATGTTTCCAGGCTAACTGCCTTCTGACTCTGCTGCGATCGTGCATATGCTTGCCGTAATTATCTAGATTAAGAATGATCTATTGTTCTTTGAGGTGATTTTATTAACGCTGCATTGTCCTGACTATGGTTTGATTGGATTCCCAAAGTGAGGGCATGTGAACTCCCGTGAGATCTGTTTGAAATATAGCTCAATCCGGTCACACGCTGACTCGCAGACCTAGTATGGGAGATGGACGCTCCTGGTAATGGGCTCCTGCTTCCTAATATTCTTGAACCAAAGTGTGTAGTCTCTGTAGAACATTCCCATTCCCCCTCTCCTCCCGAACTCGCGGCAGATCTGGGTACGAGTGTACGAGCACTATACTAAATAACATACGATCTTGTGAACATATTTTTTCCTGACATACTAGCTTTTCGGTGATCGTCCTTCGCTCCAGGCTCTTTTCCTTCATAGCTGCACGGTTATTTCGCCGCCATTGCTATAAGATCAAGTTGAATGCCGAGATATCATGTTAAAACGCCCATATTTGTTCAGTTCTTTATTAGTTAAACCACTCTTGCCGACTCGCAACCGTGCGATGGGCCGGTCATTTTGTTCATTCATGCTTGGTTGTTATTCCAAGCCTGCTGGTCGGCGCTCTGGGTTTTTTTCGGATTTGGGTTGCCTGTTCTGCGCGCGGTAATACTGGGATCGAGACAAAATACGGGAGAAGGGGCATTTTGTCTCGATCCCAGTATTACCGCGCGCCGAACAGGCAACCCAAATCCAACCCAAATCCTGGAGAGCCGACCAGCAGGCTAATTCATGCTTTGTGCGCCCATCTTGGAACTGCTCTAATGCAACTAGCGGCAGCTTACAGCTCCTGTTCTATGCTAACAGTTGGATAACGCTTCTTAGTGCTCATGATTGCATAATTTTCTGAAGAATTCGAACCCTCGCAATCTTTCTCCGAGGTCAACTCCAAGCAAATCTGGTCTAGATCGAGTAGACCTAAACCTGCGCATGCGCGACAATGGCCTCCGCCTAGCTGCTTGTTTATTGGGTCGGGGTGAGACAATGTAGGCTAGGATATATTTTATTGTGGTACATTTGAAACGATTAGTTGTCATTCGATTTGATCGATTATTATTTAGCAGAAAGTTTCTGGTGATTTCTTAGCCTGTATCATAAACCTTAATGGCGAGTTTTCCACGAACACAGATAATTTAACTATCCTGAACTTAAGTCTTCTATGGGTAGGGGTAAGGTGGGGTGGTGGGTAATTTTAAACTGAAATGTTATTAGCTACATTAATTAGGGTTGTCTCGTTGTTAGGAAGGGGGGTGATTTTACGATGATGTAAATATTATAATATTTACTTATATTCGTGTAATAGTATAACTATTTATTATTATTATTATTATCTATATCTACTTATTTTGTAACATCGTATTTATTTTCATCGTCACAGATGAAGAGCCATTCATTAGAATGGATAGGCTGTGAATAAACCTTTATTATTATTATTTATTTTCCCGCCTGTTCTGTACCAGTGCGTTTAAGTGAGATTCGTCCATTGTGAACCTCAGTACTCGTTCCATTAGCTCTATATCGTATACTGCGTTGTCGATATAAGCTTCGTTTGCAAACTTCATAATTCTGTCCATTTGACTGTGTAAAACGTATCTAGTGTTAAGCTTAAGCTGTAAATAAGCATAATCCACTGGCTTTGTCTTTACCTTGGGTATAGGAGGAATATAAGGCGGTATTAAGCATAATGCATCTTTGATATATTCGACGATGAATTTGATTATTTCATACTGGCTCTGCTGAAAGCGATCGTCCATCCTCGCTTCTTGAAAACCAATTGTTATTATCGCCAAGATGATATTCATTATGTAAAACACATTTGCCACGGTGAAAACGTAAGTGAACAAAGGACCAAAATCTTGGGAATTAATATTGCCAGGAGCGAAAAGCCTGTAACTAAATTTTCCCATTAACATAGACACGATGTTATTGAAGGCGCCAAAAAATGTGTTATATGTCTCGAAGGTTAAGCGCAGCATTTCATAGGCCCAGAACGTAAAACAGATTAAACTTACAAGGAAGATCACCGCAAATCCGCCAATGTCTGGTAGAATTCGATAAAGAGTCGAGTAAAAGATCATGAAATTTTTGTTAAATTTTAGAAACTTTAGAAATTGAATAGTTGGGATTATTATTAATAGACAAGACATGTAGGCGACGAGTTCGTCGTAGAGTGCAATTTGGTAAAATCCGTAGAAATCGGAAGGGTTCTTGCCTATAGCCTCGATACCATGCTGAAGTTGTATTGCGCGTGCGCCGTAAAGTCCGATGGTAACCAGAGCTGAAATTATGAGAGCAACGTCTGTCAGATTCCAAAACGACTGAAAATAAGACCAGCCTTGTTCTGCGATCTTTCCGCCTACTCTGTACATTAGCAGCGCTATGAAAACTACAAACAGCACTTCGCACACTAAGTACCCCAGTTGGAATGTTGTGAAGTAACGGTAAAGACGAAATGAGAAGATCTCATATCTTGGAAATGCGCCACCAAAGGCTGTGAACTCCACAGTCATTTGTACAACAGCCAGGATATTAATATTCCCATTATACACCGCAAACTCTACCAGTACTACTCGTGTATACTGGTCTATCCAGCCTTGAGCCTGCAATTCTACCAACATGCTTACAGCGGTTGTGTTGTTATAGCCAAGAGTTGCTATGTAACCGCCCTCCGTATATCTGCCAAGTCTTGCCCACATTGAATATTCGGTGTTGGATTCACTTCCGGTTTGGTATCTCCATGGAGATGGGTTTGATTTGGTGACATCACTTTCGGGTTGAAGCTTCCATCCGGGATAATAATGTTGTTTGTCAAGGTGGTTATCATCTAGCTCAGCTGTGTTGCATTGAGTAAAGTAAGGTGTTGCTGGTTCTGGTAGTTCGCATGTACCTTGTTAAGACAATTCATACAGAAAATTTAATCTTTAATACAATTGCCGTTTGTTGTATTAGAGCAGTTTTCAATTCAGTGTCGAAAACAAAAAGTGATTGCTTTGGTTTTGCGTTTGCTTAGCTTTTCTATTGGCTGAGAAAATGCTTTCGTCGAAGTCAGCCAATCAAATTCCAAACTAAAGCCAATCACGTTTTGGTAAGTTGTCAGTGATTGCGTTTACTTTACCACCTGATTGGTTACTTTTTCCAAGTAAAACCAATCATGTCTTTACTTTAGCTCGTGATTGGCTCGTTGTGTCTTTACTTGCCCCTGTGATTGGCTCTGTGATTACCGGCTTTGGTTTTGGTTTTGGTTTTACAACCGCTCTATTGCAGCTACTTGAATTAACTTGGTTAATGCAATGGAATTACTGTGCGACTTCTGTAACCGGGACCATTTAGACAACGAGAACCAATCACATTGTAGAACGAAAACAAAGCATTCCAACTTGGAGCATGTTGAAATGCTATTGTCTTGTACTCGACACTAATTAGCTCAAATAACTGAAGCCGGTTGGAATGCTTTGTTTTCATTCTGCAATGTGATTGGTTCTTGTTGTCTAAGTGGATTCGGTTACAGAGCAGAAAGACAGAGCAGAAAGCTTGAAATTCATTCTATTACCCTAGTGGTTTACACACACACGTTGTTCCATGCTGGTTGCTAAACCAGGGGTCAATTCAATAACACTTTTACACGTGTAAATGAGTGTATCTTTTTCTGGCTTTTTGAAAAAATGAAAGCAGTTGAAAAAAATCAAATTTCATTTTGCAAAAAAATGAAAAACGAATCTTGGGACAGTCAATTTTCATATTTCAAAATAATATGAAAAATTAATCTTGCATGCGTCAGTCAATTTTCATTTTTCAAGAAATATTTCGAATGTCGATTTTCAATTCTCACTGCGTGGGGACAATTTAGCTAATCATGTAGTCACATGAAACAATGACAAGACTTGCAAAATACACGTGTAGAAGTGTTATTGAATTGGCCCCAGTATACCACTAGCCAAACTAAATTAATTATCTATCAGATCAACGCCACAAGTACTCTTGGCAACTTACCTAGATTCTTGATTCGCTGTTGCCTCAAGATAGGAACGCCCAATAAGTTACTGTATCCGTCTCTCGTTAACCTGCCATTTGGTTTTCCCACTAAGCCATCGTAGTATAGACCAGAGGCCAAATCTGTCTTCGCCCACGACCAGAATGAATTGGCGTCGTTTATCTATGTAGAATAATTATCAAATAGATGTCACTTTTGCCGTGTGTCTATCCTCTAATAGATGCATGCACAGATGACCAAAGCTCGTGATCCCATGGGAAAGGCTTTACTTACGGTGGCTTGTAAGGGACATTACATTTCGCTTTTAATTTTTCCTACAGAAAGGAATTTCTTTGCTAGCACAAGCCCCACCCCCAAGTCTGGGGGGAAGGGGAGGGGGGAAGAGGGGATGGGCAGGTTTGGAATTGATAGAGCCATAAGATTGTCATGGGGGTAAGTTCATTTCCACCCACCGCCCACCCCTCCTGCGATGTAATCAACGAACAGTTCCTAAGTTTCCTCTTACAAACTCATCTTGAAATCTAATATGACAAGTACTCTAAATATTGGCTGATCATAAGAAAACAATATTCTACCCAACACTCAAACGTCGGTAACACTAAAACGGACCCAACACATTTAATCCAGCCCGAGTACAGGCAGCACGCAGCCTCTAGTTATTATTATTACAATGCCAATGGGCTTCTGGTATCACTAAAACGGACCCAACACACTTTAATACAGCCCGAGTACAGGCTGCGCGCAGCCTCTAGTTATCATGAAATTCCTTTCTGTAGGATAAAGTAAATGCGAAATATAATGTCCCTTACAAGCCACCGTATTTACTGGATGGCAAAGGATCTTCAAAAACTACCGATCTCGTACAAGAGTCTTTAAATGAATGAAGTCAGATATTTTTTTCACTCAGTACAACCACGTGATTGTATCCTGCAAATGCCTGTTGTAAGGGGTGGACCATTAGAAATCCTGGGAGGGGGGGTGGGTAGTCCAAAAAAAAAATTCGTGCAAGGCTAAATGTCCCCCAAAAAATTCCTGCAAAGTACAAAGGCACAAAAAAAAATCTTGCAAAGGAACCGATGCATTGTTCAATTTTTGTTTTGAAAAAAATACTAGCAATTCAGTTTTGCCAATTCAAAATATAGTTCTAAAGATTACCCACACAGTCTGTGTAACTGATTTCCAGGTATTTCCAGATGAAAACAACCTCCCCAACCTTCACAAAATTAGTTTAGTCATGGCAATATCAACTGGCCTTAATTACTGAAGCCTCAAATTATTCTCTGATGCCAGCAGTTTTTGCAACCGAGTTTAACGTCAGGTTTTATTGAGTAAACTTCAATGTCCACATTCTCAAAGATTACAGAGTCTGTGCCAGTAATTTCGAGCACATATAAATATGTTCATGTATTGTGCAAAACATCATGGACAATGAAATCTTGGGGTATGCATTTTTGATTTGGCCTGAATCGGAGCCAAGCAATGAAAGACCGGGACTATATGCATTCTAAGGCAATCAAATTAAATTCCTCACATCACTGGGCTCGTTACAAAAAAACTGCCGTTCAAAGTAAATAAACAAGTCAAGGAATGTAAAGCAAATTACTATAAAGATCTGATTAGACAAAACAAATAAATTCAGGTGCTCTATGGAAAACTATAAATGATTGACTTGCCGTAATAAGATCTAATAATGGCTCTCAGCCGACCTTTATCCAATCTGAATCTGATGGAGTACAGTTAACAGAGCCAGCGTCGATTGATGAGACCTTTGTTAGCAGCAAAGTTTCAATCTCTGGTCGGTGCCATTGACATCATTACTCCAGCTAGGACAAATAGCAGTGAAATTGTCTTTCGCTTTTCGAACATTTCCGAGAGCTTTGTTTTTAAACAATTAAGAGGTTTGAAAACAAACAAAGCTATTGGTTTAGACCGAATCAGCTCGAGGCTACTAGTGACTCGGCTGTGTGTATGACTCCTGACCCGCAGTTTTAACCAAACTGTTTAATCGTTCTCTGGACTCAAGTATTTTCCCAGCCATCTGGAAACAAGGAAAAGTTACCGCCCTGTTTAAATCCGGCGATCGCTCTGATTTTAACAATTACAGGCCTATCACAATTATATTCTACCTGCTGTAAGTAATATTCTTGAAAGGGCTGTACATCGACAACTCTACGGCTATCTCTCGTAAGAGAAAATCCTCACACCTAATCAGTTTGGTTTCTGCCCGAGGTTATCTACTGAAATTGGCTTAGCACACTTCACTGACAACATTCTACAACACATGGACAATGGCAAGGTGACTGGTGCAGTATTCTTAGACCTGTCCAGGCCTTTGTGACTGTGGACCACAACCTTTTGCTGACAAAGCTCAAGGCCATTGGTGCTTGCAGTGAAGTTGTAAATTGGTTTACCTCCTACCTTGATAACCAACACCAGATATCTGCAATAGGCGACTCTCAGTCCTTTTCGTGCTCAGTGGGAGTTGGCGTGCCACAAGGGAGTATTCTCGGTCCTCTCTTGTTCTTGGTTTACGTCAATGACCTTCCTATTACTGTAGATCCTTGCCAAGTGACCATGTACGCTGATGACACCGTGATATACTGTATCCGTCCTTCTATCAATGACATCGAACATTGCTTAAATCACTGATGACTTGGCAAAATTGGCCTCTTGGTTTCGTATACATCGCCTGACTTTGAATACTTCTAAATCTAAGTTTATGTTAATAGGTAGTCCACATAAACTGAAATCTTGCTCTAGCATCGATGTCATTATAGACAACGTGCCCCTCGAATGCTCTGACAATATCAAGTACCTCGGTATTATAATTAATAAGCATATGACTTTGCATGACCTGGTAGAGGCCTTATCTATTAAAGTAAACCCAAGGATTGGTCTGGTCAAGCGTATCAGGCACTTATTGCCCCTCGAGACACGCCTTACTTTGTATAATAGTTTAGTATGTCCACTTTTTGACTACCGCTGATGCAACATGGGGTGACAAATACAACTCAACCCTCATATTTTGCAAAATAAGGCGGCCAAGATAATTCTTGAATTTACCTGGTTAAAGTTCTTCAGCACAAGCCTTGTCAAATCTCAATTGGCCTACTCGTTCCAAACGTCGTCTTGTACATCGTCATATTTTAATATATAAGTATGTTAATGGACTCATTGATTATGAATTTAATATCTTAAAGAACAGTGACATTCACATGTATAATACAAGAAGAAAGAACGATTTTAGACTTCCAATAATCAAGCTTAATTATGGCAAACAACATTTATTGCACCAAGGTTTTAGTGAATGGAATACTTTAGATAATTCGTTGCGGGAAATCGAATCCCTAACTCTTTTTAAACAAAATGTCAAAAGACATGTTTTTGAATTGCCTCATAAATTTTAGCTCTAGTCACTCTATAAATGTATTTTTAGCCTAGTTTTTAACTCTATATTATTAATGTATTTTTGTTTCTTATTTATGTTATGCAGGGGCTATTGAAAAACTCTTCGGAGACAGATTATCTGCTATAAATAACATTATTATTATTATATTATGGTTGTATTCACAGGCTATAAATCTATATAGGATGTACACTGAAAAATCTCTATAGAATGTGCACTGAAAAAAAAATCGTGCAGAGCTATCGCCTTAAAAAAAAAAATCTTGCACAACTCACACTGCTAAAAAAAATATCGTGCACAAAAGTTTTCCACCCCCCCCTCCCAGGATTTCTAATGGTCCACCCCTAAGAAAAAGACGGTTGGTAGTACGTTCTTTACTGTAGCCATATTAGGAGGATAAAAATGAACCGGTCTGTTTTTGACTTGCGGGCCCCATCTAAATCTCCATATATGAAAAAAAAATTATCTCATATCGACTCCTTTAATTTATAAACTAAATGTTGCGAAAATCTACCGGTCCCGGATACTAAACCTTATATGGTATTAACGTAGGATTTCCACGAAAATATAACTTACCGTGAGTAACTTTTGAAGGTTGAAGTTGTTTTCAATCATGAACCTGGTTGGAAAAGATAAAACATCCCGATTCCCGAACCCTATGATAACAAGTTGTAACAAGAACAGTATGTTGAACGCCATCATCTTCAGTACCTCTTCAAGCTGGCGATCACATCCGGCTTTTTCCCTCGCTTTTGCGATATCTTCAACGCATGGGGGACTGGGTATGGATGGATCTTTCTCGTCCAAATCATCCACAAAATAGTTGGTGTCTTCACCTTCATTGGTCCATAACTTGTTATTGAGCTCATTCAGCAAGTCATCCTCCTCATTCGGTCTTTGAAGAAAGACAGCGAAGTACAAAGATTGAAGAAAAATGAATACAGATTCTACAAGGAGTATTTGAACTACAAATGCGAACAGTAAGGCCGTAAGCCATGATATTGTTCTCGTCGAAGACCACAGAAATCCATATCGGAGAGTCACAATACTCGATATGACTGGGATAGCGATACAGAGCGCTTGAGCTGCTCTCAGGTACCTCCCAGATAGTTTCAAATCACAGTTTTGATTTCGCTTCCTAACGCTGTATTTATCTACTAGATTACGCGGCATGGGTAACTCTTGCCAAAGTTTTGGAATCTTGTCATTATTCGTTAATGAATTACTATGTACGAAATTTGCTGTTTCGTTTTTATTTTCTGTTTTGCGGAACTGCTCCGAAGAATTGTTGTTATCACTTGGTACAACTGAACAATCGTTCCCGTTATAGACGTCTTGACCATTGTGTTCCACTAAGTTACCACTGAAATTTGAAATACTGCAGTCTCCGGCGCTTTTTACATCTCTAGAACCTAGACCATCGCGTTCATCTAAGTCCAGCTGATTTTCAATCTTTAAATCAAATTGAATATCTCCTATTTGCCTTTCTTCATCGTCTTCACCATTTTCTTTGGTTGTTCCTTGGTACTCTCTCGTACACTTAATTTCTCCACGATCATTCAAGTCATTGTCATCTCCGGTCTGATTGTCTTGCTTGGCAGCCGTTTCCAAAGAGGCTGGTTGTTTCAGAAGGTCCTCGAGTCTTGTCTTGCCCTTTGAGAATATTCCAGTGTTGTGCTGTTCCACATCTTTCTCAGTTGTGTTGGGCGCCAACTGACTCGTGATGTCTGATGTTACACTTTCAGGAGAAGAAAAATCGCTTCTGTTACCTCCGAACCGGAATCCATCCCTTCTTTCTCCGTCCACTTCCACTCGAGTATCTTCAGGGATACTTATTTCGCATTTTTCCTCGTCCATTACTTCACCATGTTCTGCCTCTTTTTCTTCTTCATGTGTGTCTTCCTGGAGTACGCGAGTTTCTTGGTTGTCTTGTTGTTCATCTCGATTTGACTGCCCATCTAAGAACACTATTTTACCAACACGAGTAAGGCATTCCTCTAGATATCCTTCTACGTCCGTCTCACCGGGACCTAATCTACTTCCTCTAGATGCATACGTGTAAAAGAACTCAAGAACTATACGTAACCCAAATGGCAACACACTACAAATAATTGCCTGTATCATATCATTTACATGAAGATTGAAGGGACCCAATTTGACTGTCTTGCTCGAGAATGTACTGTTGTTTTCAGTTGAGTTGATTGCTATAGTGACAATAAGGAGTGTCATGGAGACAACTGCTAAACAAGAAGTAAGTCTGTCTAAGCGAGGGAATGTAGCTCTGCTCTTACGAAGTATCGCAGATAACCATATATGGTTATTTCTAAAGCTTTCAGCGAATTTCCTGTCAAAAAGCCCTTTCCTGCTGAGATAGTTCGATCTTGGCGTTGGCTCCAGTGTGCACTCCACTGAGCCATCATCCTCGGTAACATCTAGCCAGCGGTGTACCCCAAAATGCCACATGAGCCCTGTGTTCAAGTGACAGACAATAATTCGCTCTAAGAACCACGAGGGGTCAGGTCCACTGATGTCATGCCATATATGGACCTTGGTGATCTGATCCAGAGATCGATTAAACGTTAACAGAAATGACGTCATTGTTCCGGATTTGAAAAGCCGTCGCCCGGGGTCGCGAAGGATTACGGGTTTGGTCTTGCTGTGATTGCCATGGAGAACGCAGTAGACGTTGGCTGTGGTGCCGTCGTGACGTCCACTTCCGGTGTAGAATAGCAGGAAGTAGTTGTGTGGGTTGCGGTAGAACGACCTCTGAGGAACCACAGTTGCACCAAACTGAGAATAATGCATAAATAGTGCATAATTAGCTTACAACGAGTAAAAAACATGCAAAACACGATGTTAACTTCACGAGATTCCGCTTTAACATTAGTTTTCTAGTCGCTCTAAAAATTAGAACATCCTAAGTTATTGTTTTAATAATAAGACGGATGCAATTAGCATTTTGAAGGTTGGCTCTCCGGCAAAGTAAAACAATATTAGTCATGTAGCATGCAGTTTATGCTCGCAGTCGATTTAAGAAAACAAACACACCAAGCGAAGAAACATTTATAGCGATGGTAAGAGAAGATGTTCAGCTTACCAATTGTCGGTCTTTCGCTTCAATTCTTCTTATCCACAAACATCCAAGTAGATACAACGCGAAGATTCCACACACTACACAAACCACGGGGAAGTTCCATATCTCGCTCGTTAATGCGGTCAGAGAACTGTTCACTGCCGGCAGTCCGTTTGAACTCCCATTTGTCCTGGTAACATTCAAACCTGTTTGGTACATGGTTACTATTTTGTTTGAAAGAAAGTGCCGATGATTCAATCCTTAGAAACGATAACGTGTTTCTATTCCGTCCAATTCATTGGCATTTCAATTGAAGGTTACCAGATGTTTAAGAATCGTAGCAAAACTGACTTATACTGACAACGCAGACTCTTTCCCTAGATTCTAAAACATGATGAGATACTAGTTTAAGAATCCATAACAGTTGAATAATCTTCAGATTGTTTTGGTCAAGTACTGGCTTAGTCTTCATTTAATTAGTTACTGCTAGTGGTAAATTGGACGTGTTACATAAACTGAAATGTCATCTTCCCTGGCATGTTATGTGCATTTCCCCGCTCTGCTTTGGCAGTAGTTAAATCGAGGGAATCGTGCCAGAATTTGTAATTATCTGAGATATGCTCTGAACACCAGCCTTGGGCTTTTCCTTTTTGATATGAAAACATCCTGATTGTCGCGAAAGAAACTTCCTCTAGATCATTAATGTAAGTCGCCCTGGGAAGAATCCATTTGGATGACTAGTCGATACACTTTCGACAGGGATTCAGTCGACTTTCTTCCTCGTAAAATCCAGAAGCCCAAAAGCCTTTTTCACCGCTGTCTTCTCAACTCTATCGTATAATCATTTATTCAGGTCTTTAATATTCAGAAAACTAAAGCACGACTGCTTTGTCGCGCAAAACTGACTCGCGAGATTGCTCAACTCAGTTTAATTTTTAATCCTAACGGTGAAGAGAATCCAGTTATATTTTTTCCTCGGTGTAAGGTCCTTGCACTTGTCAGAAATATATGAGGAATTCAAATTGCGATTTAGAGAGTTTCGTTTCTAGGAACCGCACACGGAGAGCGTATGGAAAAGAAAGGTGGAGTGCGAATATTGTAGTAACAAATTAATGCCTAATTTGTTCAAGTTACCTCATTAACGAGTGACATGATATTGTTAATTAAGAAGGCAAAACCACAATTACTACTGATCTAACAGGCTTTATGCGTGATACCTGCACTACCAGAATCTTCTTTTGTTTCTCTGATTAATTTAGACCATTGTCTTGGTATTTTCAGAGGGGAGGAAATGTTGTATCAAAGTGAGGCTTGGTGGTGATTACAAAAGCATTACAACATTATTGTAGAAACAGTGAACCGATTCCAAGTTGCTCTAAATTTCATTTTAAAGGCAGTACTTTTCATCCACTCGAATCTTTGCCATCCTTCATCAAAATGGTCTCACATATTCTCCATTTACAAGGAATGCATTACTCTACTAATCTGAATAGTTCTTTTTGTCATTCTCGATATGAAAATTAAAAGATAGTCTAGATCAGCAAGGGCAAATCTTCAAAGTATTTAAACGAGGTGTTCTTTTTCGAGATCGAGTAACTAGTGACGTCGAGTGTATGTAGTGGTTTTAAACTATAATAAGAGCCCATCTGGGCTTCCACTCGGGCCACATGAGATTGAAGATGAAATTACACTTTCATTTGAAATCCTCTAGTAATAACCGAAGGGAAGAATTATTAGCTGAATTTAGCAGTCTTTAGGAGTGGCTGGTAGCGCGGTGACATTCATTCTCTGCTCCCCTAGTATATATATGTAATTTAATATTTTTGTTTTTCTCGTGTATGTAAATTAAAGAAGTTGACCTCTACTTATTCATGTTCATGTTACGCACGCTTATAGCGGAGCGCGGTAATTACGTCACAAGTCCAGACCCCCCGCCAAGACTCAGACAAACAAACCGCTTTTCTTTTATCAACTTACAAGAATTGACTAGCACTTCAGTTCGTCCTCTGTCTATTCTACCAGAAATGACTGCTTTCCTGGACCATATTTTGAAAGAGAACCTGATGATTATACTGTCGAACAGCTTAAACTTTGGCTGAAATACAGAGGATTGAAACAAAGCGACAAACGTCGATCTTGTCAAGCGAGTTTTGCATCTTCGCTGGCCAACCAACGAGACATGCTTACTATATAGACTGTCAAGTCCTATTTAAACTGTATCCCAAACTCATCTTTTCCCATGCAATATCGTTGTAAGACTTCACTTAAACATTGAAAAGTTACAAAGGTCAGGTTTTCCTGTATTAAGGCAAAAACAAAAGAATGTAGCCGCATGCCGAGTGCAATCATCTTCTTCAATAAAACTCATCGGAGACCAAAGCTGTTATGGCTGGAAGAGCATATACATTAAAACTATGAACTGATAGCATCCTAAAATTCGGCAATCTTGCTTATGTTGGTGTGATCTTTCAAACCATTATGTTATTGTTTGCATTTATCGAGTTTTCAAATTTAATACCTGCAGCTCCGAAAGAAATTAACTTCATTTGTGCTCAGAAAATAAATCAAAGCATTGTAGATGTACTGTAGACGAGGCTTTGCTTCCTAAATTTATTTAGAATCCACTGATAAATTCAAGTAAACTTAATGGTTGAACAGTAGTTCCTTCTCATTGTTTACTGGTGGATACATAGTCAGGGTTTCAGTAATTTATAGCCACTTACATTTCATTGCCAGACCTAGTCTCGTTGTTCTGTGCTTTTAAGGTCCCTTGTACAAACATTTATCCAATGCTGACATTTCTCACTAAATTTGATGTGAAGGTTTTGGAACAGAAAAGCTCCTCCTGTGAGTGATCAAAAAGGCCGAGAAAAGATGAGAAACCTGATCTACTAGCGGTGTACCGATCGATGCTTCATTCTCCGAGACATATCTCTTTGAGCGCCGGATTTATGAAGGTTTTTCACATCTAGAGTCACTCTTACATCTCCCCCAGCAACAATGCTTGGTATAGTCACCATTACTGATATGACTAGGAATCTTACTGAAGCAGCTGAAGGCATTGATTCTTTTTTTTATCGAAAAAAATACGAATTCGGTCCTAATTTAGTCTGCTGTTCTGCAGGTTCAGAGTACTAATAGATGAGTGTCTCAAATGTATGTTTATATTTGTCCCATATTATAAGTTGTATCCTGTCCACCTATCACTGTATTTCTTTACTGTTCTTTCTACCCTGCGGCTCTTTGATCGCGTCCATATCGGTATTTGTTGGACTAAAGATTATTAACTGAAATGCCCGTTTTGTTTATCTCTATTTAAAAGCTTTTACCCTCCTTCCCAAAACTGCAGTCTGCTCATTATATTACAGAACTATAAAGGGAACTGTTGGAAGCCTTTAATTTCTCGAACCAAAATCTCGGCCGTGAGAGGAGTCTTGTTTACCGTGAGAGTTGAATAACTGCTTCGGTCATCATATAGATGGTTTGCACTCAATCCCCAGAGATTCATATGACAAAGGGCATGGCGGCCATGTTGGTGTACAGAACAAAAGAAGCAAACGAAGAATCTATTGTTAACTGTACACCAACATGGCGGCTATGACGTAACGTGCAAAGGGTCTATTCTGTGCTGAGTGTTTATTACCTACGAAACGTACCTCAAACAAGAGCGCCAGTTGAAATATCCTGAGCCTGTTGGAAGGCTTTCGCACGAGTGAACTTAAACTAAAACATTAAACTGCTTATACATTTGAGAGATGGGACTCCAAATTAGAGAGAAAGTTCCTCGCGCCGTCGTCCACCATCTTGATTTACTGTATTTAATTATGTAAATAAATTAACCTGGCGATTGTTGCGTGACCAGCACAGTGCAATCTGATTGGTGTGAATTTGACCTTTAACGCATGCGCAGAAATTTTGCTACATGAAACAAAAAAAACAAAAAAAACAAAAATAACGGCTTGCAGATTTAGACTCGGTGCTGCCACAGGCAGCCTGAGTAATAATATAAAGCCATTAATAATTACTTGAAGTTCGTTGATAATGAAATATGTTTCAAAGTGCTTAATCACTAAATAAGTTCGTGACATGTTTTCGGTCAAAACGAAACAAAAAAAAGTTTGTAGTTTCTGGCTCAAATGAAACAAACTCAGTATCCTAACCATCCTAACAAGCAAGCAAACAGACTCAAAGTGAACGAATTTAGGCTGAAATCATGGCTGCTGGGAGCCAATCAGATTGCAAGAAACACTAGTGATTTCCAAATGGATATAATAAAAACTTTAAATTGCAAAGTAAAATAGAAACGTTTTGGCATTTCGGTCGGAGAAATTAACCTACTGCGTAGTACTAGAAGCCGAAACTTCAGAAGTGAAGTATACTTCGTTTTGGTGGTTCCATGTTTTGTATGTGATTTTATACTGAGCCCACTAACATTCATATTCTCTAATGAATATTTAGTGCGTTTCTTCCCGGCCGAACAAAGGTCAGATGCTTGCTGTTTTCGCAATATATTTCAGCGTGAAAGAACTTACGAGCGATTTATTCGTTACTATAACCAACTTATAATTATAAAGCCGTGGTCAAGTTCTCCTTTGGACTGAGGTTGAATGGCACCCTCAGTCGCTTGCGGTAAGGATAATTTGTATGCCGAATTAAATTTGTTACACATTCTTTTCAACATTTTGAACATTCTTTACCGACTTTTCACAGGAAGTGCTCCAGAAGCAATTCGTAGACTTTTGGGATTCAGTAACAAAAACATCTATTTGTAAGTATCACTTTTCAAAATGACAAGGAACTATAGGCATTCATTTTAATTTATGACAATGTCAAACGTTTCAATTCACCTCCTGGCTTTTTTTCTAGCCAGTCTATTTACACATATGCATAAGCCTCTTTTTGTTTTCATAACAAAAATTAATATATATAGTATGCCTCTTTTTCCATACCTATAAACTTTACAGCAGAAGGCACCAATCTAGAAACTGTGGAACTTCCGTAGTTCCACACTAAAGAAGAATCGTCAATGTCGTTCATGGATTGTCAGTTTGTCTATCTCGTATTTACTTGACATCTGAATTACGTTTACCCTAGCTAAAGAAAACGTTTTCGGATTCATAGTTTTACGTTCTCCTGGGAATAGAGGAATCTCGTTTTCGTCAGTGTAAATGTGGTCTAATATGTCAAGATTTCACCCCCAAAAGGGTCTAATATTGTGTCTTTTCACGAGCTAACCACAATGTTTTAGCACGTTACTGGTGCTTTAATAGAGCTTGTTTGAATAGTTGATGAATGGATATATTCAAATCATGTCAACTGAAATCATGTCGTAGATGCCAGAAAATCACAAAATTTTAATATACTAAATCAGAGAACCTATACTTCAAAGTAAAAATACCGTATACCCCATTAATAAACCCTTGGGTACCGGTATACCCAAACCCCTGACCGACCCTGTGGACTGGAAACATTTATGTGAACGACGCCATACGCATCGATGTATCTTTATTTTTACATGTCTGAACAACATGATTGATTCAAACTTTGAAATAGTAGCCTAATAGCAATTCAGTCCACCAAAATAATACCAGAACTAGACTATACGCGTACCTACCTAGAGCTAAGAACATCAACTAACTTACCATGCTGCGAACGATTTTAATAACTGTGATAATATCAAGTCATTCCAGTTACTGTGCATTATGTTCTTAAAGTCAGTGCAAGTAGCGCCATAAAACAACATTAACTCTTTTTGCCCCAAATTCTATTTCTAATATACTTCAGTTTTCAAGTCTAAATTAGTTTTCTTCGAGAGACTGGAGCAGTAATTGAACTAGAATAAAAGTTACCCGAATTGCGGGATTGATTCAACCAAAATCACAGGCTAACCATCCTCCCATTTTGTGTATTTGTTAAGAGACATTTTATGTTTTAAAACATTTTATGTTTTAATAATCTATTATTTCTCTTCTCGCTGCTTCGCAGCTCGCCGCTTCGCCGCTGCTGTTCTCTCTAGAAAACCTCTGGAACCAGGCTACCTTTTGACTTGATTCTGCTGTGAATGTGTTGATTTAGCGCGCGCTCATAATACAGCTCGGGTTTCCTGTGGCCCAGGTTTGTTTACATATAGCTCGGGCTTCCTGTGGCTCATCTCGCCAACTACTTAAAAATACACAAGGCAGGCAACTAAATTCATCGCCGCCAAGCGAGACGCGCGAGAATTTTGCCAAAAAAACGAAAACTTCTAGGTTCCTGCTCCTTCTCTAACATTCAAAATATTGAAGAACAGTAAATGAGCTACGTTTTTGGTGCTAATTCACGGCGATATCGAGTGTTACACACTCGTAAAAGCTTCCTAGAAACCGTCAAACTGTTCCAGATTTTCGGCGATTTTTTTTTTCCCTATTATGATCGGGACAGATATGAGCCATCATAAGGATTTATAACGGTCATCACATTCAAATTTTTTTTATCAATCTGTCGAATGATCTCCCGTCTAGAGTCCCCTGCGAAGAAATGGACAGCTGACATATTTCCCCTAATCTCCATCGTATGGGCTGTTTTGCAACTTGACACACCACCCCGATGATGTAGTTTTTGGCAGCTTCCGATAAACGAACCGGAAGAAAAATATGTTGAAGACTTAGCGGGTATTTTGTTTACAAAAATATATATGTCGCACGACCGCTAAACTCTCGTACTATGATTTCAACTTATGACAACTTAACAATCCTACATTTTATAAACAACTTGATGACGACAAAACCAACGACATACAGAAACGAGTAACAGAATACGTTAATCGTATGTTCAACGAAAACATGATTGATATGAAAACAAGACTACCTCGTACATAACGACGCCAAACCAGGACGCTTCTACATATTACCTAAAATACACAAAAACAATAATCCTGGACGACCCATAATATCCTCCAATAACCACCCCACAGAACGCATCTCGCAATTCGTTGATTATCACCTTCTTATGTTAAGGATACTACAGACTTTCTTAATAAACTTTCCCTCTTTAACAAGCTCCCTGACAACGCTTTGCTCGTAACTCTCGACGTTTCCTCCTTATATACTAACATTCCGCATAATGAAGGCATTGATGCTTGTCGCTATTTTCTTCGTAACCGTGTTAATAAACATGTACCCACAGAAACCATCTGCGACCTTATACGCATGATTCTTACTATGAATAATTTCTCGTTTAATCAACAACACTATCTACAAATACATGGAACAGCCATGGGTACTAAAATAGCTCCTTCCTTCGGAAACTTAATTCTCGCTAAATTCGAACGTGACGCACTATCTAATTCACCCCACCAGCCACACACGTGGTTGAGATATATTGATGATATTTTCGTGATCTGGACCGAAGGACTGGATCGACTGAAAATATTCATTAATTATCTCAATAACCTACACCCTACCATCAAGTTCACTTCTTCCCATTCTTCCATTAACATCCCATTTCTCGACGTTAACGTTTTACTTAAAAACGGACTTATAGAAACAGACTTGTACACCAAACCCACTGACAAACACCAGTACCTTCTTAAAACGTATCAGTCACCCCGGTCACACTAAATACTCTATCCCATATAGCCTTTCACTTCGCCTTCGCCGCATTTGCTCTTCGGACGATAGCTTTAAGAAACGCACTAATGAATTAATAATATACCTTAACAAACGCGGCTATAATCTTACTTTCCTTAAGACACAAATACAACGTGCATCTAACATTTCTCGCACTGATGCTTTACAAAACAAACCCAAGCCAGATGCAGACCGTATTCCTTTTATCATTACATATAATCCAGCACTACCTAACATCTCATCAATAATTCATAAACACTCTAACTGATTCTCTATTCATCTAAACGTTCCGAAATAATTTTCAAAAATCTTCCCTTAGTAGCCCACCGCCGCTGTAATAACATAAGTGACATTTTAGTAAGAGCTCAGTTACCTAACACTACTAACACCTCTCCACTGCCACCCGGCTCTTGTCGCTGCGGTAAAAACTGCATTACCTGCAGCTGCCCTTACATCGAACATGGCCTCAATCAATACACGTTTTCCTCCACTGGCGAAACTCACCATATCAAATTTTACATTAGGGGCCGTCGACATATTCGAAATGGCCCGCTTAACGCACAACGGACGTTAAGGTCAGACCCCTCCCCCCTCAGTCACCCTTAACGTCCACCCATTGTTTTATGCTTTTTTTAGGTCAGGAAAAACAGTAATGAAATACACGGGAGTTCACTTATAAACAAAGTATAAAACAAGGTTAAAGCTTTAATAGCTGCAACTGTACAGTCAGTCAGTACCTCAAATTCCCGTACGAGCTCATTTCGGATCTTGACTAAAATACCCATTCGGACACGACTATAAAACTGAGTTTCACTTACCTGGAGGTTTGAGGTATTTCATGATACTTCTAATCAAAAGACCTTGTTGAAATTTCCGGGAAATTCAACAGAAATTGCGCTCTAATGTAGAACTAGCTGACTAGAAACATTTGATTAAATAGTGTACGTCTATTGATGAAAAAGTGTTTGTTCTAAATGCCCCACACTAACGTCCATGCCCTTACCCCCTCCCCCCTAAACGTCCGTTGTGCGTTAAGCGGGGCATTTCGAATATGTCGACGGCCCCTTACATGTAATACTAAAACCGTAATTTACATGGTTCAATGTCACTACTTTAATTCACAATACATCGGAGTAACAAAACGATGCCTCAAAGACCGTTTTAACGAACACAGACGACCTGTAGATAAATCTAATATCAAATCTAAACCTACAGCCGTTTCTGAACATTTTCTCAGCCCTAACCATTCTAGTACTGACATGCTCCTTATTCCTTTAGAAGTCGTCTATTCTAAACGCGATTCCGTGAGAAAAGCACGTGAATCATATCTCATCTATATAGCTAAAACCCTCGAACCACTCGGGATGAATAGACGTGATGAAATGTAATTTCACCGTTTGACCTTTATTGTCGGCTGTTACTCGTATCTGCACTATCTTTTCAAACCTATTTCGTAATTTCCTTTTATGTGTTACTATTGTATAAAACATATGTCATCGATTTTGTAATTTCCGCTCATAGTTACGTAATTAACAATTTATATAAGCCTTGTATCCATTTGTGACCTCCACTGTAAAATAAACCTGAAGGCTGGTTGGTACTGGCCAGCCGAAATATCGTATAAACCTCGACAAGCGTTGTATTTGATCAGCATTGCAGTAGTCTTCGGACACTTTATCATTATATTTTCTTCTTCTTGCTGATCAAGATCTGTTTTTTTATCCAACGTCTGGGAAGATTGATTGTACACGGTTTTTGCTGTGGTTTTCTAACCTTAACTATATATATGATTTCAGACCAAATTTTACTCCACTCTACTAGTATTACCATTACCATCAGTAAATTCAGCACAAATACAGTTTATCACATCATAAAAAAAATATTTAACTAGCAAATTACCGTGTTTGTAGTGAGCTTGCTCGTTCCAAGAGTGCCAGGATCTTTGAAATTTCTAGTCGAGAGTGTGAAGAAGAAGAAGTTCCACTTTCTTCCGATTTGAAGTAGTCGATTTTTCCACTACAAATTGGCCGGCACAAACATTGAGAAGTTGAAGCGAATTCGCGAACCGAAGACGAAGTCCAAAGCCAAAGAGTTAGTCCGTCCATCACTTTAAACCTTGTCTAACACTGAGTTCCAGCAAATGTCCAACATTTCCTCGTCGTTTGTCGAAGGCAAAGAAACAAATCCTGCTAAACCGTTTAGCAGGTGCACAGCGCCGTTAAGTGTAGAAAGCGGCCCAGAAGTTCGTCCGAGACCAAACATTCTCGGGCGAGATTCAGGAGGACACTGATGAGTAGATCTCGGATGCAAAATGCAAACCAGCTCACACCATGTAAGTTATATATTTTGGTGAATTGCCGACAATTTACTTTATTACTATTTCTTAATTATTGTTTGAATACTTAAACCTGCAATTATAGAAACAATGTCATATACAGAGATCTCGGATACAACACACAGTTAGCCATACATTTACCTGACACGAAATGATAACTGAACCTTTAAAATGCTGGTGGGACCAATGGTCGAACGGGAGGGGGCTTCAGAAAGGAGGGTCATCAGAAAAATTTGGAACTTTTTTGGAGGGTCAAGCCTTTTTATTTTGAAAGCCAGGGGAGGGTCAACCTTTTTCCCCCGAGATGTCTTGTCTTTTTTAAAGTTCGGCTGTTAAATTTGCCAGTTCTTAAGCTGCTTCAAACAGACAGAAAAACAGTGAAAGTATCCCACATTCATGACATCCAGTGTATTTTAATTTTACACAAAATTATGTGGATTCTTTTGTCCAGCCGAGCGCTTCATCTTTCCAAATTGTTGCTCCCTGTCTGGTGCTTGTGCTCGATATTTCACTTTCTGCTTAGCATGTTGCGCTGGAGGACAACCACAATAACTGCAAGACATTCCGGTGTCTCTTTAAAACTCCTCGCACTCGCCACAAGCACATTTTCCCGATCAAGTCCTCGCGGATCTTTGCCCATAGTGAATTAATTCTTTGAGAATCCCACTGATATGTCAGCCAAGTGGCTTCCGGGCAGTAAAGTGACCGATATAAATAACGTTAATT
This sequence comes from Actinernus sp. WN-2022, assembly GCA_030867875.1. Lineage (NCBI taxonomy): Eukaryota > Metazoa > Cnidaria > Anthozoa > Actiniaria > Actinernidae > Actinernus > Actinernus sp. WN-2022. Next base: position 78,223,151 of record JAOWCC010000019.1, read on the forward strand.
AAACATACGTTCGCTATATCGTGGTATATTATATATATCGGGGTATGGATGATTATTTCAGGAATGACACCTGAATTCTATTCTATTCAAATATTTTCTTTTCCGCCTAGTTTTTTGCGTAGTAGCCACGTAGCGGCCCTAAAGGAGGGAGGCAAAGATTTCCACACATGGTTCATAAAAAATGTTTTTGGTGGGGGGAGGGTCACATGTTTTCTTGATGTCTTGAATGGAGGGACATGAATTTACCTACTGATGAAAAGGGGAGGGCCACGACTTTTTTGAAAAAAATGTTGCAAATCCCCAGCCCTCCCCCCCCCCCCCCCCCCCCCCAATAAATAACGTATATATACCTTCCCTTGTGTACTTCTCTGTTAGTGGGAACAGGCGTCACTGCGTTAGAGCTTCAGCTCTAATGTTGAAGCAGTTATAAATGAATTTTGATGTAAGACTAGAAATACCACAGTTAGGGTTCATGATTGTGCATAATAGGCTATTTTCAGATCGGTGTGCCGCATTTATATTAATTTTATTCTTTAGTGAAGCATAGAATGCCTTCCTTAGGTTTTCATATTTCTTTCACTTCAAGACAAAGTGGGTTTCATCCTCAATCTCAGAGAGGCAGAAATGGCATAATATTTCCTCGATTAGTTTGTACGTATACCTTCCTTTTTCAATCTCTAGTTTGTGGTTGCTTATTCTTAGCTTTGTCAGTGCTATTCTGAGCTTCACATTGGATACTTCCTTTAAGTAATTTTCGAATTCATAAGATTTCTTGAATAGTCTGTATGTTCTTAACTTATTTCGCTGATTTGATTTGGCACTTTCTTTGCTTATGTCGTTCTTTGCTTCTTCACTCTTACTTGTAGTTTATCAGTATATAAGTAGTTAGTGGTTCATGAATGATGATTACGAAATATTAGGTCCTAGGGTTGGAAATTGCATCAAACACTGTCAAGATGCATCCACCTGACGAAGCTTCGAACATGGATTTGACCGGCCGGGTTCCTCTCCTCATTCTTTTCACCTCGCTTTTTCTTTCGCCTCCTTCCTCAGTACCAGACCCTGGAACAGGTAAAACGTGTTTTGATGCATACAGACCGCCTCACCATTATGGAACCCGTTTTTTCCCTGCACACTGCACATGCCCGTGACGCAAACTATAGGCGAATAGTCCAGTTTCGCATTCAAGAATTACCGCTGGATGCGATGACTACAGACGCATTTACTCAACACTAGTCTCGTTCTGATGTTAAATATTCATAAATACCAGCAAGAAGATGGGTTGTTCACAACTCTTTGTATTGTTGTAGTTTGATCTTCTGCACCTTCTCTGTCCTTGCGTCTGTAGGCATCGCATCCATCGGTAATTCTTGAATGCGAAACGGGTCTATTCTTGTTTACGTTTCAAGCGACGAACATATATCGAAAGAGCTTGTCACACTTGATAATCACCGAAAATTTGAGTGATATGATAAATGTAGCGTTTCAAAATCTCAAAATTTACAAAGAATATATGGTTGTCAGTAACTCTTGCCCCCCAGCCCATTTTACAGTTTTGAAAAGTCAGTTTCTCCGTCAATATTTAACGTATCAATCTCAAATTTTCGGTGATTACTAAGTTTATAATTCTCTTTCAACTGATGTAGTTTGTTTGTTTGTAGCTTGAAGTTTAATTTATGCTGAGGCAAAAATGTAAACAATGACGACAACAAGGTTCGCCTATAAGCGCTACAACTCGTCACCAGAGCCCGCGCTTTTTAATAATAATAATGATAATAATAATAATCTTTATTTATATAGCGCTGTTTCCACAGAGAATAAGTGCCCAATAGCGCTTAACAAATGCATAAGGCTGCGCGTAACAATAAATTGGCGCTCACAACAATATTCAATAAATAACTATATCAACAATAAAAATTAACCTACAACTACAGCTAACTAATTAACACCATTATAGAAATGAGAAACTAAAAACTAAGCTAGGCTAACTATAGGTAAAATGATAATAACCATCTGCGTTTTACATGGTATAAAGTAAACAAAGATATGTATAAAATTGATAAAATGCCTTCTTGAACAAATTGGTCTTGAGTTGCTTCTTGAAGCTCATAAGTGAGTCACAGACCCTTATATCCTGTGGCAGGGAATTCCATAGACTTGCTCCAAGTCGAACTCGCTGAGTCACTGGGTAAGCGATTACTGGGTCAAAAATCGAGCGCGAGATTCCACAGAGTAGGCGCAGCACAAGAAAATGCTCTATAGCCATAGGAGCGCAAGTTGTATCGTGGGACTACAAGCCGGTTCCTGGAAGACGATCTAAGATTACGCTTAGGAACATAGGCAGTAATTAAGTCGGCGATATATGACGGTGCCGTTCCGTGTAGAGCCTTATAAGTAGTTAATAATATCTTAAATATAATCCGTTCTTCTACCGGAAGCCAGTGTAAATTGAACAAAACAGGTGTTATATGGTCACACTTACGGGTTAAGGTAACCACCCGGGCTGCGGCGTTTTGAACACTCTGCAGACGGACAATAAGCTGTTTAGGTAAACCATACAGTAGCGAATTACAGAAATCTAACCTAGAAGTAACAAATGCGTGGACTAAAGTTTCAGCAGACTGAAAGCTAAGGTATTTTCTGATACGACTAATATTCCTAAGATGGTAGAAGCCAGATTTAAAGAGGCTAGTAACATACTGTTCCATTGTCAAAGAAGAATCAAATAGTACACCAATGTTTCTAACAAGGGAGGATGGGCAGATCACCTCATCACAAACAGAGATGGAGTCAAGAGGTGGCAGCGGGCGATGGCGAACATTTAGAAACAGCAGCTCAGTTTTGTCTCCATTCAGTTTTAATTTATTCCATGTCATCCAGGCATCTACATCACGGACACATGCCTCGATCTTAGATGTTGCCATGTCACGTTCACTAGTGTCCGATGATTTAAAGGTGATATATAGCTGAGTGTCATCAGCATAGAGATGATAGTCCATACTGTGTTGTCTAAGTAGATCACCCAGTGGAGTTGTATAAAGCGAGAATAGTATCGGTCCCAGAACACTGCCTGAGGAACACCGGAACGAACGGTGTACTTGGAAGATTGGCCCCCGCGAACATTGACAGTAAACGTCCGATCAGTCGACAATCCCGAATCTTGAAGAGAGCCGGGACAACAGGATTTCGTGGTCAACAGTGTCGAAGGCGGCTGACAGGTCAAGAAGTAGGAGAATCACGGACTTCTGATTGTCTATTGCTCTCAAGATATCGTTTTGAACCTTTACTAACGCAGTTTCCGTGCTGTGGCACTTCTTATAGGCAGACTGGTAAAGTTCATCCAAGTTGTTGTCATTAATGTGTAGGCACGTTTGAGCCGCTACAACTTTCTCAGTTGACTTGGAAATGAACTTTAGATTAGATATTGGGCGAAAGCTGCTAAACTCGTCTGTGTCCAGTGAAGCCTTCTTTAGACGTGGTTGTAGGGAAGCAACCTTTAAGCTCTCCGGTAAGACGGCATTTAGCAGCGAAGTGTTGACCATCTCGGTTACCACCGGAAGCAGATCACTGAAGCATTCTTTCAGAACCCGAGCAGGAATGGGATCGAGAGCACATGACTTGGCAGAGGTTTTACCAATGAGTGCAGCCAGTTGATCGTCAGTTACTGGAGTAAAAGACCGAAGCTTGACATCGCATTGCGGCAGACTTGAATCAGGTAGTGGTTAAGCTGACCGGAACACTTCAGCGAGAGCTCATTCATAATAACATAAATTTTACTGTCGAAATAGTCAGCAAACCGATTGGCTAGCGCATCAGCAGAGTCACAAGATAGATATTGACTCTCCGTATTTCCCTGAAGTAATTTATCTACAGTCCTGAAAAGTTCCCTTTGATCTGATCCACAACTTAATCAACTGAGAGTAATAACCCATCTTTGCAGAGGATATTAGCTTATTAACATCACTACATTTATGGGTGTACATCTCTCTGTCCACAGTTAAGTTTGTTGTTCTCCACCTACGCTCCGATCGCCTCCTTTCAACTTTCTGTTCTTGGATCTCTCGGGTGAACCAGGGGGTCGCGGGACGCGGGACGGAGAGTAATAACCCTTTTCTTGACTGGGGCGTGGTTATCCAGCAATGAGGTCAGGGCTCTTTCATACTGTGCAACAAGGTCGTCTAGGGATGCGGAAGGTGAATTGAAATTAGTCATGAGGCTACAGTTCATAATGTCATTACGAAAACGAGGAAAATCAATTCCCTTCAGTCTTCTGTAAGCAACCTCTTTTCTCGCGAAGGGGGGGCTTAGCCAATAAGGCCAGCGGACACGTCAAACTCTAATTTTCCTCAAAATTTCAGAAAATATTTGCATTCGAAGTTCGGTTTAGAAGTTCTTTACAGAATTCGTGTCCGTATCGTATCGGATCCAGATCCTCGCCTCAGATCTGTTACAACACGGCTGCCTTCTCTTGTTTTTCTCGTGTCGTTTTTCGTTGTGGAGATATAAGGACAGTTCTACCTGAAAACACGGAAAACAAGAAAAAGTTATTTTAAGGTTATGGAAACCACACAACATTGGCAGCCTAAACTCGAGTTCCCGATTAGCTGGAGGAAATTGGAGAATATGGTCAGTATCGAGCTCTACAGAGCCGCAGGTTGAATAACTGGTTAACCTGCGATCAGGGGTCGGGTGAAACTTCTCGAAACGAGCGACAGTATTGGCCTACCCAACAATAGAAAACACCCTAACCTTTAGAAAGTGCAGTACAAAAACAATAGAAGTATAGTATTATGGGTGCAATCAGAATACAGGTCTCGAGAGGTTCCGTGCTACTCGCGATCAGGCTCTTTTCCACTCCCCCTCCCCTCCCCCAATAAAACAAACCCAACCAACAGGCGGTAACTATCAGAATTCAACGACGATATTTATTGTTAAAACATGTCATTTCTTGAACATAGTGCATGATATTGTTTGTCGCTTAAATTTACCTTAGAGTCTATAGGCGAATCCTTGTTTACGTTTTTACTTCATTAGCATACATCAAACTTCAAGCGACATAGATACAAACAAACAGAGTGCACAAATCGAAAGAGCTTGTCACACTTGATAATCACCGAAAATTTGAGTGTGATATGGTAAATATATTTTGAGGAATGAGCGTTTAAAAATCTCTAAATTTACAAAGAATGTATGGCTGTCAGCAACTCTTGCCCCCCAGCCGATTTTACAGTTTTGAAAAGTGAATTTCTCCGTAAATATTAAACATATTTATCTCACATTTTCGGTAACGACTAAGTTTAAAATTCTCTTTCAACTGATGTAGATTGTTTGTTAGTAGCTTGAAGTTTAATTTATGCTAATGAGGCAAAAATGTAAACAAAGATGTCAGCTAGGATTCGCCTATACTAGTGTCAGTATCCCATTCACGGGAATCAGTATAATTTAAAACTATAGTCCTTGCATATAACTTAAAATTCTTAACTACGTGACACGCTGCTGTTGGATTAAAACCCTTAAATGTTGGATTCATTCAGACTGACAAAATACACTAACAGCTTCAAAACGCAACGCGAAATTTCAAACTTGCTAAAACGCCAGTGAGTTTGATCCATGTAGCATCAAATATGTAACATGGATGGCGGAATGGGTTCTAGAATCTAAGTGTAAAAGGTTTACAATCAGCTTAAAGCCTGGTTATACTAGCGAGATTAGCACAAACAACATACGCAGACGCAGTGGTGTTTATCATTAGCAGTATTTGTTCTCATAGACCCTATGCATAAGTCCTGGTAACTAGCATGTCAACGAGGCCAGTAGGTCCTCTGGAATGTTGAAATTGAAGCGCCCGGGGAGATTGTGAAATGCACTGAAGGAATGTTCAGTGAAACAATGCCGTTAATTTGCTATGCGCCTGGCTGGTTGTACTATAAAGAAACATTTTTCAACTAAACAATCATGTTCAACACGTTTCACACTTCCTGCTAGCATTTCAACTTCAACATTCCAGAGGACCTACTGGCCTCTTTTTCGTGTTGTGACCGCGCGAGTTATGCATAGTGTGTATAGGGGAGCCGGGGTGGTGCAGTGGTTAAGCGCTTCGCCTCTCACCTCTGTGGCCCAGGTTCGATTCCCGGCGCCATATGCGAGTTGAGTTTGCTGGCATCTCGCCCTTGTTCCAAGGGTTCTTATCCCTCCTCAAAAACCAACCTAAACGTATTCCAATTCTACCTTGGAGTTCGTCGGAATACTTGAAGTGCCTATGAAGCTTATTATTTTTATTTTAGATATCAATTCTACATCAAGTGAATAGTAGAATGGTACAATATATCTTGATTTGAATGCTGTGCCGCTGGGTAAAGGAAGTTTTAATATCCAAAATGCTAATTACATGACGTCAGGGGAGGTATCTGCAATCACTTCTTAGTGGTTGTGAATGGGCGTTTCTACTGATATAGGAAAACACATTTCTAACATCATTTTATTTCAACCATGGGTATAATAACACTGATAATTTAAAAAATGTGTTTAATTGTAACAAACAATTTTGTATAATAATGGATGCCTCCCCCTCCTCTGGTTTGGGAGACCCGGTAACAGCTTCCTGTATCTTCGACGTAAAATAAGCCATTTATTTTATATACGTATTATTATTTATAGGTGTGAGATAAGTACAAGCAACATACGCAGACGCGGTTCTTGTTCTAACAAGCGCCGCTAATGATTAATAATAATCTTATTTGTTACAGCGGGCTGACTGTTATGACAGCTTGAAGCTGATGTGGGCCACACTTCACTACATTTACTGTTTTGGACGCATAATACTCGACTCACATGTTGATGCTTTTCGGAGGGAGGAAAACCGGAGAAAACTCTCGAATGCAGGTAAGGAATCAATAACAAACCTAACTCACATACGGTGCCCGAGACCGCAGCGGTGAGTGATGTAGCACTGCGCCAACCTGCATCCATTTTACTGCGTCTGCGTATGAACAAGGTCCTCTTCTTTTTAGAGCTGGTCAAAGAATTTTGGGCTGGACTGTAAAGGACGTCTTCCATGTCAAAAAAAATTCTAATACGACTTTCATTAGGTGTGCGAGGAAGGAGAATTAAATGCATAACGGCGCTTTGTCTGAGTAAAGCACCGCCCTAACTGAAATCCAATCTCGTCGATAGTCCTCCGTGTACTTTCTCTTGGGAGCTCTTCATTGGGGTTAACTCGGCAATCATGTCACCCCCCTGAAATAATTAATTACACAATAGGTTAGGTGAAGTATGCGGGAGTATCCGGAGGGGTAGGGAAGGGGGTTTAAATGGAATGAGGGCACTATGGTGGCACGTGAAATCCGTCATAAGAAACAGTCAAAAAGGTAGTCCAATAAATAAAACATGCTTCGTAATAACACCTAAAGAAGCGTTTGTTAGGAATCGCGAGGGCTTGTTAATTTGGTTTAACCAGTACTTGTGTTATGATGTAAGAATCTTGCTGCTGTTTTATTTTGTATTCAATATTTCCTAAAGATATTTTTAAACCCCGGTAGAAACATCTCAAACATCGGTCCAACATTTATTGAAACCGTTTGACACGCATGCTTTCCACATCCTTCAACAGAGTCTCAGCTCAAATCCCAGGGCGCGTTCGTTTCCCCACAGGGAGACTTAGTTTACTGCGGAAGCGGCAAATGAATGTCAAACCAATGTTGAAGCCGTTTGACCGAGGATTTATGAACATACCTTGGGTGTCGTACATTCCTTCCCAAGACACCACTGGAAGAAACCACTAAAAAAAACATGCTTTCGTTAAAACATTTTGCAGCTGTAGTTATAACAAGAAAACGAGCGAAGTGTGATGTGATAGTGTAATGCTTGCTAGTAATTTGGGAATGATCAGAATTATCCTGGTTTTTTTTGTGGCGTTATGTTAATTTTTGTGGCACTTTCATTATTAATTCAATGACGTCATGGATCTATTGTCTTTCCGTATGAACAAAGTGGTGCGGTCTCATTACCTTGCTATCACTTGCTATCGCTATCACTTGTAACGTAATTCTGAGTTCAGAATATTGGCTAAAGTGTAGCATTCCCGTCCACTCCAACTAAGTATCAGAAACACTGCCACCGCGGTCCGCAGTCAGCTTGAATAATTTAGCAGTAATTATTATTCAGTCACTTCGGGACCGCGGACCGCGGTGGCACTCAGTTACATGGCTTAATTGGAGTATTTGTCGTTCTTAAATCCACTCGGGTGATCTATCAATATTCAACAATCGACTGCGGGACTGCGGACCGCGGTGGCACTTAGTTATATGTCTTGCAGTCATTAATATTCATGATTCGACTGCGGGACTGCGGACCACGGTGGCACTTAGTTATATGTCTTAGAGGCATTCATATTCATGATTCGACTATTAATATTCAACAGCCGACTGCGGGACTGCGGTGGCAGTCACTCTTATGCTTTCCAAGAGCCGACTGCCAAGTCTTGTATACGACTGCGGACCGCGGACCACGCACTTACAGTAAAGTGCCTTAAAAATGGACGGGTATTCTATAGTTGCTCCAGAATATTTATAAACCTTAACAGTAAATCCACTATGACTCATTAGAGCAACTTTGCTATTGTCCTTAGGGATTAGCGACAACTGAAGAGCCATCAGTACAGTATGTCAGAAACAATAGCCCTATTGTTTTGAGGAAAACTCTTGAGATGCAAATTATTCTCTCAAACTCAACTATAATTAACATACGAATAAAAACAAATTCCACTTGATAAATTTAACAAATTAAATAAAGTTTATTCAATCTCAAAAACACCTATTTTTCCTTATCTTCGCGAAGTTGATAAATTTCTTCTTTCTCAGTTCTTTGGTTGATATGCTGTGCCGCGTTACAAGATTACACTGCTTTGTGATTGTTTTTTTCTTTGCTTGTTGACAAATGCTACAGACAGTTGTGTTTTTACCGAGGAGAGGAAAGTTCATTAATGACCTAGGTAGTACAGTCTAGTCTAGCCTTTCTAGACTAGAATAGAAAGCAACTAGTCTAGAAACTCGAGCGCTAAACTAGACACAACCGCCCGCCGCCGCACTTTAATGGGAAACCTCCGCAATTAATTTATTCACCGCCCCTTCACCACTTTGGGTGAAAAAAAGGGCGAGGTCATAATTTTTTGAACCCCCTATAATCCCCATTTTTCAATGAGCAAAAGAGGGAGGAGGGGCATAATATTTCATGCTTATTTCCTCCCCCCACTTTGACCTAATAATATATCGCGTTGCTAAATATCTGAAGTCCAGAACATTACTTACACACTGGCCTTGTTCATACTCTCGGGGTCTCTCTTACGGCAGTAAACTCTCATGTGCTGTTCGGCAAAAGATTCAGGTAACATTCTGCTGACCTAGAACAGAAAATCAACCGAACTTAGCACTAGTGGTAGCAGAACAGCGGCCAAAATTACACTTTTGATGTGCTTAAAATTAGTAATGCTAAATCACACGAGTGATTACAAAATTGCATGGCCGCAAAGCGGCAGTACAATTTGTAATCAAAGTACGATTTCAGACCAAAATTGACCGATTTAGCTTGTACATTTGTTGTCCCAATTCAAATCACCTGACTATTCCCTTGAGTAATGTTTTCTTGTTTTTCTGTATCCCAAGAGGAAATGTACGAATTTCTCTAATTGGAAAACAAAGCACTGAATCCCTTGGAGAGCTGTCACATGATCTGCAATGGGGCAACAAATGTACAAGCTAAATCGGTCTACGACACGAAGTTCTATTACCACTTAATTATATTCATTTTGAAATCTTAACAAACGATAAACCATCAGTTTATGTAAAATTGTTTTTACAACAAACTAAAAATGTCAAGCGGCCAGAGCCTTATCACGCAATCCCTACTGTTGTGAAATGGCTTCTCAGATTCTTTGTTTTCATTGGCTTGTTTTTGAGGCTCCTTCTTTTTGATTGGTTAACCAAAAAAATGCAAGTTGGTCTGTAATCACTGCTGCTTTCAACCAATCAAATTGCAGGAAACCCCAGCCAGTGATTTCAAAATGAATATATTTAACACGGTTATTATAAAAGGCCATGTACCAGAACATCACTCTCTTTTTTTTCTCCTCTCCGGCAAACTGATCTTGCTGTTCTGATGTTCTTGTTGCAGATCTTCAAGGTTCAGTCCTAACGACGTACTGCTACTTTTCCCTACCGAACTACCATATAATGTATGGCTGCATGTAATAGCACACATCTTCGTTTGGTCTACAGTCATTTATACAGCGGAAGGAATACCTGGTCTTTTCTAAACTTGAATGCTTCTGTCAGGTTATTCTTCGTGTAGAACCGGACTTCATCGATGGGGTTTCTGTCCTTCATTCCGTAGTCAAACGAAATCAGCTGGAACAGATGGGGAGATTTGACTACTTTCAAACATACAGCAAAATTGACCATCGAACTGTGGCTTACTAAGGTGTCTTGGTATCGCGCATGCATGGAGTCAAGACACCGCTGAATACCTAGGGCGCATGCGCAAGATGATGCGTATATCAGCGGAAATTTTACCGAAAACACTATCTATTGGCGGTAAATCTTTCGTGTTTGAAGGGGCCAAAACTTAAACTACATTGTCCAAAACATGTTGCTTCTCAGTTTCTGGAGGAAATGGTCCGAGTATTTGAATCTTATCCTTCCAGCAAAACACTTATTCGCAGAAAACAAAGGTACTCGCTAAATTTTGAAATTTCCGCCATTTTTGTATACGCTGCAGTCGTCCCTAGTCTACGCGCGTCACGTTATTCAGTAAATGGGGTCTGGGTACTGTCTGGAGTCAATGCATTCTCCCGGTTGAATTAACAACTATCCTTAAAGGAGAACTGAAGACTAAAATCAACTTTAGCTCAATGAGTAGATCTAAATGTGAAAAGACTCATACCAAAAAATATTTTACCGTATTTTGCGTCAAAGGAAAGAAAATCTGCAAATATTTCTTCCAACCGCCGCTAAGTACAGACGGCTCAATAGCCCACTTCCGCGATACGCTTTACTTGTCACGCACAAAGGTTTCAATACGAGGCCCCGTGCTAAATTAAATTTATTCTTTTCACAAAGAAAATAATAAATTTAATTTAGCACGGAGCCTCGTATTGAAACCTTTGTGTGTGACAAGTAAAGCGTATCGCGGAAGTGGGCTATTCCTGTAATCTGTGACGTACAATACGGGGAATAAATTAGTTTTGTCATGTTGTTTTCGGCTTTGAATAAATGGACTAACGACTCATAATTGCGTACTATTGTGCTTTCTTTGTGGTGCTGAAGGTGTGGTTTTTTCTTGGTATCCATGACGTACGTTACGGGGGGAAAAGCACTAAATTGAGCCGCAACACAAACTAGCTTTCTCAGCGGAGAATCGGCTATTTTTCGACCTTCAAAACGTATTTCCTCTTTTTAGACGTGCAACACAAAGAAATTAAATAGCAGAACTTATTGCTCTTGAATACAAGTTTGTATAGTCGTCGGATTGATTTGGGGTTCAGTTCTCCTTAAATGGAAAACACGCTTGAAATATGATAATCGTTAATTCTAAGACAAATTCTAAGACAAATCCTAACCCGCACCACAAACCAAACCCTAACCATCGGACGAGTTCACAGGTAAACAAGAAGAGAAGGTAAACGAGAGAATCTTTTTGAGCGCTCGGGCTCGAACTCGTAGCCCTTTCCGTTTACTGCAGTGTAGTGCAGACGTCATGACTACTACACTAAGCCGGTCTACGGCCTTTCGCCGTGACACACGACCCCTTTAGTAGGTGGGTTTACACTAAGCTCCTCAGTCAGGCTTAGTAGCGACTTAGGTCGACTTACAGCAAAAGTACCGTGTGAACGACTAAGTAAATATTCTTGGAAATTTGACTTAATGCCGGCAAATTCAAAAGCACTAAGTCGTTTTGAAGTCTAAAAAAAACGGACTTAGACAGACTCTGACACTCACTCATCTCTCATTTGATCAAACCTTGGTATGTTTTGCGACAAATGTCGAGACATGTTACTTTCTGGCCGCAAATTTTCAGGTTTTTTGATCCACGCAAAGCATGTGTGAACTGTTAAGTAAAATAACATTGACTTAACCTAAGTCGACTTGAGAAAGACTAGTGCTAGTGTGAACCCACGTATTATTTGGTAGATTGGTGTAATGTAACATCACTTACGTGGATAATCATGTCCTCTGGATCCACCTTTGGTCCAGACGCCATGTCGGGTGGAATAGCTTGGACAATTTCTTTGCACATATCTGGGATTTCCTCCTAAGAAATTGACAATAAAAGGAGTTCCAGACGAATTTTCAAGATGGCGCTTCACAGTACGATAAACACGTACGATCAGGTAGTTTCCACAGGATTGAGTTGGTAATGGGCTCTTGAGACTTACTTTCTCTCGACGTTGCTTCAGTATCGTGTGCCCAACACATTTGTACAGATCACGTCTCTCGATCGACTCTAAGACTTTTCTTGCCTGAAAACAAGGAAAATTAAAATATGGCAACAACCAAATGCCAGTTGAATTCAAACTAATGCCACAATAGGGTTTATTCTACCCTATCTAATTTTGCCCGTCCACATATTGGACAGTTCCAGGAGCCCATTACCAGAAGCGTCCATCTTCCCCAATGGTTCTGTTCCCAGCACAAGAGTAGATGTGGCTATATTTAGAATTGCATTTCACGCGAAATAAACAAAGGCCATGTTGTCTTTGCCAACCAGATAGCTATACTTCACTTCTCATTATTATTCATTATCATTCTTCTCGCTTTCAACGCGGGAATTCGAATCCTAAATATCTACTCGTGTGCATGACATACGAACGCTCCTGGTAATGGCTGCTGACCGAGTTCATTGTTTATTGATTGCAGGGTTATTTGTTCGATATAATAAAACACATTTATAAGGATTACTGCTCGTCTAATATTGAAGACTCGATATAAATATTATGCATTATTGTGCTCGGATGAATTCAATAGGTGTACAATATGAATGTCCCACGTTCGATATATGCTTCACTTGTCACGCACAAAGGTTTCAATACGAGGCTCCGGGGTCAATTAAACCATTAATAGTCTAGTTTCGTATTCGAAAATTACCGCTGAATACAATGACTACAGAGAAGTTAAACTTCTTAAATATCAGCGAGAAGGTGCAAAACGCCAAACTACAACAATAGTGTTATGAATAGCCCACTTTCTCGCTGGTATTTATGAATGTTTAACTTCAGAATGAGGCTAACCCTGCGTACATGCGTCTGTAGTCATTGCATTCAGCGGTCAAAGATCTGCGCGAGCGTATTACGGTCAGTCTGGTGGGCGGCCGCGCGAATTTCCCGCGCAAAATTTACCTTAAAACATATTACAGTGAACTTCTACCCCAAAAAGTTAAGAAAAATACGTGAAAGTTAAGCTTTCTATTTTCACAGTCAACGGGAAATTAAACAAACTTCAAACTGTGAGTTTACTATTTTTTTTCGTAATTTACCAAAAAAGTTCTCGAGGTTTGAAAACGGGTGTGTGAACAGTGACGGCCGCCGGCTCGCTTTGAATTTGTTTTGGAATATGTTGTTGTTGCTGCAAGACTTTTGACGCATGCGCAGACGTTTGACCGCTGTGTGCGAAATGAACTATTTCTCCCTCCGCGGATCACTGAGCATTATTCCACGGAGCCTCATCGAAACCTTTGTGTGACAAGTGAAGCATATATTCAAAGTGAGCTGTTTAGGTGAACATTTGAGCGCTTGTCTGGGGTTCTTCCAGCAGAGATAGATCATGACAACTGCTGACGATATTAACTTTACAGGCCCAGTTCAAATGTCGAACTTCTCATGTGCCGAATTTAATACCTATTTGCGGGAGTAAGTCGACCCAAATAATATATGTAATTATGATATAAAATCATGTTTGCCGCGTAGCACTAGTAAGTGTAAAGAATGTGATGTATAAAGTGGTAAGCTGTAGTGCTAAGTGTGCACGCCCTACGAGGGAAAGAGAAAAAATATCTGACCCAAGTGGGACTCGAACCCAACGACCTCCAGGTTGCATGTGTGGTGCTCTACCAACTGAGCCATCAAGTCAGATGAGAGCCGTCGTGGGTATAGGTGCGTTTTATGGGGTCACGGCGATTATATATGTATGTAGTTATGATATAAAATCATGTTTGCCGCGTAGCTCTAGTAAGTGTAAAGAATGTGATGTAAAGTGGTAAGCTGTAGTGCTAAGTGTGCACGCCCTACGAGGGAAAGAGAAAAAATATCTGACCCAAGTGGGACTCGAACCACTTGGGTCCCACTTGGGTCAGATATTTTTTCTCTTTCCCTCGTAGGGCGTGCACACTTAGCACTACAGCTTACCACTTTACATCACATTCTTGACCCAAATAATATACCAGTTCGCGGTTAATTCCGACATTTTAAAAGGGGTGCAAACATGGCCCGCCCCGAAATACAGTGTTTGTATGGGAATCCAATGCCAAATAATTTCCGTAAAATAGAATTTCTGAAATATTCAGTCTGCAAACTTAAGATACCGGGTAAAAGATTAACTGATGAAAATTTGAGGGATGTAGCTGTGCTGGAAAGCGTGCAATCGTGTTTATAGTAGAATATTTTATGAACATGCTAATGTTAAGTTGACATAAATGTGGCAAAAAAAGGGCAACAATCATCGAAATTTCTCGTGGTTTAACGGTTAGTGTTGGTGGTGGGTAAGCCATTGCATTGATTCCTTACCGGCCCGAGTTCGATAAGGTAACAAAGGTAACAAAGAGAATTTTATGACATTGTTGGTTAAATGGTACACGACGATACTACCGGCCCAGTCGAATAAAACGACGAGTCGAACTTAATACAAATCTGTCCAACTTGTCATGTACTTAATACAAACATTGGCCGGTTTTATACTAGAGACGCATAATGCGTCTAGAGTATTCCGGCAAAGAAACATAGTGCGACTAGTATAAAGGCGGGACGAAGAATGAGACGAACTTGATGATAAATCCCGCCATATTTTGTAGAGGGAATGGGTTCTACTTGTTGTTGTTCTTTTGGACAAATAAAACTTAGTACGTCTTCTTTGTTCGTCTAATATAAAAACGGGCACAAGAGACATTATGCGACTGGACGATTAATTTCATTATTATTATTGTTATTGGTGGCGCGGCTAGCAAGCGCGCGTTATGTCACGGGAAGTCGCGCAAAGGATCAGGGGAAGGGCGAACTTTCCTGTTTACCGTCTTTTCCATGATACCCCGCGCGCCTGTTAGAATAGTACCGCGCCGCCTTTGTAGCGACTGTGAATGAGTCTTCTGGAGTGCTGTTCTCAGGGGATACGCCGCTGAAACGTGCCTCTGGTTGGTCCAGTGATTCGATTAACGCTGTCACAGATAACTATGAATCAATTAAGCAGGTCACGCTAACAAAGAGATCAGAGCAGGTAGGTACTGTCACGCGGGCCTGTGAGCCTGACGTGACATCCGTTTCAGACGGCGAACTTTTCATGCGCCGTATCGAATCTATCGGTATGGCTCATTAGCATCGAATGAGGTGCAGTATTCTGGGTGTTTACCTCTTCTAGTTTTGGGTCAGTCGAGTACAATATTTGATAATACACGTGGTCTGTCAGCTTACTGTAGGCTTCCATGTCATCGATGGCTTCAGACATTCGCAGCATTTTACTGTAAAACAATATAATTGGAATCGGTAGCAGTTCAAGAAAAGGGAACTTATGTAATGCAATCTTCAAATTGCGTGACGGCTAACGCCCATTTTTCAGACAACGCGTCCAAATCCACAATTACTGGATTACGCGTTTCGAATTGAGATTTCATGATGTTATTTCATGACGCATAACTCTTCCCAAAACATTATTCGTCGCAAGCATTGATTACATTTGGCTAAACTGGTATTCTGCCTCAAACCTCCATTGCATGGTGAACAGCTAAACATGCGCCATAACAGCACCTTTACAAGTGATATAATGATTGCACGAACCCGTCTCTCCCCCTGATGAGTAAATACTGATCCGCCTTGAGAAAAGCTTCTGTTATCCTGTGAAAACAAGTTATGGTATAGTTTCAGAACAGTTTCTTTAAAAAAATCATATATTTTCTAAAAAGAATTTCAGAATCTCGGCTTAACTTGCACTCTCTAAGGAAAAGTTCATTTAACGGGTTAAAAGTAGTAGGAAGAGACAACAATGTTTAAGTTTGCGGGAAATCAAATACTCCTTTTTGTTCAGAGCTTCTGTCCACAAAAACATTTAAAGATACCATCTCAACCAGGGGCCTTTGCGCACCTCACAACCTATCAGTTTCCTTCCTGTAATCCAATTCTGAATTAAACAAATTAAGGTATTCAGGATCTGTTGATTACCGAACATCACACCACGGCAAAATGTTACGCGCATGCGTATCTGCTATTTCTTGTCGGCGCGCGGCCACCCCCAGTTTCCCGCGAAAACTGAAATGAAACAACTGGCACATACCCGTGATTTTAAAATTTCTGCTTAAAGTATCCATTTGTGAACTGTTTTGTCAAAAAATAAGAAAACTACTTTAAAAAAAGATAAGCCTAAGACTATAACAGGTTGAAGTTTTCTTAATTTGTAATTCACTGTGAGTTTACTAAGCTATAATTTTTTTTACTAAAAAAGTTGAAACCCTCGGTAATTTGTATTTGGCAGCAGAGCCTTCGTTCTTTTGGCCAGCGGGGCATACCGTTTTGCCGCGGTGTGACCGAACATATTTCTTCAAATCATTCTCACTGGAGCTGAGGAGCTCAAACTATAAAACTGAATTTTGGCTTGGCAGCCATTTTCTAGGGCATCAGAAATGGAGGCTGAGACGACCCCATTAAAGAGCCTCCCCCCCCCCCCCCAGTATTTTCACACACCCCGTGTTTGAAGACCTTTCCCAGAGAGCTTTCAGTATCACTCTCACTGCTTACATTGTCTCAATGATGTTTGAAGTCTTGTGTTGGTAAGCCCTCCTAAAAAGACAATTCCTCGTGTGGAACATGTCATAGATGTTTCCCGCCTCCTTGTCTCGAATACAGATCTGGAGCTTTCTCTGTACTGGAATGACTCTTGCCATCTTCATGAATCTTCTGATAAGACATGGGAAATTAATGACGCACACTGCACACACACAAAGTTAAGTCAACTGTAACTTGTCACAAGCCATGCAGAGAGATTATATTGACTGCACCATAACGAGTAACATGGAATGATCTTAGATATGTACTTCCTATTTAGTTTTCACAAGAGAACATAAGTAAGAGATGGCGCGCTTGTGCGACGATATACTATGTCTAATAAAATCTAGTTTTAGTAACCTGAAGCAGCCGAGAAGTACGCGACAATCTCATGGCGGCACAGGCTAACCATCCTCACATTTTGTGTATTGTCACTGATATCATGTCTTTCTGTTAATCCATTTTTTTCTTATCAGAGTCCCCGAAACTCACTCGTGTAACCGATTATGAAATAAAATCCCTTTTGGCTTGATTCTGCTGTGTATGTGACAGTGCATTGATTTAGTTTTGCTCTGACGAAGGGCTAGCGCTCGAAACGTCAGCTGCCACTCACTTTCCACGGTGGTTAGCATACCTCAATCGACTTTAGTTGATTACATACCAGTGTTGATTTAGTTGGTTGTTTACGCGCGCGCTCATAATACAGCTCGGGCTTCCTGTAGCTGAGGTTGTGATTTTTTAGCCCTAAAACTTCATACAGCCAGGGCTTCCTGTGGCTCATCTCGCTAAGTGGTTTGTCTGTGATGGCGGCAAAATATTTTGCGCCATCCGATTGTTGTCACGCGCGCACACTTTGCTTCAGCTGCTTCCGGTTACTAAAAATATATTTTATTAGACATTATCATCGCACACCGTGCGCTACAAGATTCCCTCTCTTAATTATGCCCTCTTGGTTTTCACTAATACCGAAATAACCAGGTTTTTCTT
Organism: Actinernus sp. WN-2022; assembly: GCA_030867875.1. NCBI lineage: Eukaryota > Metazoa > Cnidaria > Anthozoa > Actiniaria > Actinernidae > Actinernus > Actinernus sp. WN-2022. The sequence goes on from JAOWCC010000019.1 coordinate 78,241,149, forward strand.
ACTTATGGTCAAAGCTGTTTCTTATCCCTAGGTTGTGGCAGTCTCGTGCAAAATAATCCCACTTGTCTACGTCAATGCCGGTTCTCTTGTTTGCAACGATCTAGAGAGAGAAAAACTTATATTTAATAAAATGCTAACTGATGTCGTTCAAAGTTGCTACAATATATTGGAAGGTTGAAGAGAGGTTAATCTCAGGGATTTCTTTAGCTGGAAAAGGAGTAGTATGCAAACAGAAAAGGAGTTAATCTAAGTCAGACATAAATTTTCCGGTCCGGACTGAAATCGCGCGCTCTGATTGGCTGACGTCCCGGTCCTGTTTTTCTCATCCGGACCGGCTAATTCCAAAGTTTTTCTAAATCAAAGTAGTAGGTTGTAACAAAAACTACACCCCATAATAGTCGACAGTCTTTAAACAGGAAGTTCCGGTATAGAAGACCATGGCCAGGCCACTGACACCTTCAGCTGTCTTTGTTGAGTGAACATCTCTGTGATGCTACGATTGAGTGCTTCCTACTGATTCCTTCTCGCGCGAAATTCAAATTAAACAGATAAATGTTAAACTTTCGTAAACAGCCATAAAATACCGCCTAATGTTTTTAATAAACAACTATCTTCCCTCTGTTCACTTTTTGATGGCTTGTATGATTTTAAACCCTCAAAATTTCGCATTTTAACAGGAGAGGCTGATTCACTCGCCTACGTTCTGCACTGCTCTGTAATTTAAATTTCGAGTTCGCCATGCGTGAATAGAGGCTTAACCTTTTATACCAAAACTTCTTCTTGAAAGCCTGGTTCACACCAGCGACACAAGCATAAGCGAAAGAAACATACAGTGCCGTAATTAATAATCACAATTATGGCACTGCGCCAGCGTATGTTGCTTGTGCTAATGCTTGTGTCGCTATATTGTGTGAATCAGGCTTAACAAATCACCGGCTCCTTCCTCGTGTACCAGAATGTATTGTATTCTGGGTTAGGGTTCTTTGTATTTCAGAGTATTGTTTTACATCCGATCCGTGTTCCTGTACACGAAGTAGAAGCCAACTCACCTCATACAGGTAGTTCTTTTCTTTTGGTCTTCCAGCATAAGGCCATTCCTTGAAATCAAGATTGAGTGTCACAAGCAGCAGGATTGATGTCACAAGCAGCAGGGTTGTGGGTCACAAGCAGTAGGATTAAGCGTCATAAGCAGCAGCAGGATTGAGGGTCACAAGCAGCAAGATTGACAAAGTCACAAGCAGCAAGATTGACAAAGTCACAAGCAGCAAGATTGAGGGTCATGAGCAGCAAGATTGAAAGTCACAAGCAACAAGATTGAAAGTCACAAACAGCAAGACCGAGGGTCACAAGCAGCAAGATTGAGGGTCACAAGCAGCAAGATTGAGGGTCACAAGCAGCAAGATTGAGGGTCACAAGCAGCAAGATTGAGGGTCACAAGCAGCAAGATTGAGGTTCACAAGCAGCAAGATTGAGGTTCACAAGCAGCAAGATTGAGGGTCACAAGCAGCAAGATTGAGGGTCACAAGCAGCAAGATTGAGGGTCACAAGCAGCAAGATTGAGGGTCACAAGCAGCAAGATTGAGGGTCACAAGCAGCAAGATTGAGGGTCACAAGCAGCAAGATTGAGGGTCACAAGCAGCAAGATTGAGGTTCACAAGCAGCAAGATTGAGGGTCACAAGCAGCAAGATTGAGGGTCACAAGCAGCAAGATTGAGGGTCACAAGCAGCAAGATTGAGGGTCACAAGCAGCAAGATTGAGGGTCACAAGCAGCAAGATTGAGGTTCACAAGCAGCAAGATTGAGGGTCACAAGCAGCAAGATTGAGGGTCACAAGCAGCAAGATTGAGGTTCACAAGCAGCAAGATTGAGGGTCACAAGCAGCAAGATTGAGGTTCACAAGCAGCAAGATTGAGGGTCACAAGCAGCAAGATTGAGGGTCACAAGCAGCAAGATTGAGGGTCACAAGCAGCAAGATTGAGGGTCACAAGCAGCAAGATTGAGGTTCACAAGCAGCAAGATTGAGGGTCACAAGCAGCAAGATTGAGGGTCACAAGCAGCAAGATTGAGGGTCACAAGCAGCAAGATTGAGGGTCACAAGCAGCAAGATTGAGGGTCACAAGCAGCAAGATTGAGGGTCACAAGCAGCAAGATTGAGGGTCACAAGCAGCAAGATTGAGGGTCACAAGCAGCAAGATTGAGGGTCACAAGCAGCAAGATTGAGGGTCACAAGCGGCAAGATTGAGGGTCACAAGCAGCGAGATTGGGGGTCACAAGCAGCCAATTTTGAATAGCTACTGTACCGACAACACCAACAAAATAACGATAATATCATGATGAAAATAGTCCTGTTTCGTATTCGCTGAATACAATGACTAGAGATGTATTTGCTCAGTCGTAGTCAACTCACACTTAAGTTAAATATTCATAAATACCAGCGAGGTGTAAAACTCGCACCACTCTCTCACTGGTATTTATGAATGTTTAATGCCAAGATGAGTCTAATACTGAGTAAGTGCGTCTGTAGTCATCGTGTACAGCGGTAATTTAGAAAACGAAACTGGTATATTAATGATGATGATGATGGTCAATATGATGATAATGACGTAATGATTATAGTGATTGTTCAGGCCAATCAGGGTTCCCACGGTCAGGGAAAAACAAACATTTTTCAAGGTCAGGGAATTGTCAGGGAATTTAGGATTTGGTCAAGGAAATCCCAAATTTGAATGAAAAGTCGGGGAATTTTTATGTTCAGGCTTTGAATACCTATTTTGGGGGCTGTTTTGTTAATCCAGGGCTCGACACTAACTTTTAAGACTTGTTGCCACAGTGGAAAAGTAAACTGAGTAACTATTGAACATGTATTAAAAACATACTTTCCAAACCAAGCTTTTTACTTTCCACAGGAAAAGTTTACTTTCCAGCGGTAACAGGGTAACTGTTAGTGTCGAGCCCTGTAATCAATGTAGCAATGGAATATTTGAAAAAAATACGAGCATGCACTGGAAGTCAGGGAAAAATGCTTCTTGGTCAGTGAAAAGTCAGTGAAATGTCTGGGAATTTTTTCCTGCAAATGTGTGGGAACCCTGTTGTTTGAATAAGCATCACCATGGATACCAGTTACACTGTAACCATTATCAGTTACCAGTCTGTTGATGGTGGCAGTGTCCAAGTAACAACTTACTTGAGATTTCAGTGGGGTGTCTCCTCTTGGTCCTGCTATCAGTTCCTTGATGAACACCATATCATTATCATCCAGTCCGTGCCGTATAAACTCTTCCCTCAAGTTATTTACTGCTACAAGGTGATCAAACATGTTCACTGAGGCTTCCTCATGCTAGGAAAAAAGAGGATAGATTTACTGAATCAGATGTACATCATTAAATTATTCAACAATGGATAGCATTCTTCTTTGCATGTCATTTTAGCATAACCCAGTCACCATCTATTGGGAAACTTACCATCTGATTGGCTAGCCAAGCATTATTATATAAATAGTGTGTCCGTTGAGGATCTATCGGCTTCGGCTTGTGATTTTCAAGCATTTCTTGTGTTTTCCCAACATCCCGCATGCTATATTTCGCCAGTAAACACATTGAAATATGTGGTCCATTGCTTTTATGATATAACTACAACACAATGCAACCATGCTTGCCGATTTCTATGTGTTTACCAGCACAATAGACCATATTTTTTTTTGAGTCTATAAGCCAATCAGAGGGCTCGTACTATCTCGGTTATATTATAATTTCCTATGTTGAGCTCCTACTCAAAACATTTTGAAAGCCTTGTGTCCCTGATGCAAACTATATAGCACCAACCTCTTATTTAATGCTTTCCATGAAAATTTCAGAAACAAGGTCAATTTTATATTATTTATTTTTTATAACGGTAGCTCATTTAATAAGTACATTACAATATTTGCATCCGAATTGTATTTGATATTATACAAATTAGCTCCCCTAGGCCTAATGGCTTATCATTGTATACCCGATCCAATTTGGTCGTGAATATTTTAATACTTCTAATATTAAAATGGGCTGAACTAATTTTAAAGGTATCTTTAAATTACCTCAATTGATTCTTTTAATGATGTTCAACCATAGAACTCTAATGACATTTAAATATGACTACTGGTAAGTGTTAATGATGTTCAACCATAGAACTCTAATGACATTTAAATATGACTACTGGTATAAAGTGTTAATGATGTTCAACCATAGAACTCTAATGACATTTAAATATGACTACTGGTAAGTGTTAATGATGTTCAACCATAGAACTCTAATGACATTTAAATATGACTACTGGTAAGTGTTAATGATGTTCAACCATAGAACTCTAATGACATTTAAATATGACTACTGGTAAGTGTTAATGATGTTCAACCATAGAACTCTAATGACATTTAAATATGACTACTGGTAAGTGTTAATGATGTTCAACCAACTCTAATGACATTTAAATATGACTACTGGTAAGTGTTAATGATGTTCAGCCATAGAACTCTAATGACATTTAAATATGACTACTGGTAAGTGTTAATGATGTTCAACCATAGAACTCTAATGACATTTAAATATGACTACTGGTAAGTGTTAATGATGTTCAACCATAGAACTCTAATGACATTTAAATATGACTACTGGTAAGTGTTAATGATGTTCAACCAACTCTAATGACATTTAAATATGACTACTGGTAAGTGTTAATGATGTTCAACCATAGAACTCTAATGACATTTAAATATGACTACTGGTAAGTGTTAATGACGTTCAACCATAGAACTCTAATGACATTTAAATATGACTACTGGTAAGTGTTAATGATGTTCAACCAACTCTAATGACATTTAAATATGACTACTGTTAAGTGTTAATGATGTTCAACCAACTCTAATGACATTTAAATATGACTACTGGTAAGTGTTAATGATGTTCAACTAACTCTAATGACATTTAAATATAACTACTGGCCATGGTAAGTGTTAATGATGTTCAACCAACTCTAATGACATTTAAATATGACTACTGGTAAGTGTTAATGATGTTCAACCAACTCTAATGACATTTAAATATGACTACTGGTAAGTGTTAATGATGTTCAACCAACTCTAATGACATTTAAATATGACTACTGGTAAGTGCTAATGATGTTAAACCAACTCTAATGACATTTAAATATGACTACTGGTAAGTGTTAATGATGTTCAACCAACTCTAATGACATTTAAATATGACTACTGGTAAGTGCTAATGATGTTCAACCAACTCTAATGACATTTAAATATGACTACTGGTAAGTGCTAATGATGTTCAACCAACTCTAATGACATTTAAATATGACTACTGGTAAGTGCTAATGATGTTCAACCAACTCTAATGACATTTAAATATGACTACTGGTAAGTGTTAATGATGTTCAACCAACTCTAATGACATTTAAATATGACTACTGGTAAGTGCTAATGATGTTAAACCAACTCTAATGACATTTAAATATGACTACTGGTAAGTGTTAATGATGTTCAACCAACTCTAATGACATTTAAATATGACTACTGGTAAGTGCTAATGATGTTCAACCAACTCTAATGACATTTAAATATGACTACTGGTAAGTGCTAATGATGTTCAACCAACTCTAATGACATTTAAATATGACTACTGGTAAGTGTTAATGATGTTCAACCAACTCTAATGACATTTAAATATGACTACTGGTAAGTGTTAATGATGTTCAACCATAGAACTCTAATGACATTTAAATATGACTACTGGTAAGTGTTAATGATGTTCAACCATAGAACTCTAATGACATTTAAATATGACTACTGGTAAGTGTTAATGATGTTCAACCATAGAACTCTAATGACATTTAAATATGACTACTGGTAAGTGTTAATGATGTTCAACCAACTCTAATGACATTTAAATATGACTACTGGTAAGTGCTAATGATGTTCAACCAACTCTAATGACATTTAAATATGACTAATGGTAAGTGTTAATGATGTTCAACCAACTCTAATGACATTTAAATATGACTACTGGTAAGTGTTAATGATGTTCAACCAACTCTAATGACATTTAAATATGACTACTGGTAAGTGTTAATGATGTTCAACCAACTCTAATGACATTTAAATATGACTACTGGTAAGTGCTAATGATGTTCAACCAACTCTAATGACATTTAAATATGACTACTGGTAAGTGCTAATGATGTTCAACCAACTCTAATGACATTTAAATATGACTACTGGTAAGTGTTAATGATGTTCAACCAACTCTAATGACATTTAAATATGACTACTGGTAAGTGTTAATGATGTTCAACCATAGAACTCTAATGACATTTAAATATGACTACTGGTAAGTGCTAGAGCAGATTTCGTATGAGTGGAACAAACTAGGGCATGTCCGTAACCGTGCTGTACTGTAACTTGATTGGATCAGCTGGACAAAAACAATAGGGAAACCATTTCAATGTCACGGCATGCCGTACGGTAACTGTGCTGTTGTTTGTCCACTGATACAAAATCTGGCCTATATTTTAAAGACAAGTTACCTTCCAGTTACAACCTGGTCTTGCAGCAGGGATAAAACCTGCATCAAACATATGAGAAAATGGACCATGACCTATGAAAAAAAAGAGAGAAACATTGAGATGAAAATATGTTAAAATGTACTGGCAGGTTTAAAGTCCCTGCTACTTTGAAACCTTTGATATGTTAGCACCCTTAATAGAGCGGATTTCGATTGAGTGTCGAATATATCCGTGATTGCTTTGGTTTTGGGTTTGCTCAGTTTCCCTATTGGCTGTGGAAAATGTTTTGTGATTATCAGCCAATCAAGTGCTAAACTGAAACCAAACGTGTTTTGGTCCATCACGCCATCAATCATAACGCCATCCACGATTACGTTTCCTTGTGATTGGTTCAAGTAAAACCAATCGTGAATTACTTCTGTTCGTGATTGGCTCATTGTGTTTTACTTGCTCGTGATTGGTTCTGTGATTACTTTGGTTTTGGTTTTACGGCACACAATTGAAAACCGCTCTAGTAGGTTAATAGATGGGTTGCACATGATGTCATGGCAGCCATGTTGGTGTACCTTTAACAATAGATTCTTCGTTAGCTTCTTTTGTTAGGTACACCAACATGGCCACCAAGCCCTTTGTCATTTGAAACTCTGGGGATTGAGTGCAACTCATCTATTGGTTGCATTTATGACTATCAGATCTAGAGAGCTATAAAATATATGTATTAATCATAACTAGTGGAGAATGCTATGTGTGCTTTATCTTCAGCCTTAAATATCACATAGGTGCTATTATTTATATTAATTCGTTGAAACTTGGTGCAATGTATAGAATTAGGAATACTCTATGGGAGACATTGTGTATATAGTTATGCAATGGGCTTTGTGCTGGAATGTTGTTGGTTTGAGTTTGTATAACATTTAATAGTCAGTTGTGACTTAACATTTGCTCTAAGAGCATAGAAGCTCATCTAGAGAGCTTATGTTAAATAAATTACAACGATATGGCCGCGTTACAGGTCAGACTGTAATAATAATAGTTGTAGGAGTTAGTACAGATATAAAAATTAGCAATAATAATTACAAACAATTATAATTGAAAGCAGTTCGATTGGGCAATAAATGAATGGACTTTGTTAGTGTTCTCACTCAGTCTTTCCATCCATTCCTCTTCCTCTAGTATTTGATAACTTGGTACTTAAGCGAGGCAATTAAATTTGCATGAACGTGATTAAACAGCTTGCTTTCAAGGAATTTATTCGAAAAAGCGAACTCAACAACAAAATGGCTGGCTGTTACTGCACCACGCACCAGTGTCCAGTTCCCTCGGCCGTGTCACACAGCCACTCCGTGAACGCTATTATCACTGCTGCCTAGTTTAACGTTTAACATTTGTGGAGGTCATGTCCTCTAGCGCGTCAATCGCTGCATCTGCGCTATCACCAGTGAGCCATTCGATCCCCAAGTCATTTTGGCAGTTGTCTCTTCCAGAATGGCTGCAATGGTAGGCCAGTGTCTCAGTTGCCATGAATCTGAACATGTCTCGTCTGCTCATCGGTTGTTGCAGTGGCAACTGGTGTGCAATCAGTCATGATAGCAGCAACAGCGGTGTCAGTCATGTTGCCCCTTATATCTTGTCTAAATCTCTCATCTGCTAGAAATTGCGCTGCATCAGTAGTGTCTGGCTCCATTTCAGTATGTGCTGCACTATCAGCGATATCCTCCTCGCGTCCATTCTGAAGGAGTGTGATTTGTCACCAGGCCATTGGGATAGGGGACCCAGTCATCATTAATGTGATTATACCCAATGCCATCATCCAGCTCATCGGCAGCGCTTACAGGAGTAGGGGAAAGTTAGGGTGGGTTGGGTGCTTCATCTTCTGAATCTGTATCATTAGTATCATTTTCGTGGGCTTCCTGCATCAGCAAAGTGTCGGAGATACCGTCCGTGTTTGGCGCGTACGCCTGTGCCTAACTCGTAGGCGCGGTGGCCTGATGAAGGCTTCTTTGAGGTGCTCTGCTCGTCGAGATATCCAGCGTCAATGGGTCATATGCTTCAGTTTGTAGCTGGTTCCTTGCCCATGGACATGGGTGATCACCCAAGGCCCAGTGTACCCTTTCCCTCTAGGGGGTTTGCAAGCGTACACGTACTGACCAACCTCGTACGGGATGAAGGCTGTGTTTATCCATCGTTCACCTGGCCAACACGCTTTTTCTTCTTGTGGACGATGCGCTCCCGAATCAAATTGTGTAGACCCTCATCGCTAGTGGTTTTAGTTTGGGTAGGTACATCTGCTTGTGTCATGTCGATTGGGTCAAATGGATTGCTAACGTCGTAACCGAAAGCGGCCTTCAGTGGTGTCACTTTCGTCGTGGTATGAACGGCATTGTTCAGATGGAAGAGGACGGATGGCAGGTGGTCATCCCAGTCTGTGCCACGCTCGATTAATGTTGCCTGAAGTTTGGCTTTCAGCTTCTGGTTAGCTCTTTCAGTCGCACTGTTCGCTTGTGGGTGGAATGATGCAGTTTGCGAGTGACGTATGTGGTGGCGATTGAGCAATTCCTGGAAGGGATGCTTGTTTCTGTCAGACAGTCGCTGGGCTGTGCTGAAAAACTTTGTACAGGTCTATGTCGGAGACGACTGTTCGAGTTTTTAGCCCAAAAAGCATCAACACGCTTTCGAGTGCACAAGTGACTCGTCTGGGCTTCCTTATTGGGTAGCGGTGCAGCTTGGGTGAACTTCAAGAAGTGACAGTGAACTACGAGTGCAAATAAAATTATGTTTCCTTGAGTAGACGGATCAAATGGTCCTATACGATCAACGGCAAGTTTCTCGAAGGGAGCTTTAGGTGTGTCTGTTAGCTGGACCGGTGGTACTCGTGGATACAGGTTTGGCTTTTGTTATGGTGCATGTTTCAGACGATCGAAAATAGGCGGCTACATCTTTGTTGATGTCTGGCCACCAGTAGAGGTGTCTAATCTGTTCGTCAGTTGCTGCTGTGCCAGGGTGGGCTGTTTTGTCATGGAACACCTCCAGTATCGCTGAGGCCAGGCTGCTGGGTATCACTAACAAGTCTGCAGGGTTTGGTGCGTCATCTTTCTTCATTCGTAGCTCGGCATCGGCTCCAAAGTAAAGACTATCACTGTGCTGCCAGAGTTTAGCCTTGTCAGGATCTATGGGTCTTCTCATCTTCCATTTACCCCATAGTCGACTGACTAATCTCGTTCTTGCTCACTCTTGAGCTGCTGCATTGTCAATCGCCCTGTTACAGCGTTTACCGTAGTGGCAGTTGAGAGCCGCGAGAGGGCGTCTGATACACGCAACTGGTGCCCAGGTCGCAACTGAGGAACGAAGTCCATATCAGCAATCTCAGTATGTTTGATCTTCCTGCTCTTGTACTGTAATGTAATGTGCATGCCCACTTGAGCGCTTCGTGGTCAGTGCGCCAGATGAATTCCGTCCCACAAGATACACGCACCAGTCGCCGAAGGCTTCCACCGCACTGAGCATCTCTTCTTCTCTAGTTCGGCAGTTTCTGTGTCTCGCCGAAAGGGTGCGTGAAAGGAACGCGATTGGCCTTTCAGACCCATCCTTCTGGGTTTGCACGAGGATGGCTCCCACCTGGATGTCGGATGCATCTGTCTCTACAATCAATGAAAGTGCATCAGGTCCTGTATCTGGTAGGGATAGCATGCACTTGGGAGAGAGTAGTGAATCCTTAAGGGTTTCTAGAGTTTGTGCATCGGGGATCCAGTTGAACCGTTTGCCAGGTCGTGCTTTCCGTATGGTCGCTCTGATCGGCTCCGCCTTATGTGCAAAGTTGTCAATAAACTTGCGATAGTAACCAAACAGTTCATATACATGCTGTGCTTCTCTTTTAGACGATGGTGGTGCCTGTATCTTCCGAATGGACTCTTTATTGTTCTCGTTGCCAATGATCCCCACGTTGCCGATGATGTGGTTTCTGACCTACCCAACTGACTTTGGTTGCTTTTACCTTCAGTCTGGCACTCTTCAAGCACTCCAAGACTGCTTGCAGCTGCACCCAGTGTTCCTCCCAGGTGCTCGTACCGACTAATATGTCATTAAAGTAACAGACTACTCGATCCCATTACAACCAACGAAGCACCATATCCATGAGCCTTTGGAAGACGGCTGGTGCTGTTTTGGCGCCGAAAGGCATCACTGTCCACGTGAACTGGCTGAAATCCGTTGATAAAACTAGTTTGTCTGCAGCATCATCAGATGCTGGGATTCATCAGTAGCCTGCAACTAAATCAAGTGTTGAGAAGATTGTGGCCTGGTGGAGGTTTCCCAAACAGCCAGTCTGTATTGGATTCCTATTTGTAAGGAACTCAGATATTCTCTCTACTCTGTCTGTAACCTGTGCTACTACTTGTCGCTCCAAACGAGGTGGAATCATGATGTCTGTCATCATTGAGAGACAAAGTATTTGTGGTGGAGGTGTGGGTTCAACGATGTCTATCTCGGCGGTTTGACCATCCATAACGATACAGTCACGGTCCATCGACACCGTAAGATCCGAAGAGGGCATCATTACCCAGGATGGGTTCTCTACTACTTCTATGGGAGAACTCTGCAGCTGGATTGTGTTGTTTGATCCAAGACACAGTTTGGAGTAAAATCGTCCCAGTGGTTTCAAGATGTGTCCCGATGCTGACTGAGCTTTAAGGGTACTGGGATGTAGATGGAACCAGAGTTACTTGACTGCCGGGGTCAAGGTAAAACTGTTCGTGCCTATTCAAGCGGTCTATAAAAACTTGGATGAAAGGGCCTTTCCATAGTGTGACTGAAGTTGCTGAACATCAATATTTCCAGTGGTTGTCCACAGGTGAGGCATTGCTGTGTCGTCGACCGTAGATGGTGCATGGGAACGTTTGTACATGCTCTGGCCAGATGATCTGGCTTTTCACACGCCCAGCAATATGTATCACGCCCTCTTTCACTACGAGCTGGGCCTGGGCCTGGACTGGTTGCCACAGCCTGCACATGCTGTTGTGACGTATTACTGCTGAGTGCTTGCTGGCTTGTTAGCAGTTGTAGCACCTGAGCCATCTGTGCCTGTAGGGCAGCAATTTCTGCAGATTGCGAGTTCTGGGTTTGACGTGGAGCTTGGTCAGCTGCTACTCGATTTGTTGCAGTGGAGAACTGGTCATCTTTGTTGCAATATAAACCTTTGTCGCCTAAGATGGCTGCAAAGGTGGCTGGATCTTCCTGTTGTCTGCCGGTATGCACCCTTACATACTGCTTAGCCTGTTCCTCTAGCTGAAGGTAGAATTCCATTTTAACATACGATTTGCGATAATTGTGGTCAGTGTCAAAAACACGGGTAGCGGCTGTGTTCAAGCGATCATAAAAATCAGTATAACGCTCTCCTGGGCGTCGGCGAACTAATTTAAATTCCTTCATATATTTCTCTTGCCTTTCCCACGTTGGAGCCTTGTCCCCAAGCTTTTACGTTAAAAAACGTAGTAGATCCTCTGCTGCCAGGCAATGTCGTTTGGCCAGAGCTGGAGTACCAACATGTCTATGCTCGCCAGTAGGGCGCCCGTAACCTTGGCCTTGTAACTATCGAAAACTTTGGGTTTGTCGATTAGCCCGTTGCCAGAAACGACTACGCTGTTTTACTCGAAATTTCGAGGCATTTGCTAACGTTAACCGGCATCTTCGGCTTCGAATTTCTCTTTGAATGACCCGAGAGAAATAGTACTGACACCAGTGATAACTTGTTAGTTAAGCAAGGCGATTAAATTTGCATGAACACGATTAAACACTTTCAAGGACTTTATTTGGAAAAGCGAACTCAACAACAAAACGGCTGGCTGCGTGACCGCGCCGCGCGCCAGTGTCCAGTTCCCTCGGCCGTGTCACACAGCCACCCCACGAACACTGTTATCATATTACTTCTCCTGGCCTATCCCTTATAACCAAACCTGTTTTTCCACCCAGTTTCGTTTACAAAATGCTGATAAAATGCAAACATTTTACACATTGATAAATCAGTTTATATAGTTAAATCTTACCCAAGTCGTGACACAGACCAGCAATCTTGATGCATAAGACTTCTGTATCTGTAATGTTCAGGTCAGGCTGTCTCTTTTGAAGACTTTTGACAAGTCTTCCGGCCAAATAAGATGTCCTGAGAAGGTTTTAAGAGACTTGGATCAGTAATATACCTCTGCCAAGGTTGCAACAATAGCGGAGAGCCAATATTCCACAGTAAGTTTTCTAACTAGTTCATCAGCGGTTTTAATTATTTTGCAATTTGAAGTGCTGCCTACTTTTGCAAATTGAATTCCCCCCTCAAAGGTACCTTTGTAACCCTTCTTCAATCATGCAAATTATGTTGAAGAATTAGAACTAGAGCTCTTTAAATTTTCTCAGAAAGGTCGGGTTATCATTCAAGGAGATTTTAATGCCAGAACAGGGGGATTACAAGACTCAGTTGAAGACAGTAATCTTTGTAAATTTGTCAGCCTACCAGAATACTATGTACTACCGTATTCCCTAGACAATCACTAGACTGCAACATTGTTGATAATAGGGGCAAACAATTAATTTAATTATGCATATCATACAATCTTAAGATAGCAAACGGTAGCATTATTGGTGACCGAAAAGGCCTGAAAACCTGCCATCAACCGAACAGTTCAAGCATGGTTGACTATATTATCGCTGACAAAGAAATTCTAAATTCATTTCAGTTCCTTAAGGTTCTTTCCGACCATTCACATTTATCATACAGCATTAAAACAAATTCCTTCCCGTGGTCCAGGGTAAGAAACGAAAAACCATGCAAATGCATACAAACAAAAATAATATGGAATGATCGGATCTCATAGAAAATACATGAATACCTTTAGTTAATAAGCCTGAGATATTAAACGACGTACAAGATCTTAATGACAGATCACCAAATGGAGACCCACAGAAATTCGTTTAAGACATAAATAATATTGTCTATAAAGTCCTTGAAAAAGCTCGCGCATTGAAAAACTCTACAACTGATCGTAAAAAGATAAATGATAATGAAAATAACAAATGGTTTGACCAAGAATGCAGATCAGAAGAAGAAAGCTTACTAATACTAGGAAAGCTAATAACAAGATGCCCGAATGATCATATTAGGGAACTTATGAATACAAACAAGAGAATCTTCAGACGTTTATTAAAACGGAAGAAACATATTTTGTGTGCTCTCAACAACAAGATTGTCTATTCCACAACAATTTTGGAAGGCAATTAAGAACCTCTGCGGAAATAAGAAAAAAACGAGATACACCACAACTCAATATAGAAAGCTTTCACAGTTACAATGTACATTTACTTTAAAGAATTATACAAAAACCCAAAGAGAACCACTCCCAGGACATTGACACAAACGCTTTTGTTCGGATGTCCGACGAAACTAACGAAGTCGGCCCGCTTGATTTTGAATTTACGAAGGTGTAACCAACAAAGCAGTCAACAAGGCTTGCCGTGCCGAACTCGGGCAATTTTCCAGTATTACTGAAATAAAATCTAAAGTAGTCACTTTCTGGGCCCGTATGTTAAATTACATTAAAGTGACCCATGACCACGTAAGTAAAAGCCTGGGTCGATTTCCCGGGGTGATGTCGTCTCATTAATGCATTATCCTCCATGGTGCCATTCTATCACAACAACATCGATTTATAGAAAATATACATAGTTTGTGAGTTGTTAGTAAAGAAAAATCCTAAGTATTTATTCAAACTATTGCAAAGTCGAGTTAATTAGATGACGTCACCCCGGGAAATCTACCCAGGCTTTGACTTACGCAGTCATGAGTCAGAAAAGGTCAGTTTTTCACCATATCAAACAAGCGTAGAACATAGAGTATTACCTGTAAACCAAAAATGTCTTCGCAGAAGTACTCAAAACCTTTCACAGGTTCATAAGTAGAAAAATGTAAAGAAGGGTTAGAGGCACTTTAAATGAAAATAGAATCGTGAAAAATACATTCCTAGATATGATTAATAGTCCAACGGAAAAAAATTGGGCCTCACAAGTTAATATGGTTTTATTTCAAAGCGGCTTTGGATATATGTGGGATTCCCTACTAACTGCATTTTTTTATGATATAGAATTAAAACAGAGAACTACAAAATATTAAATGGAGATCAAGCCTTTTCGACGACAGTAATAGATCGGTCAGTAGAAACAAATTAAGAACATACCGAGAATTCAAAAGCGATTATAAATTTGAGAACTATTTATAGTCAAAAACACAGAACATCGAAGAGCCCTAACGAAACTTAGAATTAGCAACGACATTCTTGAAATTAAACGTGGCCGCTATAATAGACCAGTTTGCGGTTAATTCCGACATTTTGAAAGGGGTGCAAACATGGCGCGAAATACAGTGTTTGTATGAGAATCCGATGCAAAATAATTTTCATATATAAAATCGAATTTCTGAAATATTCACTGTCTGCAAACTTAAGATACCAGGTAAAAGATTAACTGATCAAGATTTGAGGGATGTAGCTATGCTGGAAAGCGTGCAGTCGTGTTTCAGTTTTCCATACATTTGTCTGTAACAACGAGTCAAAGTTCACAGGAAAATTTACAGACAAATGTATGGAAAACTGAAAACATGATTGCATGCTTCCCAGCCCCAGCATAGCTACATCCCTCAAATTTTCATCAGTTAATCTTTTACCTGGTATCTGAAGTTTGCAGACTGAATATTTCAGAAATTCGATTTTACGGAAAATATTTGGCATCGGATTCCCATACAAACACTGTATTTCGAGCCATGTTTGCACCCCTTTCAAAATGTCGGAATTAACCGCGAACTGGTCCATAAAACGTACGTCAGCCCGGAACTTAGAAAATGCCCCAGTTGTCAATCTTGCATGGAAGACGAAAAACACTTTTTAATTGAATGTAATTTTCATATGGAAAATAGAAAAATTCTCTTCAACAAAATGGGACGGTAAAGATAGTTTCATTTACAGCCCCCAACAAATATAAAGCTCTCATAGCTAAATTTATTTTCGAAACTTTGAAATTAGAAAAGTAATATAATCTATTGGAGCCCACAATGGTCGTGACAAGGTTTTCCAATTAAAACGATCTTGTCTTGTCAATCAGCTACCTACTTTTGCAGTTTTAACTCCACCCACCCCCTCCTCCTCCCAAAAAGGTACCTTTGTACACCCTTCTTCAATCAGCTGCCTAGGGTACTTTTGCAGTTTGAACTCCACCTCCACCAAAGGTACCTTTGTACATCCTTCTTCAATCAGCTGCCTACTTTTGCAGTTTTAACTCCACGCCCACGCCCCACCCCCCCCCCCCCAAAAAGGTACCTTTGTAACCCTTCTTCAATGAGCTGCCTACATTTTCTTTAGCACCTCCTACTTTACATGAAAATACTGAATTCATTATAACCATGAACATCCATGCCATACAATATCTATCTATTGTGTACTGTGACAAAATCTCCTAGTGGAGTAACACGCCATAGTGGGGAGGGATGTTATGTTCTAATGTCTAAAGCACTCAACATCTCGTATGTTTGCTGATGACACAAATTTAACCGTTTCGGGGGGATCGTTAGAGGAACTTGACATGGCCATGAATAGTGACCTTGACTATGTAAAGGGGTGACTCCTGGCAAACAAATTGAGTCTCAACGTAGCGAAAACTGAATTTCTGCTGATTGGATCCCACTTTAAACTTAGAAATCTTGTCAAACAGCCAAAGATAAAAATTGAACAGGTCCAAATTGAACAGGTCTTCAATAGCAGGGTATTAGGTGTTGAGATTGATCAATATTTGGCCTGGGACAAACATGTTGGTCAAATTGCTAAAAAAGTGTCCTCAGGAATAGGAGCTCTACGCAGAGTGAGGGACTTTGTAGATAGAGATACCCTTGTTGATATTTACAATGCCCTTATTAACCCCCATTTCAATTACTGTAGTGAGGTATGGGACACCCTAGGTCACGGACACTCCAAACGTTTGCAAATATTACAGAATAGATCTGCTCGGATAAAATTGAATTTGAGAAACGATGCTCCCCACCTTGAAGCATTAGATGCTCTAGGGTGGGAAACACTTGAAACTCAAAGGGCTAAAATAAGGCGAAACAAATGTACAAAGTCATAAATGGTCAAGCCCCAATTTGTCTTATAGAGCTGTTTAAACAGAAATCTGAGGTCACGGAATACAATCTTAGGGGCTCCAATTCCTCACTGCAGTTACCTTTACCCAAAACCCGAAAGTATGAAAAAGAGTTTCTCGTACAGTGGGGCTAAAATATGGAACTCGCTCCATAATGAAATTAGGGACTCCAACTCATTCCCTTCTTTCAAGACTAAAATTGCCGCTCAAAAATACCAGCTATAAAAATATTTAATCAGTATTACGTAATATTCAAACATTTTATTTTTAACTATATTCATAATATATTTTTATATTTTGTAAATTTTATATTTCTGTCACGCCCCTTGTGTAAATCAGCTGCTGTTGACAGGGCTAGCATGCTTAAATAAAGTTATACTACTACTACTACTAGTAGTAGTGTTAAGTTATTCATAAAGTGAAACATACAGTACTGGAAATAACGTGATCTGAGAGGCTATTCCACTCAGGATAGTTTTAACAAAGAAAGAGTTTCTAAATAAATTGTTCTGTGTTGGAAGAAAACTGCCAGAACTTGGCAGAGTTTGATCTCATTCTGGTTCTATTATAGCCCTGCACAAGGTAGTTCTCCTTGGGAATCTGTACAAGACTATAATTAACAACTTTGAACAGCAGAGTTAGTCTTAGCTTGCACCTCCTTGTTTTGAGATCTTGCCATCCTCGTCGTTTGAGCATTTTGGAGACATGCACTGCTATCCCATTGATAATTTGCACGTGTAAACCTTGCTGCCCTTCATTGGATGCAATCTAGTTTGGGTATGTCCTTTTTTAAGTAAGGATCCTAGATATCCTGGTTGTCAAGTGAGTAAAAACAGCAATCAGAACAGATATTAAACTCGACCTCAGCTTACCCTATAGAATGTTCAAATCTGTTGTGTGATGCACCAGGAAACACAAAGTAGCATCCTCCTACAAATAGTGAACAAAACAATCTTGAGCACAAATATGAAATGAAAATAACAATTCTAAAATGGCAATAAAAGGCCAATAATGCTGCCATGTTGAAAAAAAACAATGTTATGGGGACACAAACTGACAAAGGGAACAAAACTTCTAAGTTCAACAAAGAGTTTTATTGCAATGCAGCATTTCTTTTCCTAGGCATCCCATAACAAATGATTCTTTGTTATTGGCAAAGGTCGACTGAAAGGAAAGGAAGTTTAATGTTTATACTTAGATTTGAGGACTAATTGAATCCTTTGATTAGCTAATTACTGCTGAGATCAATTCAATGCTGAGACACGATCAAGGACATGGTGATAGTAATGATGATCAATCCCAGTTTCTGTGAAACCCCCACCCCTCCCCCCACACTCCTCAAAGAGAGTCCACGCTAGGGACGAACGATCCCTCAAAAATCACAAAAAAGTGAAACTGAGAAATCCCCCAAGAAGGGAGAAGGTTTCACAGTGACCACTGTCGTTTAATTTTTCAATTTAATGATACTCTGCTTTTCTCGCGTTCATGTTAATATCCAAGGGAGGGGTGTGGGGGGGGGGGGGGGGGGGGGGGGGGTAGTTTCCCAGAAACCGGGATTGAGCCAAAATGACAAGGGCTGAGGCTGTTCATGTACTTAGCAGGTAACAATACCTGGCTTCTCTTCATGAATAGTAAAACAAGTTCTTTAACACACCCCCCCCCCCCCCCCCCCCCCCCCCCACCATTTATGAACAAGAGAAAGTGCAACAATAATACTAATTAATAATGTAACAATAATAATATATAACATACTAACAAATTACCAACTCTGGTAATCCAATATTTTTCATTACCTAATTGTTTGAGGTTTCGTAGTCTCTGGAACTGTGCTGTGTCAATTATCTTGACACAGAGAGGATGGACTTCTATATGACCATGAATTGGATCATTAAAAACTTTAGTTGTAGGAACAGCAACACCTTGGGATGACATAGGCCTGTTTGGCAGTTTACCCTTTAGTCGATCAAACAGTTGTAGGACTTCTAACACCTTATCTTTATCACTGCAATTTAATTGTGGCCAAATATAAATGGACTATAACAGTACAAGAACATAATTTTCTTTTCTTGATATTAATATAATTTGTCACAGTCAAACAGTTTGACTGACCTATATAAGGTTTGCATTAATTAATGATGAGAAAATACTTACAGTGTGATGACTTCAACCGGGGCCACCTGAGACACGAGAACCAATGGCATTTCAGAAAAAAACAAAGAAATCTGACTTTATGGAAGCCTCAGCCAATTAGGATCAAAGTATGATACAAAGAAGCAGACAACATAGCCTGAATTTCAGCCGTCTCCTCTGGTTCGTTCCTCCTGAGAGAGACAGGAACGAACCAGAGGAGATAGCTGAAATTCAGGCTACAGACAACAATGGTACTTTACTTTAAAGTGGCAAAGTGGGAATTAAAATTCTGATCGCTGCTGATTGGCTGAGGCTTCCGCAAAGTTGGATTTCTTTGTTTTTAATTCTGAAAAAATGTCATTGGTTCTCGTGTCTCAGTTGGCCCCGGTTGACGTTGTCACACTGTACTATTTTCAACTTAGGGGGAGGAAGTCAGGGTCTACTTTGACTTGCAACAGTGCATCATCATATACTTTTCAATGTCAAATACTTTGGTATGATATTACATTTGTAGCTTAATTTCTTACCATATACAGGCATAATAGGGAAAATTCATTTCAAATCCAGGCTTCTACCATTAATAAATATAATGGTAAGTAAAAAGAGTATTGTAGAAAACTTGTAACTGGCGTGGAAAAGTAGAGTACATGGAGAAAATCAGCAGTGCTCTGGGAGAACTCTGCATAATTTTATATACATTAAATAAATAACGGAAGAAACTATCAAATTATCTCAAATACTAGGTACATATAATTGACTGAGTGGAGGGGCCGGCCAGGAAAATATTTGGCTTGAGGTTATGGCATACTGGCCATTAGTACACTAACCAGTCTATACTTTGTTTTTAAGAGGGTGTACATGTATTAGTGGTATCAGCAACATGCACAGACTAAAATTGAAAATGTTTCTCTCAAATCATTAGCATGCAGTTTTCTTATCTTTTCTAAGGCTGTCACTATTGAATATGTGGCAGAATATAATTCAATGGAAGGTTACATTTACATCAGAATCTTAGATTTTGAGATAGTTTGTGAACATTGTACTTTTGTAACTGTTTTTAACACCACGCAGAGCCAGACAGCTTTTGCTTTTCATGCCCCCCTCACATCAACATGACTGGCTCAATCATGTGACTTTTGTAAATAATTTTGAAAGGAAATCCTGAGTGGGTCCATAAAATTATTTGTAATTTAATAAAATACCTTATTCCTAACTGCTCCAATTTTGAGGCATTTATTCTGGGTAGATCCTTTCCTACAATACCTTTTCCTGAAAGTCAAAATATAATCATTAAAAATCTAACATATTTTCATGTCATGACACAACAAAATATTTTGGCCACCATGTCCCCATCACTTGAGCCTCTATAGAAGGATTGTTACATCAATCTTTGGAATAACTGCTATTGTGTATTAATGTATATGTTGTAGGTTGTTTCTCAATTCAGGTTGTTTTTAAAACAACCTAGGTTGTTTCTCATTTCTGGTCATTTTTGAAAAACCTAGGTTATTTTAAAACAACCTACAATGTAGGTCATTTTTAAAACAACCTACATGTAGGTTGTTTCTCATTTTTGGTCATTAATGTTTTGAAACCCAGGTTATTTTGAAACAACCTAGGTCATTTCGACATTTTTCGTCTTTTAAATGTTGGATTAAACATTACATTTGTCTGTTATTTAGTGACTTAAACCTAAACACCCAAAATTATTGATTGTAGCTCTTAAAATACCCAAAGTCAGCAGCCCTTGTTGACGGTTAGGGATTTTTTTAAATGCAGGGTTAGGTTTTGGATTAATTAGTTCACAGGACTATTGAAGAAGAATTATCAGCTTGTCTGTTGTTTAGTGAGTTAGCTCAAAACACCCAAAATTATTGACTTCAAAGTAAGTGAGCAGCCCTTGTTGACGGTTAGGTTTTTTTTTAAATGCAGAGTTAGGTTTTGGATTAATTAGTTTGCAGGACCCATTAATTCGATTTTAATGTAATAGTGTTAGGAATGAGTTTGCTTGGAGTGGGGTGTTAACTGGCTTTAATAAATCTGCTTGTTATTGGCACTTGTTCTGCATGGAAAGTGAAAACATAACTGTTAATAACGTTTTGTGTTATTTCTGTGTAAGTTCTCGATCATTTATCACAGTGGTCAGTATTTTATTCCATTGGAAAAGCTGAGTCTAACGATCGAGTACGAGCCAGCTTAACTCCAAGATCCCCTGCACTCGTTACTTTAATACTGAGATACTATTTAGCTCTTGAATCGTAAAAATCTTCTTTTAGATACAATGTTAGAGGTGATGCGCTTTCTTTTGTCTCTATTTTAGGTCAGTGATTACTCTAAGTCGGTTCGGTTGACACAGTTTGTTTCGAAGTATATATACGTTTATTTAACCCAAATTGTAGCAAGTGCTAAATTACATGGGTGTCAGCTCAAAAATTAAGCATACAATAATAAATAATAATAATTACACATAATTTACACATATTGATATTTATAGGTAATGAAGTTGTTTAGCCTGTCTGTTTTACCTACAACACCCTGTTGTGGAGGGTGAGAGCGAGTGGAGCCGTAATAAAGTCAAGAAACAAAGTATTTTTCTGGATTTAGTTTCCTTATACTTCCCTTGAGTTGCTGCAGCTTTCATAAAAGAATGCAGAGTCAACACAAACTTCATCTGTGTTACAGTTTCGTCCCGGTTTAATGTCGTCCATACAATGTTTTCGAAAGATGTTTCAAAGTCCGATTTTGTTAGTAGTACACATGCGCATAGCCTGAATTTCAGCCGTCTCCTCTGGGTTTGTTCCTCCCGAGAGAGACGTCTGAATCCAATAGCCGATAATGCCATCCAGTGACGTCACTACCAGAAAACCTGGTAGTGATTTTTGATTGGTTCATATTCTATAATTTCGTATAATTATCATAATTATCAGCCGAGAAGACGGCAGGATTCACTTTGGACTCGCGATTGTTGATCGTTGAGTTTCAGTGGAGTAATTGTCTTTGGCAAAGACCTTGAATTCGTAAGGAAAACATCTGGAAATTAAATGGATTGAAAGTGTCCTGCACAATAACCGGCCGACTAACCTGTAAACATGTACATTTTATCACGTCGCGTCCGCGGGGTTGTCGACAATCGATTATTTGTTCGCACTTGCAGTGGTAAAGAATGTAGCTACTCTCTTCAAGGAACTGTTCTTTCCCGTAAAAGAGTCTTCGTATTTCTTCGAAAATTCTCCATTATCCTTTCATGTTTTTCTACTTTTCTGTTGCATCATTTACATAGGTAATATCTCGTAGCTGTGTCGATTCGAACGGCAGATCGCGAGACATGTAAACAGATCAACAGAAAGACAAAGATCAACTGTACTTTGCCTCCAAACTGATAATAATTATCACGATTTGTTGCTTCGGAAAGGCTTTCACAACATAAGAGGCACTTGAGAAGCAAATGGGATGGAGATATATAATATAGGTAAGGCTTAATTTTGGTCAGCATAATCTCAAATAAATATTTCTCACGAACTCTTACTACCGCCGTGACAGTTTTATTATATTTGCATAAATTAAATTGTTAATCCGCCTTGACGTCACTGGACGGCATTATCGGCTATTGGATTCAGACGTCTCTCTCGGGAGGAACGAACCCAGAGGAGACGGCTTAAATTCAGGCTAACATGCGCACATAACGAGAGGGACTGGGTTCGACGATTAGTCACTTGGAGAATAAATGATGTGTTCAAATCAACAAGCGCTTTCGTGGCGCAGTGCGATAATCCACTGGATTAATATCTACCAGAGGGGTTCCTCGTGATTCGGCGAAGTTAAGCCCGACCGGGCAAGGTTAGTAAGTGGATGGGTGACCGTCAAGGTAAGTGGTAGAGTACAGTAAGGTGTGTCAGGGGGGACAAGGAGAAAATTGAGAGGCAGTGGGAAGGGAGGTGAAGGAAGTAGAGGGGAAGAGTGGGTTGTCAAAAAATATTTTGTAGGGGAGGGGTGGGTGATTTCTTTTTTTATGAATCCCAAAAAATTAAAAAATCCCTTTTCAGAATCATTGAGAAACAACCTAGGTCATTTTAAAAACAACCTGAATTGAGAAACAACCTACAACATATATGTTTTTGGCTGAAGTGAACAAGTTGCACTGTAAATATGTTGTTGGTATTAGAGGTTAGCCATGATCAACCACTTACTGTACATGTACCTGACCAACGCACCACTTACTGACCGCTTACCAACCACTTACCGACCGCTTAGCTGACCAACCAGTTACCAACAGCTTACCGACAGCTGACCAACCACTTACCGACTGCTTACCGACCACTTACCACCAGCTGACCAATCACTTACGCCATCTTGGATTCCCATCTAGCTGATATTATGTGTTCTTTAACAACACAGGCAGCCCGTAGCAAATAAACAGAATTAAGGATATGCTGTTTATCAACATTCACCTTTTTATTTCCCTCTTTGATGTAATTTTTGTGTAATTTCTCCACGTCACATTTGGCACTGGTAACAAATCTTATTTGAAACGTGCTGTGAATCGGTGATTTCCCTTTCTAACAGGGAAGCTTCATGGCAGTTTGGCCTTTTAATAAATTAAACTGCAATGTATAGTCTTTTGGCACTTCAGAGCAGGTGGAGAGAAACCTGTGAACCAAACTCTACACACTTTGTTGGAATCAACCCTTAGAATATGTTCTTTCATGGAGTTTTGTTTCTATTTACGGAACTGAACAGTTTGATTCCATTCTGTCAAATCAAAACACTCAGGTGAATAAGTTTTGGATATTTTAATTTGTTGTCTGTTAATTTGCTGTGAGGTTGCACCGTTTTTTTTTTGCCAGAACATTGGGTACTGTGAAGGAAATGGCTACACATAGCAATTGAGTCAACAACTTACCGACAAGTTACCAACCACTTTACTGACACAATTTTACCAACAACACATTTACAGTGCAACTTGTTCACTTTAGCCTATGTTTTCCCAAGAGTTTAATTACAGAATCAGAAATATTATTGAGATCCATCATGGAAAAAATATATAGACCAGTTTACGGTTCATGTGCAGTTGTACAAATCCTTTGTATATTTGGCAGGCCACCAGATGTTAGACAATGGTGGCCCATCAGTCGAAAGCAAAAGACTTGAATCACTGTGCATGAACCATAAACTGGTCTATAAGTAACTACCTTGATATATGTTCATGTTCACTCATGCCATAGGATTTGAAACACAGACTGAGCAAATTTAAGTGTCCAAATGTCTATTGGGAGTATTGAAACATACAATATATAGATGCATGGCTCTTAATATGTTTGAGGGATGACAGTTCAATAATATTATTTGTCAACTTTAAAGTCAAATCATTATCAGTAAATTACTGGGTATATTCAGGAGCCCATAACCAGGAGCGTCCATATGTCCTATATAGTTGTCACAAGTTGGGCTTATTTCTATATTATTTTCCCCACCAATTAATAGGTTGCACCGTGGCAGAACAAAATATGCCTCATTAGCTACTTTTGTTATACCAAACAACATGGCTGCTACACTTTTGTGATTTGATTCCCTTAGGAATAATTATTGCAACTCAACAATAGCGGGAAAGCATTCTAAAAATAACCTAACTTGTGAAAACGCTGTGACATAGGCTAGCTAGTATACCAGATGGATGCTCCTTGTTATGGACTCCTGGTATATTTTAATGCAAATTAATAGATTTGTTGGTACGTATGGTACACTGTTTGTTAAGATATCAAACTAAACTAAGGCCCTGTTTTTATGAAGGAAAGTTGGCTATGGGACCCGGGTCACCCTACCCCCCGAACTACCCAGGTCCCTGAGCCAACTTTTCCTTTCATCAACAACAGAAAAGAACAGATGATCATTGATATCGTGAACACAATGTATGGAACAACAATTTAAGATTCAGGTGTAGTCTTTACTCACTATATTCATTTAGTGAGATTAAGAATTCATTCTGATATAGATTATATATATTGAATCAATTTTAATCGCATTCGGCAATCGCATTCGGCATTAGGAATCTTCCGCCATTTTCTTTCCACTCGTAAATGTGATTCACCCTTTCAAATTCTGCAATCAGAGCTCAATAATCGTGTTTAAAATGTGCATCTAGGAATAACACCTAACTTTTTCTTACCTTTAAATATTATCCCAACATCTTCATGTCCTGATTCTTCTAAAAACTCTGCCACATCGTCGTCGTTCCATGCCATATAGCCAGGTCCCGAGTCGCTTGTCAGTTTTTGTCGTTTCTTTTGCGGACTCGGCGTTTCTAGGTTCCGAATATCTGGTGCATTTACAATTGCAACCTTTCGTTTTCTTCCTTTTATGTCATCCATTAAGTTAAAGTTTAAAATGAAAGCGATTCCTACGAGATTAAAACCGGCTGAGTCAAATATGCCAATGGACTCGAAAGCCTCGTAATTGAGGACTGTTCCTTATTTATTGCATTCTCGACCCCAGACCCCGAGACCTTTTGTTTCTCCACAGGCAGCCGAAGCTCTGTGTAGGTACTTTCGTATATATATCAAACCATTTTTTCGCTTAATTCTCAGATAAAGAAAATAAACTTACCTTAAGAGTTTGTCGTTGTCCTGTTGTTTCTCTGGGATCTAGAAATGGCGTTTTTTCTCACTTTTTTTTTGGGGGGGGGGGGGGGGGGAGGCGGGGGGGAGGGAGGGAGGGGGGGGGGGGGGGGGCAGGGGGGGCGAAACGGGCCGTCACTTCAATCCACACTGACCTCTCTTATATTTTTTTGATTTTCAAAAGCTTGCTATTCAGTTCTTGTTTACTCAAACATCTTCAAACTCGGTAAACTACGGTGGCCCAGAAGTGCAAAACAAAATACTTTTCTCAAAACAAATCTTTTTTTCTCAAAACAAATCTTTTTTTCTCAAAACAAATCTTTTTTTTTCTCAAAACAAATCTTTTTTTCTCAAAACAAATCTTTTTTTTCTCAAAACAAATCTTTTTTTTCTCAAAACAAATCTTTTTTTTCTCAAAACAAATCTTTTTTTCTCAAAACAAATCTTTTTTTCTCAAAACAAATCTTTTTTTCTCAAAACAAATCTTTTTTTCTTCATAACAAATCTTTTTTTCTTCAAAACAAATCTTTTTTTCTTCATAACAAAACTTTCTTTTTGTGCGTGGCTTCAAGCGTGGGCCTGGGGCGGACTCGCGATCACGTGCAAAATGGCGCCGTGTAGTCAACATGTTCTGCGAATGCTGTGACGCTTTGATCGAAGAAAATTATCTTTTCTGCCCAGAATGTGGAAAAGAACTTGATCCTGAGGAGGTTATTATCACTAACTACTTTGAAAAAGGTTTCGAATATGACAAAATTCTTATATTTTTGTCCAAGTTTCATGGAATTAGTATCAGTCTAAGAACACTTAAGAGTAAGTTGAAGTCGTATGGCCTGAGTAGGCGATCAGTGAAAGTAGACGAAGAACTGCCTCGAAAAAGGATTCAACAAGAACTAGATGGGCCTGGATGCATGCAGGGGTACCGCGCTATTTGGCATACCTTAAAGCTTGAAGGCATATTTGCTCCAAGGAATGTTGTGGAACGTCTACTTAGAGAAATTGACCCAGAGGGTTGCAACTCGAGAAAAGCCAGGCGCTTAACAAGGAGGAACTACGTTTCCGAGGGTCCAAATTATTGCTGGCATATTGATGGCTACGATAAACTATGCAGCCGTGAACTGGAAAACCATAAGGCTTTAGTTTATCGTAGCCATCAATATGCCAGCAATAATTTGGACCCTCGGAAACGTAGTTCCTCCTTGTTAAGCGCCTGGCTTTTCTCGAGTTGCAACCCTCTGGGTCAATTTCTCTAAGTAGACGTTCCACAACATTCCTTGGAGCAAATATGCCTTCAAGCTTTAAGGTATGCCAAATAGCGCGGTACCCCTGCATGCATCCAGGCCCATCTAGTTCTTGTTGAATCCTTTTTCGAGGCAGTTCTTCGTCTACTTTCACTGATCGCCTACTCAGGCCATACGACTTCAACTTACTCTTAAAGGGGCTCTGTCAAGGGTACTGAAGTCATGCTACAATCACCAACTGCACATGTAAACAAACGTGATCGGCTAAGTTCAGATCAGTTCGCGCGGTTCATTTTTACGATCCATGGTTTAATTTACAGAACTTAACATGAATTATGGGACTCTCCTCAATTTCTGATGAAGAATCCGACAGGAGTCAATAGATTTTGAAGTGGTAGGATTTCGGACTTCTGTTGTAAGGAAATCAAACTTTAAATTTGACGTTAAGTGCGTTCTAATTTTCATGCAAATTTTTGACCACTTTTGACTTTCTTACACTACCAACATAAGACTGTGATTCAGCAGCATCACTTTCAGAGTCGGTATAGTCGGGTTTCGCAACAATAACGCTATCATCAAGGACATAATGCAGCGATACGCCAGTGATATCGACTTCCAATTCTCTCCCGTTTCCAGACGACGAAGGAGACACAAGTGTAGCAGTTTTCTTGATCGGAGTAGAAGCTGCCAGTAGAGCTGCAAGAAAATCAAAACTTACATAAAATTGAAAAGAATGGCACAGCAAGATCCCACTTGATTTTCACGCCAGAACAAAAATGCCTTACGTCGATGACAAACGGGATACAAGTGATCGATTACCAATATCTCGGCCCCTCGCTAACACTAACAGTACAAAGGTCAAAGCATATATATATAGTGGCGACTTGTGGCTTACCATTCACAGCAGGGCGATATCTTTTTCCTTTTCCCTTGCTACCAATGTCATCTCGAACTCTCATCTTGTTAGCATGGGCATACGAACTATGAAGACCAAGTAGAAAAAAACAAACTCAGATTTGGGATCTCAGATTTGTAGTACAAGTGCTACGATCGATCACTTTCGCTTCATCTCGAGGGAAAGTAGATACGCGGCGAAGCTGGAGTCACTCGCAAACATCCCAGAAGCTTTAACAGACCTCCATGTTTCAAATACTGGCTTGCGGAGATAAATACTGGGATGTTCAAGACGCCAAATCTTTCTGTTCTTGTACCGATTGACCTTTGTCGAAACCAAAGATGGCTGACCTCTCTTCTTGAAACCAGAGGATGGTGGAGCGCCAATGATCTATTATTCTAAAATATTCTGACTTAAATTTAAACACTGATATTCAAACTAACTATCTATTTTGAAAAAACAATGTATAACGCTAAGGAAAACTTCGATGGAAATGGATTTAAATCATACACTTTCAGCTTGTTTTAACGCGAGATCGAATTTCAGAACACGGTGGACTTTTATTCTGAAATGATTTTAGACACCAGGTCACTCTCGGCCAAAATTCCCTTGACATAGCCCCTTTAAGTGTTCTTAGACTGATACTAATTCCGGGACTAATTCCATGAAACTTGGACAAAAATATAAGAATTTTGTCATATTCGAAACCTTTTTCAAAGTAGTTAGTGATAATAACCTCCTCAGGATCAAGTTCTTTTCCACATTCTGGGCAGAAAAGATAATTTTCTTCGATCAAAGCGTCACAGCATTCGCAGAACATGTTGACTACACGGCGCCATTTTGCACGTGATCGCGAGTCCGCCCCAGGCCCACGCTTGAAGCCACGCACAAAAAG
Organism: Actinernus sp. WN-2022; assembly: GCA_030867875.1. Classification (NCBI taxonomy): domain Eukaryota; kingdom Metazoa; phylum Cnidaria; class Anthozoa; order Actiniaria; family Actinernidae; genus Actinernus; species Actinernus sp. WN-2022. The sequence continues at coordinate 78,269,634 of JAOWCC010000019.1, forward strand.
AAAGTTTTGTTATGAAGAAAAAAAGATTTGTTTTGAGAAAAAAAGATTTGTTTTGAGAAAAAAAGATTTGTTTTGAGAAAAAAAAGATTTGTTTTGAGAAAAAAAGATTTGTTTTGAGAAAAAAAAGATTTGTTTTGAGAAAAAAGGATTTGTTTTGAGAAAAAAAAGATTTGTTTTGAGAAAAAAAGATTTGTTTTGAGAAAAGTATTTTGTTTTGCACTTCTGGGCCACCGTAGTACGGTAAACAGACTAATTTTGATGTGATCTATCGTGTGGTGCGATTCGGCATTAAAAATGATTAAATTTACACACTTGGTCCCAGTCCTTTATCGATATGCTCTGTGTGTTGTTGTCAAACAGACTAGTACAAATCAGACAGCTTGGCACATGCCCTAACACTGCAATTGTGAGAACTCACCCAATATTGATGGGAGTTACGATGTTATAGAAATAAATTCATCTCAAAGCATCAGTGTTAATAAGAAAACTATATGATTAGTATAATCCACTAGATACCACTGTTATTTCGAGGTATCAATATAAAGAATGAAAAGTCCGAAGACTACAGCATGCATCAAAGCTGATATACAACGTAAAATTCTAACACAAAGGACTACGGTTAGCTAGGCCTGACACGAAAAGCGCTCGGACTAGATTACAGCGCAGTCCGGGTCGGTAGTGCATTGGCACCGAAGCCCGCGTACTGTTTGCTATGCCATACTGACGAGTTCTAATAAGAACGAAACAGCTGTCTATGGCTGCAATCTAGTCCGAGCGCTTTTCGTGTCAGGCCTAGCTAACTGTAGTCCTTTGTGTTAGAATTTTACGTTGTATAGTCTTCGGACTTTTCATTCTTAATTGTTTATCGTATTCTTTATGGCTACGACTTGCCTTACGAACAAGCTCTTGCTTTGTCCGGCCTTACTAGCCTTAATCATTGCAGATCTGAACTATGTCATACTCTTTTTCGTAAAATCATATCTAATCCTAACGGTAATTTATATCATCTTTTACCACATAACCTTAGTAATCCGACTGTCACACTACGGTATAAGAGGTCTTTCACACTTCCGCTTTGTAAAACAAACCGATTCCGGAACACTTTCATTAACTCTAGTGTTCGACACTATAACTCGCATCATTTAAGTTAGTACACAGGTCTTGAATTAGCAAAATAGCTGCTTTTAACTGTTAGTTTTAATATCATAACATTTTATCGAATTAGTTTATAAGTATACGTAATTAATGTTTAGAATTGTATTATACTGTAAGTATAGGTCTGCATAGGTCCTCACTTCGGATCCAACGTATTTTTGTTCACGGTATTTGGTTATATATTTTCTATCAATATAAAACCAGTTTACGAAATGACTGATATATCAGCACGTGACTGTTTCCTGCAAAAGGCCTATCTCGATCTGGAAATGTTAGACCCCTCGGGTGACCAGAAGAGTCGGTTCAAAGAATTGAAACACCGCCTATGCATGTATGCAGTTACCTTTTTTCCCATGACTAGTGCATCTTAGCCAAGTGCTTCATTGAATTGGTCGACGAAAGAATAGCCGACGACTGTTTTCAGCCTCAGCTAATTTGCAAGTATTTCATTTTTGGGGGGTTTCTTGGTGTTACAGATCACCACACTGATGTAAACAAAGAATACTATTGTCTTCTAAAGCAAAACAATAACCTGAAATATAAAGAACCCTAACTCCAGAAAACAGTGAATCAGCTACACCAAGAAGCACACCAAGAATGGTATTCTCGCGTAAACAGCAGCTAAAACGAGGTACACGTGGAGCGGGGAAGGCAAAACAGCCGCAAACGCGTTGCGTATTAAAATCAATGCGCTGTTGACGCGCCTGCGTGGTGCTTACCTTCCTACAGTATAAAGGATAACAGTTGTAATATGTAATATGTGCTTACTTCGACTAAATACGCACGGGTGATCGACGACATGCTGCTCCTTCAAAAAGGATCAAAATATAGGACTCTGGTATATTAAGAAATTTCAAATTGAAATGATAATTTTTACTGGATTTGAAAGATGTATGGGATTACCCGAAGATCGAAACAGAATTTGGCTTTCGAATTCTTTTTAACTTGAACTGTGTTTAGGAATCGAACTCACCAATCACGTCACCCTGAACGATATACTAGATTTAACAGTGTTAAATAACTAATTTAAATATTTCCGGTTACGTTTAGTATGCGCCGATGCAGTGCGTATCATGCCCGAGGGAGGGTACTCCCTTATATGGGCTATACGGATATGTGCCGCGGGAAGGGTATGGTTTCTGAGCTGCCGAGGTCTGGGATAGGGTATCCTTTTTACGGTTTTGGTCTGGAAAAGCTTAAAATACCATATTAAAACAAAACAACGGCTTCCGTAGTGTAATTGAGTATGAATCTATGGTTTGGGTCTGGGATCGGAGTATAGATTTTTTGCTTCAAGTTCTGGGATAGGGTATGGTAAACGGCATTTTTAGGTCTGGGATAGGGTCAGGGTTTTGAGGCAGACAGACAGACAGACAGATGATTTTATTTGGAGCCTTATTTTTATACTAATGTGTACATTGGCAGTAGCCCAAATAAATTTACACAAAAGACAAGATACATGTATATCAATAAATAAAAAATAATCATAGAATGTAATGAAGTTGTCCTTGTCTTCCTTTCTTTTACGCATTTGTAACGCCATTCTGCGCGATGATTTGTTTGTTGCACAGCTCTATCCTTGTGTGGGGTTTATGATTAGTAAAAATATCTCATTAGGCGTCATTCTGTTTATTTTGATTTTCATTTGATCCTCCAAATAATCGAAACGGTTTTTCCTTATATTGCGGTTACTGGGCATTTTATTTAAAAAATGTTCTTCATCTTCGACGCCATTTGTACAAATGGGGCAAATTCTTTCTTCGGGTAGTTGATAAGGTTTCGAGTAACGCCAAGTTTCAATTGCTACTCATTTGTGATTATTTAGCCTCAGCTTTGTCAATGCTATTCTGTGATTGGTATTGGTGACCTGTATATGGTAGTCTTCACAATTATAGTTGGACTTGAATCTGCAGAAAGTCCTTAATTTATTACTTGGCGGGGGATCTTTTCTTTTATCGTTATTTATGTCACTAAGCCAGGTTTGGTACTCTATGTCCTTTAGTCTCTGGCTTATAATACTCAAAATTGTTTTGCGATCAGGAATTGGTGTTTGTATACGTACGTTATTCCATATTTCCCTGTAAATAGTTTTTAGGCAATATTCGTATTCTCACGGACGAGCTGGAACGAACACTCAATGGAGGCTCGTGCGGGGGAATTCGCTAAAAACTATTTATAGTATTAGAAAAGATTCCCCCGCGGCATGAGCCTCCATTGAGTGCTCGTTCCAGCTCGTCCGTGAGAATACGAATATTGCCTATTGACTGTAGTAAAACCAAAACCAAAGCAATTACAACGAACTAAAGTGAATACCGATTGGTTTCACTGGCATGAGAAAGCAACCAATCAGGAGGAAAAGTAAACGCAATCGTAGATTGATGGCGTGACGGACCAAAACCACGATTGGTTTTACTGTGGAATTTGATTCGCTGACTGATTACAAAACATTTTCACAGCCAATAGAAAAGCAAAGTAAAGGCAAAACCAAAGCAATCACCGAAAACTTTCGACACTCAATTAAAACCTGCTCTATTGTACAGGATAACTTGATTTCTTCAGGGTCATTCAGTTTCAGCCAGAAATTGATGTTTCTACATTTTGCTTGGTAACGTATAGCCGGAAATCTCCCTAGCTCTGCTCTACATCGCTCTACATGCATTGTTGCTACATAACTTGCTAACGCCGCCTAAGAGCCATTTGCAAAATTTTGTTTGGACTGACTCAATTAGGTCTTTGTCTAGTTTTTCTTTACAATCAACCCCCCATACTTCGCTACCGTAAAGTAAACTAGGGGTTATTAGCGCATCAAATAATTTTATGGTCAGATTAATATTTTCTCTAAAATGGTCACCCATTTCTTTCCTCAATGTATATAATGCTACCCTTTTTAGCTCTTGTTTAGCGAGAGCAAAATTTCCGTAGGCACTTAATTGAATGCCTAAGTCATTTATATGACTTAGTTAGTTTATGACCTCCATATTGAAAAGCGTAATTGTTCATAGTTTTTCCATAGTTGTTGAAGATCATTACTTTTGTTTTATCAAAATTTACATGGAGATCTGATGTTTCGCAAAATTCCTCTAGTTTCTCAAGGTTGCTTTGCAGTCCTTTTTCCGACTTAGAAAACATTTAGGAAGAAGTTAAATAGGGTGGGAGAAAGCATGCAGCCTTGTTTTACTCCGGCATGGCAATTAGCGAAGGCCGGAGTTGTTAATTGGTCTATTTTAACGGATGTTTATCATTTGAATACCCGCAAGAAATTTACCGTTTATTCCTGCTTTACCGAGCTTCTCAAACAATTTGTGTCTTGGTATGCAATCAAATGCTTTTCTGAAATCTACGAAACATGAAAAAAGCAAGTTGTTTACCTTCTTTGGTTTCGTTTTTACATATTTATCGATAAGGTTTTCAGAATGAAAATGCTATCGGTGGTACCGTGTTTTTTTCTAAACCCACATTGTTCCGGTTTCAATATTCCCTTTTATACTTGGTAATTATAGAGTCTAGTGTTCATTATGGACGTGAATACTTTGCCTACTGACGATAAAAGTGTAATCCCTCTTTAGTTTTCTATTGAACAGAATGTGTAAGGGCCTCATTAAAGCATCCTTGCCAGTTCATTCAACACATTATCTGCCCCTGTGGCTTTGTTCCCTTTTAATTGACTTATGACTGTGGCTATCTCTTGCACAGAAATCGGAAAATCTAGTGGTCCCGCTTCCTTAGTGTGTGGTCAGTGTTTCAAGTGTGTTTTCACTATCACTAATAGAATTCTGTTGTTTGAAGTGCTCGGGGAACAAGGGAACATGCCAAAAACTGCGTTGGGAACAGGGAACAAACTAAAAATATATCGGGGAACAAGGGAACATGAATAGAGGTTTTAGGGAAGAAGGAAACAATTTCCATTTTTTTTAAATGGAAAAATTGACTGTTTCCCTGGAAACAATTTTGGGAACAAGGGAACAAAAGGTAATTTTCGTTGGGAACAAGGGAACAAGGACCCCCCTGGGAGACCCTAATTTATTTTGTGTTTCAGGTTATCCTTGGATTTCGTTTAGCAATAGTTAATTATGGATTAGCTTGTCTTTTGTTTTTTCGTCCCATAAAAACCTTTTGGACTTAGTCAGCGTGATATCATCGGCCGGTTTTTCAGAGATATTCGGTGCAAACTTAATTTTTATAGCGTATGAAAGGTGACAATGGTCCGACAAGTGAGATTTCAAAGGATTGACCGATCAAGTACCATAAATCTTTTAGAATGTTGTTGTTCCCAATAACATAGTCTACAACACTGCTGCCATTATAATGAAAGCAGGCCTTTTTACCTTCTAGGTCACCAATAACTCTCTCATTTAAGATTCGTAGGTTTAGAGCTGTACAAGTATCTATTAGATTTCTGCCTCTAGCATCGATTGTCTCAAAATCTTGCGAATTTCTTTTACATTGAGCGTCTGCCTCATAATCATCCGGAAGGTCTACGAATGCGTTCATTATCGTCCAAAATGAATTCTTGCATGTCCCCGGTTCGTGCGTTGAAGTCACCTTGGACGATAATATCACCGCGGTCTCCGCAGCACCCCCTACCCAAACATCTTCTGAGTACCCCCTACCCCCTACGACTGCCTACCCCCTACCCCCTACGACTGCCTGTCTGAGTGGGGCGACGTCCCTTCCGGGGTCCCACATGCACCAAGCTTGGTCCGTGGTTGTTTTTACTCATGATTAACGACCTTAGAGTCCCTGATGTTCATACCTGGAAGTATGTGGATGACACGTCGATAGCAGAGGTTGTCCCGAGACGAGCAAATAGTCAGATCCAACATGCCGTCGAATCAGTTGAAAATTGGTCTCGACAAAACAAGCTACAACTCAACGCTAAGAAATGCAAAGAACTTGTAGTCGATTTTAAGAACCAGAAACACGAATTCGATCCAATAACTTTGAATGGTAAAGATCTTAGTGTTGTTTCCCATGAGAAGATATTAGGCTTGCACATCTCTTCCGACTTGCAATGGAACACTTACATCAGTGAGATAATTAAGAAGGCGAACAAGCGTTTGTACTTTCTAGTATCATTGAAACGCTCTAGGGTATACCAGCTAATGATATCTGTAATTTCTATTGCACTTGCATTAGATCTCTTTTAGCATATTGCGCGCCCGTTTTCCATCACTCGTTACCCAAATATCTTAATGAATGACGACCTAGAAAGGGAACAAAAGAGGGCCTTGGCAATAATATCGCCTAAAATTTCATATGTAAGCAACTTGCAGCTATTTAAATTAGTAACCCTGCAAGAACGACGCCAGCATTTATGCCAGAAATTATTTTCATCCATTATAAGTTCTGAGACACATAAATTACATGGCCTCCTTCCACCTAGACATGTGTCCAAACATAATCTTAGGAAAAAGCGGACCTTCGATGTTCCTAGAGCCCGGACAAATCGTTTTAAATGCACCTTCATCCCGTCCATGTGTAATTCCTAGAGCAATTTTTACCATTACGATACACTATATTTTTAACTTATGTAGATATTGATTGTGTTTATTTTATAGCTTGTAACACTAGTATAATTATTGTGAATTACGCAATTCAGCCGTGAGGCTGCAATGTGATTATTATTAAACTATCTATCTATCTATCTATCTATCTATCTATCTATCCAAACACCCCCCCCCCCCCCGGTATCATGGCATAAAATATAGGGAGACACTTTCTACTACTACTTTGTTTATCCATATTAAAGCACGAACTAGATACTAGTTTATTTGCAGAGATATGTGTAAGGCTTAATCAATGGCCACGAGTGTGTTATGGAATTATCATGCTTAACGGCCACGAGGTCGAAGCGATCGGGTAAATCCTTTATCACACGAGTGGCCATTGATTAACCAGTTACTTATATATTACATATATTATATATTATTATATTATATATTATATATTATATATTATATATTACTTATATATTACATTTTCGGTTTGTTGTGCAGGATATATTTTTTCTATTACAATCCTTTGAACGATTTTTTTTGCCCAAATCCCCCCCTCCCCCCCCCCCCCTCCCCCCCCCCCCCAATATAATGGTCCATCCCTTATTTGAACGCCTTAATTTTAATCCTCTGTTAAGTGATTATCAATGGCTCTTAAGTTAATGAACATTTAGTAGCTATAGAGGTTTTGCACCATCACGTGGTGACAGGAACAATAGATGGAAGCCATGTTGGATTAGTAGGAACAATATATAGAATGTTATTCCTTTGAGATTTAATTGTTCCTGCCACCAACATGGCTGCAATGACTTGATGGTGTAAAACCTCTATTAGCAGAACGGGTATATTAAGGGAGCGTTTTGGAGGACATCGATTCCGGGTATTCCGAAAATTTAATACTCAAAAAACCATCTTGCTTACGGCATTACCAAACACACAAAAATAATTCATAAGGGACGTGCTAAAAGTAGCGACTATACTTTCTACATTTCGGAAGAGGGATACGTGCAATATTTCGAGGTATTCTGAACTGAGCTGGAATAAGTGCCATAAAAACGCGTTCTAACTTGAGTTACATTTTATTTCCACATGTAACTGCAAATACATTTTACCGCGTCGGCTCGTTGAGCGCGTTTTTGACAAACTAGGAATTGAATACGGACAAAAAGTATTTGTGTCACAAAAAATGCGTGAACGTATTTCAATCTTATTATTTTTTAGAAAGATTCGAAAGGCTTATGAGTTTCTAAAACAAAGGCGCTATTTCGAGGCGTGAAATTAAATTTTGGCGAACCAGTCACTTCGGAAGCGGACCTGTTGTTTGATGTTGACACGAAAACATTTTTAACGGTTGCCTGGATACCAGTAAATATTCCTCGACGAAGATCGTCATTGGCTCTGTGAGACATCTGGTGGCCCGCTAAATAAACAAATGAGTTGTGCAACTGCGCATGAACCGTAAACTGGTATTTTCCTTAATTGGTTCACTATTGTTTTCTGGCTGTTTTAGAGTATTTCCTGGTGTTGGTAATACAATTACCAGGCTAAAATTTGCAACCTTCAAGTTTGGAGCAGTACATTCGTTGAGCGGGCATCGCGTAGTATCGCGGTAAAAATATTAGCATCGCGAGGCCATCTATTGCTTGAAACGAATATCCTGTGAAGTTCATTGTTAACGAACAGGAGATCCAAACCTGGGAGAAATGAAGGGGAGTACAGAGCTAGTTGCAGGTGAGATACGTAGGGCTAAATTAAGCGATCTCATTTGTTTGCCAAGCTCATGCCAAGCGTCTTAAAAATAATACGTGGTGTAGCTTGTTCTCTAATTATATTTTCTTTTCTTTTTTGCATCAGCTCTCATCCTCCTTATGGCTTTAGCAGCCAACATTAGTGCTACCAACACAACCCAGGCTCCAAATGCTACAACGACCGTAAACAAGGTTAGACATTGAGCACGCTGTAAAGAGACTCATTCGATGTCCTTACGCTATAATGTGTTGTTTGTATACTGTCAGGGAAATCCAAGATGTATAACTCAGGGATTCAACTCAGGCCATTACTGTGTTATAAGGGAACAAATCACAACCTCTTTTCTCTTGTCGATCACTACACCGCGTTGCGCAATTCAAACGCATAATCAAGGTTTCTTGCTGTCCACTTTCCTAAACATCAAGAATATTTTTTCATAACCCAAAATGATTTTCCATTCCATGCTTATGTCGTCTATAAGGGATTCAGTTGAGTATTGCAATGGAAACTTGTCACTGAAATCCTGAAGTTTCTGATTTAGAGATTACTTCATTAGAAGCGAATGTAATCTGTTTGCATTTACTCAATATTGTAAAAGAGATCAACTCTGGTATTTGTTCTGTTGATTACAATATATATAGGACTCCAAACACATAGTGACTTTGTTCAAACATTTGAAGTGGTTCAAACATTTGAAGTTTCTTCCCGGGGTTTCTTCTAAGATTTGTATCTAGAGAGATCTTCTCTTGCCCACTGGATCGAGTTCGAAACGCAGTACTTTACTGGACTCGATGCGTAAGCGTCGGTCCAGTAACAAATGGAGATGTATTGACAGAAGGCTTGGACCGCCTGTCTTATACCCACGTCTGTCTTATCGACTCTCCAAGAGATAGCAGTTTAGAGTCGATAAAGTATGATTTTTTTCCCGATATAAACACGAATGATCGTTAGTTTTTACAGCTTTTTGCGCGATTTAAAACGTAAGTAGTATACCGCTGATCGAATACCAAACCAAACTCTAATTACCAGATTCTCAAGTACCTCCACCTTAACAACGAACACATTGAGAACACAACAGATGCAAGGAAATATTTTTCACGGGAATCCAATTTAAAATGTTATATTTCCTCGCTTTTATGATATCTAAAATACGAAGCTTTAGTTCAGTTGAGAGGGAATGTTCTTGAGCGAGGAACTAAACCGCATAGAATCAAGATGCTTTGTGCCGGGTTTTTCACCCTCGCCGGTTCACCGCACAGCTGTAGCCGTCAAAAAACTTTTACCGGATTGGCGAAGTAGTTCCACAGAGCAACATTCAGTGTTCCATCTTGAAGTAGCGTAAATTTATGAGTCCAACTACAGAATGTAGGGCCACTTTGAAGCTCTATATATTTGCGCCGTAGCTCGGCAGTGGTCTCTGATCTTTAATGAACAAAGCAAAACTAAAATAAGCATCTAGTCTTGTGTACGAGTTTGTATTTTTAGATTCCAAAAGCTAGACTTCCTTGTTCTGGAACTAAGTTTTAGGATTTCTGCAAGCTCAGTTGATATATTTTGAGTAACATCCGACAACCAGTTCCTGGTCAAAGAACAAGGCTTACTTATTGGTGTATAACTATATATTTACCAACAAGAAAAGTGCACTATAAAGCTGGGTTTAAAGATATTCGTTCGAAATATACTTAAACCAGCTATTTTTCGTGCGGTGATCATGGATTTACCTCCCTAGTTACTGTAAGAGTCCCTTTTCAGTAACTAGTGCAAAAGAGAGTGCTGTTGGGAAAGGAAAAGGAATATGCCATGATAAGAAAAGTACAAAACACCAAACATGTGTAGAATTCGAATTGAATGTGTTTCTATTGAATAAGAAGCGAGAGGATTTTTTGTCTTAGCACATTGCATAATTACTTGTTCGGAACTCACTAACGTTTCCGCACATAATTAATTGCCGTAGTTTTTTGTTTGAAGTCAGTTTTCGAGTAAAGTTTGCGGCATTTCTCCCTAGATACTGTTTGTGTCTTTGTACGGGAAACCCAGAGAATAATAATAATATAATAAAATAAATGGTGTATTTTACGTCGAAGATACAGGAAGCCGTTACCGGGTCTCCCAATCCAGGGCTTATGTTTTTAAAAATATGGTCGAATTGGAATTTAGGTCGGTTTTTGAGGAGGGAAAAAACCGGAGAACCCTGAGAAAAACCCTCGGAGCAAGGCGAGATACCGACAAACTCAGTATCTGAATCCCGTAGCCATGGAAACCAATCAATATTTACTAGTTCTTTGTGTTCAAAACACATTGTATAGATTTCAATACAAAGCACGCTTGGCATATTGCATAATGTCTATGAGGTCAGTGATTGTTCGTCGACTAGTAGTCGATTGTTGCCACCCAATTCAGAACATGTGATGTAAACAGGTGCTACTCTGGGGAATTATTCCTTTTTCATTCTAATCATAATGCAGTCATGCCTATCTGAATATAATTAATTTTGAAAGAGTCAATTCTCCAGAGTAATGTGTGTTTACATATCACATGATCTGAATTGGGTGGCAACAGAGTTAGCCGATTACCTCTATTATTCGGGAATTTATTTTAAGCCAAACCTTCATTTCGAATACACGAGAGCCTCGGTTTGGTGTCCACACGAAGAACGAGCGAAGTGTTACTTGGTTCATTATAATGCATTTTCTCAAATTCTCATACAAAACAAAAAATAAACCTAACCATTTCCAACCTCAAATCATTTATAGAATAAGTATAAATATACCGGAGCTATAATGGAGAATTTTGCACAGTTTACAATGGGTTTTCAAGTGATTTTTTAAGTGGCAGGGTATTCTGTAGCCGGTATTCTGCAGTTAAACCTCTTATCCACCTTGTCAAAGTCATTAATAATTCATGCCGCAAAAACAAAGGAAATCACCGACCGATAAGTGATATAGATTTCGTCCTGATTTATATAAACTTCGGCGCTATAAACTATTGCCAAAATAACTGAATATCTAGACGTTTGATAAGTTCGATAAAGAATTCGCGTCCGATCTTTATGGGATTTACAAACTCTCGCTTTCAGCTCGAGTTTGTAAATCCCATAAAGATCGGCCGCTCATTCTTTATCTAGTACTTAAAAACCCTGACGAAATTTAAAGATAGCAGAATTTTTTTTAGACAATCATCAATTCCCCGAGGCAAATCACAACAGTAGCAGAACAAAATTAGCCTGCGTTTCATCCGAAGAAAACCTTGTTATTGTCGTCTGCGAACCAGCGACGGAAAGCGGAAAGCTTGTTCTAGACCCCCAGCAGCGTACCGTGATTTGAGTACGCGTTCTGATTGGCTTTTAAAAATGCGTTTTCTCACACGCCTTCTGACTGACTATTTTGAAATGACTATCGTCACGCCATGCGATAGCTCCAACAGCTGGTTACATCAGCACGACATTCCATTCCCCATTTGTCTAGACCAATTACTATGGAGGGGGATTCTGGTCAAAAATGGCATTCAACTGGCCATATCATTGTCATTTGATAAAACCTTCATGGCATTGGACCGAACCTTCATGGCATTGGACCAAACCTTCGTGGCATTGGACCAACCTTCATGGCATTGGACCAAACCTTCATGGCATTGGACCGAACCTTTGTGGCATTGGACCGAACCTTTGTGGCATTGGACCAAACCTTCGTGGCATTGGACCAAACCTTCGTGACATTGGACGGCGAACCTTTGTGGCACTGGACCAAACCTTCATGGCATTGGACCAAATCTTCATGGCATTGGACCGAACCTTTGTGGCATTGGACCAAACCTTCAATCCTTCATGGCATTGGACCAAACCTTCATGGCATTGGACCAAACCTTCATTGCATTGGACCAAACCTTCGTGGCATTGGGTCAGCGGATTTCTGCATTACCCATAATATCCCGCGCACCCAAGTTAGCGCCAGAAAAAAAGATGGCGGACGAAGGTCAGCCGCATGAAATAGTGTGTAAAAACCTTGAAAATATACTACTACAAGTATTGCAGAAGATAGAAGGTAGAGATTTTGGCTCCAACTTAGATTATATGAATTACAAGATTGACTGGGTTTGTGCTCTGCTCTTAAGGCTTGGAGGAGAATTTGAAAAATTGTTGTTGATACCTTTACTCGAAGTACAGCAGATTCTGTCAAGCATTTATGATAACCCTGGCAAGTCCAATCACTCTGTCCCACCTTTGTTAGCAAATGGGAACATAGGAAGACCCAAATTTTACATTCCAAGAGAGAATCTGGAGTACTTGTTGGATAATGGATTTAAAGCCACAGATATCGTAAAACTGGTTGCTGTGAGCGACAAAACAATTTACAGGAGGCTCGAAGATCAATTTGGCACACATTTAACGAAACTGGACTATTCCCCGACATGGTTTTGCAGCTGAGATATCAATTGACATTTTGTGAAAATTTCACGCAAATCGAATAAATTCCTCTTGAGTGGAGCTTTTTTAAAACTCCATTTTGGTTGAAAATCGAAAGCGTAGAAAATAGCACTTCAAAAAACCGAGCCGTCTGTCGTGCGTGAATCTGAAGCCCCGCCTCTCCAACAATTAGCCGGTAACAAAACGAGCGGGAGACTGGAACCGAGTCATTAAAACTAATTCAATTAATAACTAGTCAAAGTTAGCATTATTTTCCAAAAGAACAGATCAAATTTAGCTAGTCTGGAAAGTTTGGTGAACTTTGGCTCAAAATTGACGATGCTAGAAGGCATCAAATATGTATATTTTCCCATACAAACTCTCTTATTTTTTAACGTTGTCCCTCCAAACCATACATTCATTGTAAAATTTTGGAGGGACAAAGAAATTTCAATTGCTTATAATTCAGACAAGATTCACATGAATCACGTCAAACTTGGCACACATGCTAATTTCAACATGTTCTATCATGTGACGAACTTCATTTTAGAATTAGAGTAATTCTGATAAACTCGGTCCCAGTCCCCTGCTCGTTTTGTTACCGGCCAATTAGCGAGCTCTTGGCCACTCATTTCTGTCAAGATTTCCAGCCAGTGTTGATTTCCGATCAAAGCTACGCGCCGCAGCGAGAAAATGTTAATATAGCCGGTTGCTCTAGTTTTCTTTGAGTGTAGGTTTTTGTCGAGGGTCGAGGGTCGAGTGTAAAAAGTCGAGGGTCGAGTGTAAAAAGTCGAGGGTCGAGGGTAAAAAGTCGAGGGTCCAAAAATATTGCTTAAATCTATCTATACACAGTCGAGAAACTATCCTGGTTAACTAATCTCAAGTCATCCAAACAGCCAGAAAGACAGCTACCGAATTCCAGAGTGCGAACGAGCTTACCGATGTCAATCAAAGTCCATTGAGTGAAATTTTAGAACGTGTTCCCGACGGGACCCCTGTACTGTTTCCCGCCTCAAGATCACATGACTGAAAAGCCAAGCCTCCGTTCGAGATACATGTGCTTCGTCGTCTCGCCGGATGGCTGTGATGGCTGTGAGGTCACACGAGAAGGTTAAGTAAGATTTAGCGACCTAAATTACTATTTAAAAAAGTGTAAAAACTAATCACGAAACTCGAGGTATGTTAATTAAAACGAAAATTACATGTAGCTGTCATTATACAGACAAGGCGGTCATGCTTGTCTGCAGTTTAATTTACTGAGTGCTTCGTGATGCCGGTCTTGTTGCAGGATTTGCTATTTTTCTGCTCAGACGATACATAAGTAAATCCCACTCAAGACGCATGAAAAGGATGAAGATACTCCTACTGCAAAGAAGGCGGAGAAACCGCCTAGCTGCTGCTGTTTCAAATGCCGCCAGATGACCGGGCACTGACATGTCACACGGATTTGAAAAGCTTGTGAAGCGGTGACGGGCGGGCATTGATGACGAATAACTCGCAATTTTTTTTACCGGTAAACTTATTTTTCAGAAAAAATTACGCAAATTTTTGGACCCTCGACATTTTACCCTCGACCCTCGACTTTTTACACTCGACCCTCGACTTTTTACACTCGACCCTCGACCCTCGACAAAAACCTACACTCGTTTTCTTTTGTGACTTGGCAATAGCGAGATCGTGGTGTTGGTTTCAAGCGATTCAGAGTCACCGTCAGATCAGACTATTACGTTTCCATCTAAGCTTTCATGGAAACAAATATTCTCTCGGCTGGCTCCTATCAATTCTTCTTTATGTTCAGATGTGAACCACTCGGTACTCTGTCTGAAAGTGAAAATACGAACCCTTGTCGGGTTTTGTGAGGACTCCTATTTGGCGTTGTAGTTGTATGTATTGTTTGGCCTTATTTTGCTTTGCTTTTTTCTTTGTTTTCCAAGCTAAGGGCATCCTGCTTGCTTTTTGGAAGACATATAATGTATAAAGGGAATTATGGAATCGTGTGTGGAAAAACATTTCTCAATGTATATGAAATGAATTTAATTTGCGTTAGCTTTTCCCACACCGTCGTTACGGGTGAGTGAGCACTTGTCGTGTGTTTATTGATCTGCTGTCAATCAAACATAACCTTTTACTTCCGGTTAAAAACTTCCTTTTGGTATTTCTCCGTCATTATGATTTTTTTTAACAGAGTTTTTGGTATATGAGACACTACTACTAAAACTACATTTCTGTGCCGGTAACCTTAAGAGCAGAGCACAAACACAGTCAATCTTGTAATTCATATAATCTAAGTTGAAGCCAAAATCTCTACCTTCTATCTTCTGCAATACTTGTAGTAGTATATTTTCAAGGTTTTTACACACTATTTCATGCGGAGATTGATGCTGACCTTCGTCCGCCATCTTTTTTTCTGGCGCTAACTTGGGTGCGCGGGATATTATGGGTAATGCAGAAATCCGCTGACCCAATGTCACGAAGGTTTGGTCCAATGCCATGAAGGTTTGGTCCAATGCCACGAAGGTTTGGTCCAATGCCATGAAGGTTTGGTCCAATGCCACAAAGGTTCGGTCCAATGCCACGAAGGTTTGGTCCAATGCCACAAAGGTTCGGTCCAATGCCATGAAGATTTGGTCCAATGCCATGAAGGTTTGGTCCAATGCCACAAAGGTTCGCCGTCCAATGCCACGAAGGTTTGGTCCAGTGCCACAAAGGTTCGGTCCAATGCCATGAAGGTTTGGTCCAATGCCACGAAGGTTTGATCCAATGCCACGAAGGTTCGGTCCAATGCCACGAAGGTTTGGTCCAATGCCATGAAGGTTTTATCAAATGACAATGATATGCCCAGTTGAATGCCATTTTTGTCCAGAATCCCCCTCCATAAATTACAGCGTAAATGTACAAATTAAATAAGCAACGACTCGCTTTTGTCGGCATTTTACACGAGCTCACTAGTTCAGCCTAAAAATAAATGAGTTCTTCCAAAATATTTGTTATTTCTTGATAAAAGCTAAGAACAGAATATATACGAAGCTATTTGAACCGATTCTACATCCATATTTTTAAGTTTAGCCTCTATATTTCCACTAACGATTTCCTGCCAGACCAGTGTTCTGGCGCGAGTGGTTCTTGGATTCTGGGGAGGCTAACAGGTGACAGGCTGGTGACAGTTGAATGGCAAGTCAGAAGACGTGTAAGAAATGAGCATTTTTAAAAGCCAATCAGAACGTAGAACACGGTTTGTGTCGCTGCTTCGCAGACGGACTATACCAGAGAAAAGTCCGGATGTGACGCAGGCTAAACAAAATATGCGATCTGCCATAATTTCAGTACAGAATTAATAATGTAAGTTAATTTAGTGACAACTACATTTTTTTAACAATTAGACTATGAGCGGCGAAGTTTCAATCGGCTCAGTAATAGTACGAGGAGCTCCGAGTCAGCTCCGAGTCAGCTATCAGCCGTAGAAACTGAGAACGAGTTTTAGTAGAAACCAACCTGAGTAGTTCAATATTATACTGAAACAAGAAGATTTATTGACATTTTGAAAACTTGGCAGCCATTGTTTTGCTTTTGAAAACCAGCTTTTTCGCTACTCGCTACCTATCACAAATTATAGTTCATCACAAAATTTTGGTGCGCGCTCATTGGCCAAAAGCGATCACGTGACGTGATAGTTTTCCGCTCTCAGCGGGCACTATTACACAACACCAAAATTTTGTGATGAACTATAATATACAAATAGAGTGTGTCCGTCGAGGAACTATCGGATGATAGTTAACGTTGCCCGCGGAAATTTGATGTTCTTAAAACAAATATAAGCCCGAGAACGCAGTTCTTGCTAGTTTTAAGAACATCAAATTTTCAAGGGAAACCATCAGCCGATAGTTCCGAGACAAACACACTTTATTTGTCGTTATTGTTCATCACAAAATTGTCTTTCGCTCTCAGCGGGTACTATCGCCTGATAAGTTGGCCTCTGCTACATTATACAAATAGAGTGTGTCCGTCGAGGAACTATCGGCCCGCGGAAATTTGATGTTCTTAAAACAAATGTAAGGGCGAGAACGAAGTTCGAGGGCTTATATGCTAGTTTTAAGAACATCAAATTTCCAAGGGAAACTATCAGCCGATAGTTCCGAGACAAACACAGTCTATTTGTCGTTATTGTTCATCACAAAATTGTCTTTCGTGCTCAGCGGGCACTATTATACAAATAGACTGTGTCCGTCGAGGAACTATCGGCTGATAGTTGCCCGCGGAAATTTGATGTTCTTAAAACAAATATAAGCCCGAGAACGAAGTTCGAGGGCTTATATGCTAGTTTTAAGAACATCAAATTTCCAAGGGAAACTATCAGCCGATAGTTCCGAGACAAACACAGTCTATTTGTCGTTATTGTTAATCACAAAATTGTCTTCCGCTCTCAGCGGGCACTATCGCCTGATAGTTTGCATCCGCGGACGACAACTATCACGTCACGTGATCGCTCTTGGCCAATGAGCGCGCGCCAAAATTTTGTGGTGAACTATAACGCCTGTTATAATATAGATACGATAGTACGCGCGCTCTGATTGGCTAAGAAGCCATGTTTTATCAGAGTATATTTAACAATTAGACCCGCAGCCCGAATGGGCTACGAGTCAATAGCGCATGAGGCGTAGCCGAATGGGCTATTTAACTCGTAGCCCATGAGGGCGAGAGGTCTAATTGTTTTAGTATAAACTAACTAGTCGGACAGTAGAAAATAATAGAAATAAATAAATTGAGTTGAAAAACTGCTATTACTTCGTGAAAATGCGTGCGGTTTTCCTCCTCCATAGGCTATCACAAATAGACCTATAGTAGGGTAGCCAATCAGAATGCAGGATTTGTAATAGTCCACTAGTTGGTTTATACTAAAACATGGTTAGCCGTGTTATATAGTTTTCAACTGGCCTGTTCCCTTTCATCGCGCGCGTAAATCTATATTATAAAACAGATAAAGAAGCCTTAAATCCATGTTTTATACTATCATAAAACACTCTGGTCATTTGAGAACACTCTAGAAATGTTGAAAGCACGCGCCTTCGGCTTGTGCTTTGACATTTCTCTCATGTTCTCAAATGCCCATCGTGTTTTATGATAGTATAAAACATGGCTAAGGCTTCTTTATTTGTTAATTATAAAATAACCCAGAGGAAACTCGCGTGCTGATTGGCTGAAAGCCGTGTTTATATGAGAGTCCAAAGACATGGAAATTGTGAATGAAATCCAAATGGCAAACGACGAGGAAGAATGTCTTCACCAAACGTTGGCTTTCAATATGATCGTAATCAGCAAAAGCGACAGATATATTTAACAAAAATACAGCCAATCGACGAAGTTATCAAATTTGCTAACCATCCCGGCCAAGATATTTTTATTCGCGGATCCAACAAACAAAAGTCAAAACCACTTTTCGTTTAACTTATTTATTAACTAAAACACACAAACGGCTAACAAGTCTAGTGTTTAAACAACCTCCTTATAGACGAATAGAGCAAGGAATGGAGCTAGAGACTAGAGTAGATGAGAGGGAAATGCAAGGCAACACTCTTTCAATTTTTTTTCTCTGTCTTTTTTTATTCCAAACTAAAACTAAAACTGGACATATACGTATTTGTCGGCGACGAAGTCCGGCACGAAATAATAAGCCTTCATATAATGCCAATTGTTATCATTCACCCTGTTTGGTTTTAGATAATTCAGTCAGATAAGCTTGTTTTTAGCTTTCTCCTTGCCATGAATTTTGCAAACTCACGTGCGCCAGTTGTGAAGTTGATATTTTGTTGTTTTTGTCACAGAACAAAATGAGTTTTTTCCTCTTACCTTGCACTCTTAGCCTCATCTCATTGGAAGGAAAGTTCCAACAGCTAGATCTTTCCATTGAGTTTGGTGAAAATAAAAGTTCATTCAACTAAAACCTGCTTCAAAGTTCAACAGGGGAATCATGTTTCCTCATGTACATTCAGCGACAAAAACACCCAGTTCAAGTCCTCACTCCTTGAATGCCTTTCGCCTTAAATTTCCGGGAAAGCATGTCTTGAATTCCGAGTTAGTCTTTTCGGGGACTGTTGAAGCAGATGTTTTTAAAATAGAGCCACACACACTGACACAGAGCCAGAGGACACAGAGCATTCCTTCGTTTCTCTCAGTTCTGTATCGGGGGATTTCCCTCGCTGTGCAAACTCACCGTCGGTCGATTTCTGACGACTGTTACGGTTAGGAGAATTGATCTACTGATCGTGCGTGCGTACGATTTTCTCTCGTGTTTTTCCTGTTCGTTATTTTATAAAAGCAATATAACACGCTTTCCATGTCTTTGTTCTCTTATATAAACACGCGGGATATGTTGGGAGAACGCAGAAAAACTTGAAAATCACTCGCCTAGCGGCTCGTGATTTTCAAGTTTTTCTGCGTTCTCCCAACATATCCCGCGTGTTTATATAAGAGAACAAAGACATGGAAAGCGTGTTATATTGCTTAAATAGTTTGCATCCGCGGACGACAACTATCACGTCACGTGATCGCTTTTGGCCAATGAGCGCGCGCCAAAATTTAGTGGTGAACTATAACGACTGATAGTTTCCCTTGGAAATTTGATGTTCTTACTGAAAGCTTCCATTCGTTGTCGGGTTGATATTTGTTTTAAGAATATCAAATTTCCGCGGGCAACTATCAGCCGATAGTTCCTCGATGGACACCGACACTATTGTATAATAGTTCCGAGACAGACATACTCTATTTGTCGTTATTGTTCATCACAAAATTGTCTTACGACCTCAGCGAGCAAATTATACAAACAGTGCGGAAATTTGATATTCTTAAAACAAAATACAAGCCCGAGAACAAATGATTAGTTTTAAGAACATCAAATTTCCAAAGGAAACTATCAGCTGTTATAGTTCACCACAAAATTTTGGCGCGCGCTCATTGGCCAAGAGCGATCACGTGACGTGATAGTTGTCGTCCGCGGATGCAAACTATCAGGCGATAGTGCCCGCTGAGAGCGGAAGACAATTTTGTGATTAACAATAACGACAAATAGACTGTGTTTGTCTCGGAACTATCGGCTGATAGTTTCCCTTGGAAATTTGATGTTCTTAAAACTAGCATATAAGCCCTCGAACTTCGTTCTCGGGCTTATATTTGTTTTAAGAACATCAAATTTCCGCGGGCAACTATCAGCCGATAGTTCCTCGACGGACACAGTCTATTTGTATAATAGTTCCGAGACAACCGCACTCTCAGTATTCGTATAATAGATAGTGCTGGAGTAGCTGGTAGCCCCTGGCAACTCAGATTGCAGGATTCGTGATAGAACACTAGTTTGTTAGCAGTCATCTGATGTACCAACGTAGTACGAAGAGCTAATGAATAAAGTATATCTGTCACCCCTAAAGGCTGGTTCACATATAATCGCCCCGATCGCCCGAATCGCTTGAAATAGTGCGCGGGCGATCCGGGCGATTATATGTGAACACACGTTTTAAGTTGTGGGACGATCGGGAAGATCGCGATCGCCACCGATCGCCCCGATAGAACACTGCTCTATCGGGGCGATCGGTGCGATCGAGAAAAAGCCACGAGCAATCGTGAGCGATTATATGTGAACATGGCCAGGCGATTCGGACGATTCGGACGATCGAAATATGTCCCAAAATGCACTGCATGTACCCAAGATGCATTATTCTCACATCCAAACATTGTTATCTTCATTTAAAAATGGCGGCAAGTAGCGAAGACTTTAACACCGCATTATTTATGGAAGAAGTTCAGAGATACGAATGTTTATATAACAAATATTAAATAGACATTATTTAAGCCTAAATAACAGTTCATGTCCAGTTGTTTACCTAAAGAAGTACTCGCGATCGTGAAGCTGAAGTTCTCGAGCCAGCGTATGAAAAGCACCTAACTCCTCTCTCTTTTGGAAAATATGTCGCACCCAGAGCCTACGTAAACGTTTCGGTTCAACAGCCCTTGTTCTCCTGCGTCGTAATGTTATCAAAAGCAGTAAATAACAAGCAATAAGCTGTTCTCTTCGATTTTCTGCCGCCATTTCGTGTCAATATGGCGCGAAAATACATCTCGGGTCCAGGAATGGCCGTGTGAAATTGAACTCACATGCGATCAGGTGCGATCATATGTGAACAGCGAATCGCTCGAATCGTCTCGATCGCTTGCACATTTTTTAACGCGATTCGGGCGATCGGAGCGATTTGGGCGATTATATGTGAACCAGCCTTAAGGGTAGACCATGCATTAGAACGCAGGGGAAAGGGGGGAGGGGGGTAATTCCCCAAAAAAATTGTGCAAGGGAACATGGACCTCCGGGGGGGTACTCAACAAAGTTTTATACGGGGAGGCTCCGCCCCGAGGTCCAAACCCTTACCCTTTTATATACCTTTTTTGACAGAAAAGGTAACCCTTTCATATACCTTTTACCGAAACGTTTTACTTGAGTAACCCCTTAAAATACTTGAGCGAATCAGCCGTTAGGTGCGTCTGTTCGAGATATTTTGAAAGGCCCTTTTAAATACATAAATGACAGTTTTCCCTACCCTTTTCTATATTGCAACTCGTGAAATCGCTACCCTTTTATATAACTCCAGCCTGAAAAGGTACCCCTTTTGGGCGGAGCCTCCCCGTATAGTCCATTATAGGGAGTATCTCCTCTGGCATGGACCAAAACATTTTTTTTGCAAGCACTTGTTTGCCAAAATAATCGTGCAAGCTAAGGGAAGCGAGGCATGAATGAGATTTTTACGGTGTAAAACGAATCGTGCAGAGGTCACACAGCTAAAACAAAACTAGTGCAGATCTAAAGAGCCAAATAAATATCATACGTGTATGTCTCGTAATAGTGTAGTCACGGAATTGTTCTTTTTTCAGACTGGCTGCCCACAGCATCTACGCGCATGCGTGGAAATCGTGAAAAGGCACGAAATATGCCAGTACCTGGACAAGTTGTGTCCCATAATCGTCAGTGCGCCTCGCAACGTTTCTCGTGTCATTAACGCTATCAATGAAAAGCAGGGATGTTCTGCCGGTCAGTTTTTTTGTCCCATGGACCAAAAATGTGTGAACTCGACGTGCAATCTCGACACTGTAATAGAACTGGCCCGGGGTCACTTTGTCAAACCTTGGGGCAAGAATTGCAGCCGTGCCAATGAAGGTTTCTGTGCTGCTACTATGGACTGTAGAGCCAAAAACGCAACTTGCTCGATGAGGGCACTAGACGAGTGGCACAAAGCAAGGAATAACACCGTTGGACTATACGGAAAGGTCTGTTCTGCCGGCCAGACGTACTGTTTGTCGACCACGAGTTGTGGTGGTCCTAATGCGACGTGTGAAGTTCAACTACCACCCGCTAGAAACAGCTCTAATGCATCGTCGCTGTTGGACACTCTTTGTGAAGACGGGCACCATTTTTGTACAAAGACGGTCAAGTGTATCGACAAAGGAGACGCTTGTAACGCATCCCGAAAGCTCAACTTCACGGGTGCTCGCGATCCTGGAAAGGGTAAATATGGAATTAATGAACTCACAATATGAACAACAATTTTTAACAACATTAAATTCATAAAGCTGAATAAGAGTGATTACGGTGGTGAATACGGAGAGGGTATTCAGTAGTCAGTTAACCATTTAATATGACTGTGACATTTTACGGTTCATGTGTAGTATTTTGGCGAACCGAAAACTGTATTAAGTTGTTTATTATCCAAATCTGCAAAAAAAAACTATGGAACCATTTTAATGTTACGTTCTCATATTTATTACGTTCTTGTGCATATATATCGCGTGCGAGTTCTGACAACAACATAAGAACAAAACTGATGGTTGCCAAAGTAGTTACGTTCTAAATTGATTGTAGCATTTTTTAAAGTAAGAATGTCTGGCAAAGCCTCTGGTGGGTCAGTGTTCTGTGACTTATATATCACAGTTCCGTTCTAAGAGTCGAGACAACAATCTGGAGAGAAATTCTGATGCGCTTACAGAACTGAAGTGGCTTTAAAACTTCCTCTGGTATATTTTGCATCGATTGTGGTTTTCTTCTTCAATTCTGCAAAGAAGTGCCTCAGTTATGTTTCACATCTTTAGAAAATAAGAAGGACAGTCTGTTGATAACGCCTCTTAATTAATTAATTAGAATTACCCCTGCTCCCTGCCTGGCATTGTATTTTTCTTTTCATTATTATCCTTTTCCGATTTTTTGTTCGTATTATTGTAGGCGAAATCTGTAAATAAAATGGTATTCTCGTTAACAGTTCTTGTACTTTCTCCAGGATGGATCCAGCTTTGTAAAATTCGTCAAAGCGCATGCGCTCGTAGCCTGTTTGGAGTCGCGAAGTGTCTACCACTCGTAGCCCATTGCTATAAAGCTGGCCGCAATCACTCCTCACCTACGCAGCCTTCCTGTCCTGGTAACAAGACATTCTGCGCCAGCCAGGCGCGGTGCATTAACAACACTGAAGTGTGCTGCCCCTTTGGAAAATACTTCTGTCACACCATTGGAAATGGAAGGTATGCACATCTACTTTAAGGCCCGTTTACACATGCGATTTTGATGCAATTTTTGTCGCGTCCCATTGTAATTTTTCTCGCCGCAAATTTGCATCAAGTTGCATCAAGTTTCGAACATGCTCGAAACCAGTGCGATTTGGTGGCGACAAAAATTGCATCAAAATCGCCGCTAGTTTGCACCCGTGATTTGAAAGTGCAACTTCGCTGGCGAGCAAAATTGCAGTGGAAATCGCGACAAAAATTGCACAAACAAATCGCCTGTGTAAACGGGCCTTTAATCTGAAATTACGGATGAACTGCTTGCGTAAAATTTAAAGGGTACTCTCATATTCCTCAAATGCAGACAACCTCTGTTTCAAATTAGTTTAGAAGTGGAATAAATTTGATGGCAATAAAGTTCATATTTAAGTAATAGATACAGAATTCGTGTCCATGCTTTATGTTCAGTTATTTTGGCGATACGACCTATTTTGGCCGAGAAAATCGAAGCAAATGTTTATGTAAATCAGGACGAAATCTATATGAGATTTACAGATCACTTATCGCTCAGTGATTTCCTTTGTTTTTGCTTCATGAATTATTAATGAGTTTGATAATTTCAGTCAGTTGCACTTTCAGAGTATATATGCTCTTCGCGAGATTTCATTCCTTTGTTTGCGTTACCTACTACCAGATATGTATCTTGGCTATTTGACAGCGAGTTTAGAAAATATTCACACAATATCACATACCTTTTTTTTCCTCCCTGTTGCAACAATAAAACTGGGGAACTCATTATCCAGAGTTCTTCGCGAGAAAGGAACCGCAAGATCGTTTAAGGGTCCATTGACATATTCCGTTGCTACGCAACACCGTTGCTATGCTCGCAGGAGCAGATGCGATTTTGACTTCCGGTTTACGCTAGCCTGAGAGGCGATATGCGTCGGCTGTTTTCTCAGGCTAGTTTTATGCGTGTCCACCGGCCTTCCGATAGTTTTAATACCTACACATGTTTGTAAGTATTATTTGTGGTTTACCTGAAAGGTTTTCATGAATGAATAAGTAAAGTGTTCAAAAGTCGGAGCAAGCCGTAGCAGGTATCACTGTGTTGGCGGCGCCGTCAAACATGCACTCTTTTGTCTCAAGATAATGCTTTAGGGTTCCTGGTAAAGAATGTGATGTAAAGTTGTGATTGAACCTCAGTGCAACTAATTAAAATACAGGTGAGTTTTCATCCTTTAAAAAGTATTTTTGATGTCGGAAAACAAACTGTTGTGAACGCCACGAGATTCAACAAGTGAAATAAAAGTTGTCGAACCTCGGTCTAATTTTAGCTCTATTTCTTTCGGTTTGCGACGAAATGGGCTCATTGCAGACTGGAGTATTCAGCCAAGCCCCATAGCAAAACTGGCCATTATTGGAAGAAATAGGAGAAAATGCACATCCTGTTCGACCAATTATTGTAGACTTTACTGCAACAACAGTTCTGCGACTATTTCACGACCACAAAACAGGCACCTTTTGCGCATGCGTTAATTTCTTCACTTCCGGTTTCTAACAATTTTAAACATTTAGCGCGCTTTCACTAAACACCAAACTTTTTCCCGTTAAAATGTTGTTGACCACGTTCTCCACAAAATAGAGCATGGATTTTGGAAACCGACAATAAATGCCAAAGTTATGGCTTTTCATTCGCCAAAATAGCTTAATATTGGACTGAAAAGTTTCGTAAAATCTTTATTTTTTGTCGTAATGGCAAACGCATGCTCGATTTTATGCGCATTCATTCGTAGGTTCGGAAAATAGTCATAAATCACTAGTAGTTTAAAACTGCCTTGGAGAGTTTAGAAATGTTCTGATTTTGATGATGTCATCATGACGTCACTTAATGACGTCATCAGACTACAAGACTTTACCCTAGGAGTCACCTTGACAATAATCATTGCCCACTCTTTAATTTTCCGGGTTGTACGAGGCTGCAAACTTTCCCTAGCAACGGCCGATTTAAATATGTCAATGGGCCCTTAAACGCGTTCATATTTTAGGGAGCAGTTTAAGGGCTTGGACCAGTTAACTTTTTTAGATTATGTATTACAGTCACGTTTTTCCCCTTAACCAGTCGTACGTGGATATTTTTTTATACGTATTTAGCTTTTTATCAATTGCCTACAGATATAATAATAATAAAATAATTTTATATAGCGTATATACACAACTGTTCCATGCACGTTATAATAATATAAATTATTAAATGTAGCTTAATAATGCGCATTACTGTATCTAATAATCTAACTACATAATGAAAGGAAAGAAGTAGATCTGTAACTAATTACTGGCTAGTTAGATTATACGGTGATTGAAAAAATTGGACTTAAAGGAACACAAGGATTTTTCTGATTTTCTGTCAAATAATGATGTAATAGATTTTAAGAAAAATACTCACTATACACTAAGTGATACGAAACGATGTTAATTTTCGAAGAAACAGCAAGCTAGAGTAGGAACATTAGCTAATATAAAAAAATATTAGTTTAAAACTTAAAAACGTTAGCCTAACTTTTTCAAGATTTTCATAATCGTAACCATTTCCATCTCGTTGTCCGATTAGCTTCTCTGTAGCTTAACTTTACTAAGGAAAGCGCTTTTAATAAATCTGCACCATTATTTCTTGGTTTCTTTTAGTTTGAATGTAATTTTCAGCGTTTCAAAGCGAGGCTAAAAATAGCTGACATAGCCCCTTTAAGCTTAGATTTGAAGATGTTAAAGTGCCTATGAAGCTTATTTTTTTATTTTAGATATCAATTCTACATCAAGTGAGTAGTAGAATGGTACAATATATCTTGCTTTGAATGCTGTGCCGCTGAGTTAAAGAGGTTTTAATATCCAAAATGCTAATTACATGACGTCAGGGGAGGTATCAATTATTATACAATTTTTTTTGTTCCAATTTTTTTTTTTTTTTTTTAATTATCAGTGTTATACCCATGATTGAAATTAAATGATATTAGAAATTAGTTTTCCTATATCAGTAGAAACGCCCATTCACAACCACTAAGAAGTGATTGCAGATGCCTCCCCTGACGTCATGTAATTAGCATTTTAGATATTAAAACCTCCTTAACTCAGCGGCACAGCATTCAAAGCAAGATATATTGTACCATTCTACTATTCACTTGATGTAGAATTGATATCTAAAATAAAAAAATAAGCTTCATAGGCACTTTAACATTAGGGCTTGATCTAATTTCTATAGGTAAATTGTTCCATAATAGATCGACCAGTTCGCGGTAAATTTCGACATTTTGAAAGGGGTGCAAACATGGCGCGAAATACAGTGTTTGTAGTGGGAATCGATGGGAATCCGATGCCAAATATAAATATAATCCGTAAAATCGAATTTCTGAAATATTCTCAAGATACAAAGGCGATTGGGCGGGGTTTTCCCCATAGCTACTTAAGATACCAGGTAAAAGATTAACATATCGAAATTTGAGGGATGTAGCTGTGCTGGGAAGCGTGTAATCGTGTTTTCAATTTTCCATACGTTGTCTGTAAATTTTCACGCGGAATTTGACTCATTTTTACAGACAAATGTATGGGAAACTGAAAACAAACTGAAAACATTGAAAAGTTTGTATCTGAAGAATATTTCAGAAATTCGATTTTACGGATTTTATTTGGCATCGGATTCCCATCGATTCCCATACAAACACTGTATTTCGTGCCTTTCAAAATGTCGAAATTTACCGCGAACTGGTCGATCTATTATGGAACAATTTACCTATAGAAATTAGATCAAGCCCTAATGTTAAAGTGCCTATGAAGCTTATTTTTTTATTTTAGATATCAATTCTACATCAAGTGAATAGTAGAATGGTACAATATATCTTGCTTTGAATGCTGTGCCGCTGAGTTAAGGAGGTTTTAATATCCAAAATGCTAATTACATGACGTCAGGGGAGGCATCTGCAATCACTTCTTAGTGGTTGTGAATGGTTGTGAATGCAGCCAAAAATATGAAAAATAACGAATGAAAAGTCCGAAGACTACAGCAAAGCTGATATACAACGTAAAATTCCAACACAAAGCACTACGGTTAGCTAGGCCTGACATGAAAAGCGCTCGGACTAGATTGCAGCCATAGACAGCTGTGTTCTGTTTGCTATGCCATACTGACGAGTTCTAATAAGAACGAAACAGCTGTCTATGGCTGCAATCTAGTCCGAGCGCTTTTCATGTCAGGCCTAGCTAACCGTAGTGCTTTGTGTTGGAATTTTACGTTGTATATCAGCTTTGCTGTAGTCTTCGGACTTTTCATTCGTTATTTTTCATATTTTTGACTGCATAGGTCCTCACTTCGGATCCAACGTATTTTTACAGGATGTTTGTTCACGGTATTTGCTTATATTTTTTCTATTATGGATTTTTGTACCGTAGGTCTTATATGGATCCGAATATTCCTGTTATTGTCATCATTTATAAAGCTGGTCTGGCCAGCATAACTATTTCTCACAAGGCACTGACATGTTAGGTTCAGATTTGTTTGGTTTTTGGCTTTTCGCCACACGTATAATGACGTGTGACCCGATAACCAAACATTTCTGTGGGCTCGAAACTAGATGCTCCTTAGCTCAGTCCCGGGTCGGTAGTGCAGTGGCACCGAAACCTGTGTTCTGTTTGCTATGCCATACTGACGAGTTCTAATAAGAACGAAACAGCTGCCTATGGCTGCAATCTAGTCCGAGCGCTTTTCATGTCAGGCCTAGCTAACCGTAGTGCTTTGTGTTGGAATTTTACGTTGTATATCAGCTTTGCTGTAGTCTTCGGACTTTTCATTCGTTATTTATTATATGACAGCTTACCTCTGTTTGAAGAAACCGTTTTGACAGCAGAAACTATCAACCTTTTCTGAAGCCAAATGTCGGTTGTGGGGGCGCGCGCTAAAAGCTGATTGGCTATTACTCAAATAGCCCCAGTTTGATTGGCTCGCGCGCTTACAAAACCTTTGAAGTGTTGAATAAACCTGTGCACACCTATTCGTGAACCGTGTAATACGCTCGCATATTTGCACTTCTTTTGTCCCCTATTTACACTCAAAAACGGCAAGTCGTATTATAACGTTGTTTATTTATTTAGTATCCACAGCTGTATCCCGAAGCCAGACAGATGCCCTCATTACTCCCCGGCACCCAGTTGTCCCTCTTCTGTTAATGGCTGTCTTAAGTTGATCAGACAACAAACTCTGCCGTGCTCTATCCGCTATAAAGTATGCCGTGCCTTGACCACTGACGCCGCAAACTTCACCAAAGCTGTCAATCATTCAAACGGAGAACTTTGTGATAACGGAAAAAAATTCTGTCCTCTCAACGATGACTGTATTGACGATGCAGCCTCCTGTACCATAGACACTACTGAGAAGGGATTTTTGAACCACACACACAAGCCCTGGGGTGAAGATTGTCCGGCAGATGAACGATTTTGTAACCAGATCATGCAGTGTGTCCACCGTAACAAGACGTGTTCTGCGAAGTCTGTCTATCAATGGAAACTAGCGAGTGGAAATGACTCTATTGGACTCAATGGACGATTATGTGGCGCAGGAGAGTGGTTTTGCTTCGCGAAACAAAACTGTATTAAAGTCAGTAAATTCAATAGCACTTGCAAAGTGAATGTGACTCAAGAGGGTAACTATTCAGCACTAAATCACCTGTGTCCTCATGAACAGCAGTTCTGTCCTCATAAGACAAAGTGTATTACCAGTCACGAAGCTTGTGACACCTTTCCATCACTCAACTACACTGGAAGGAATGATAACGGAACTGGTGAGTCCATTGCGATATTCGTATACACACAGCAATCAAACTATGAGCATGCGCGAGAAAATCACTTCCGGTTGTGTGTTGCAACTTAGCGGATCATTAGCAATATTTTTATGGATTTAAAAGTGATATTAAAATAAGTTATTGTGTGTGGGGGGGGGGGGGGGGGGGGGGGGGGGGTGGGATCTAGCCATATAAAGTGTGGAAAGTTGTTCGTAACGGTTTCGTTCTGTGAATCTTTCAAATATCTTTTTCTGATTTCATTAAAATAGCAAGAAAGGAAGATATATTTCCTTGATAACGAAAAGTATCATCGTAGGTGTGATTTTAGAAAATCGAATCTAATTGGAGTTTCTTTTCCTTTGTACTGCTTAAGGTTGGGAAGTCGCATGCAAATTGTCCAATTACAAATGTCAGCGGTTGCTGTACGCGACCACACAGTGTCTGTCACGTGTGAAGGACTGCATCCAACCCAGGAACATGACGAAATACCGATGTTACCATGACTACCATTACTGCGCTCCCCAACAACGGTACGTTAAATGGGACATGTCGCCTTTGCGCATCTCACAAGCTATATACAGTTTCCTGTAATCCAATTAAGGTATTCAGAATACGTATTTTTCAAATCATTCTCACTGAAGCTGAGGAAGTCAAACTATAAAATTGAATTTTAGGTCGCGGGTTCAAATCCCGGCCGGACCAACACTCAGTGTCTTAAAATAACTGAGTAGAAGGTGCTGCCTTTGTGAAACAACTGCAAATGGTTAGACCTTCACGTCTTCTCGGATAAGGACGTAAAATCGTAGGACTCCCGTCGGCCTCAAGTTTATCAGTCTCATCAGACTGTCACGAGTTACTGGCGTTAAATAAAGTTGCTTTACTTTACTTTTT
The DNA here is from genome assembly GCA_030867875.1 of Actinernus sp. WN-2022. Taxonomy (NCBI): domain Eukaryota; kingdom Metazoa; phylum Cnidaria; class Anthozoa; order Actiniaria; family Actinernidae; genus Actinernus; species Actinernus sp. WN-2022. The sequence continues at coordinate 78,299,672 of JAOWCC010000019.1, forward strand.
TTTACTTTACGAATGGCAAAAATAACTACTCAGATTAGCAGAGCATGCCTTCCAGGTATACTGGAGAAAATTGGAGACAATTTTGATGAAGAAGAGCAAAGATTAAAGTGGATAAGAGTACCGCTTTTAAGAAAAAAATAGAGCAACGTGAAATCTGTTCACTGTAAACATAAATCAAGTTTCTAGAATAATATTTCGTAATCCACTTTAATCTTTGCCATCTTCTAACGATAAAGTTTGAAAAACATGTCAGGAAATTCACATGGTGTATCTCAAGGTGGTTTTTGTAGCTTTGTTTACAAGAAACCTAAAGGTTCAATTCGGTTGACAGTTTCACTTAATTTAAATTATTAAACCAAACAAAATATGACCTAGCAAACAATTCATTTGTGGTTCTCATTTTTCTCTCTACAGATGCATAAACGCCTCAGCTCATTGTTGTAGACCAGGTCACGTCTTCTGCCGCGACGAACAACGGAAGTACGTACGACTAAAAATGAATAACAAGTATAAATCTGAACCAGAAATCCCTAGATTTTTTTAGTTCCATAGCTTTCAGAAACACAAAAGCTTGAAAATTGTTCTTGTGTTGACATTTTACAGATGTCTACCACCCAACGCCAAATGCCACCTTGATCCATGCAAGGACTCTGATTGTGGTCACTTGTTTCGGCGGACCAAAGACCGGTAGACAAAGCGGTCCAAAGACCGGTAGACTGAGCGGTCCAAAGACCGGTAGAATATGTGGTCCAAATACCGGTAAGATAGGTGGTCCAAATACCGGTAAGATAGGCGGTCCAAAGACCGGTAAGATAGGTGGTCCAAAGACCAGTAGCCCGGATAAGTGGTCCAAACCAGTAGGATAGGTGATACAAAGATAATAGGCTAGGCGCCCAAAGACCATGCAGTAGGTTAGGCGGTCCAAAGACAGCAGGCTAGATGGTCTATTTATATTTGGGAATCTAAACGCTCATTGCTTAGTTACTTTGCTTCAGGGGCAAATGTATCCAAAAGGGAGAAAGATGTACCCAGTGTCCTCCCAGGAAGAAGTTCTGCTCCAAGATCAGCCGATGTATCCCAACCTCTGCATACTGCGTCACTCCCGGAAAGTGCCCACCATGTAAGTCTCCGTCACCCATTTATTATAAGTCGATAGCATGGCATGAGGGAAATTAGTGATTAAATTTCCCCGAGTGCCGAAGGGAAATTTTATCACTAATTTCCCTAAATATAATGCTATCACTTTGTAATACTATTATTACCGAGGAAAGGAACAAATCTCAGAGAAGTTTAGTGTTCTCTGCCTGAACTAAAGACGTCGGCGTAGTTGAGTTGCTTTCGAAAACATTTTGTTGTTTATGCTTGATTGAGCGCCATTGATTGGATGACCCTGGCTTCCCCTGGAGACAAGTGTGTTGCTTTTGAGAATAATAACACTAACATACGATGAAGTTTGTGTGGTTGACTAAATATGCAAAGAGCATGCGTGGAGTTTAATTATGTCACGTTTATGGTTTATTAAGTATCCCACATGGAAGAAGCGGGTTAAGAAATGAAGAGAAGACCTTTATTGAGCATATAACGGGTAAAGTATGGGGTTAACAGGCATTGCGCCAGAACCTGGTGTGCCAAGGGACCGCCTAATGTTCCCTCATCAGCCTGCATGCCCTTCCAATTTTTCATCTTGCATGTCAAGAACGAGTATGTATGTTGATGAGGGAACTTACAGATTAAATGCCCCTGAACAAGCATGGAAAACCGAGGTGATCATAGTATTACACTATTTACAATTATATAGTTATTGTTATGTGAAGGGGTGGTGGGTGGTGGTGGTGGTGGAGTTGTTTTATGATCGGACCCACACAGGACACACATAGCTAAAACGAAGTCGATGACTTTACAAATACATTGATTTTGTTCTTAGGGCGCTTCCATGTACGCGAACTGACTGGTCTGATAGGCCAGTTCTTAAATAGAACGTGTCAGTTCTGAGAACTGGTCCAGTCAGTTCCTAGAACTGATGCGTTAAATTTAAGAACTGGCCTATCAGACCAATCAGTTCTGATAAATGGAAAGCGCCCTTAGCTGCAAATGGTCTAGAGCGGTGGCATCTACGAATAGCAGTTTCAGAGGTATTGAGCCGATGTAATGAGACGCCATGGAATGAAACGAAACCATCATTCTTGCATGACACCAACACCCTCTTAAACAAGCACGACTAATTTAGATACACAGTTTGAATAGCGCTTCAATACATCGAAGTGAGGCGTTCGGGTGAATACCGCTGAAACTGCTATTCGTAGGCGCCACTCTAATATCTGCTATTGTTCGCTTTAGAAACGGGTAGGGGGATGGGACGAGTTTGGTTTCGCAAAGGTGCTTGGGAACGTTACTGGGAACAGTTAATTGCGATATTGCCATATTTCTTTGTATCACGATTCACTGATCACTTTGTTTACTTTTGAGACGCCAATACTCCGCCCAATACGGAATATATTTTCTCCCAACTGGCCGGCAATATAATTCGGTATCGCGTCTCAAAATCTCAATTAGTTTATAGTATTCTGCAATTAGAGTGTTCCCAGTAATGAACCCAAGCGAAACCGAACTCGCCCAATCGCCCTACTCCTTTCTAAAGTGGTCAACAGTACATTTTCATTATGGCGTCATTTTACTACAACTACCAGAATCCTTTTCAAATTATTTTTCTCATTCAGATTTTAAAACTCCTTTGAGAATACCAAGACAATGGTCCAAATTAGAAGAACAAAAGAATTGTCGCAAGGATTTCTGGTAGTCGTAGTATGTGACGTGTCATGCAACCGATTGCATGGAGTGCCGAAAGTATTAAGTGATTGCTTTGGTTTTGCGTTTGCTTAGCTTTTCTATTCGTTGTGAAATATGTTTTGTAATTATCAGCCAATCAACTAAAACCAGGCTTCAAATCCGTCATACAATCAATTGTTGTTTTAGCGAGAGTTATCCACGATTGCGTTTACTTTTCCTCGTGAAATCACGCATTACTCTAGTTCATGGTTGGCTCTTTGCATTTTTACTTCCGTTTTCTGGTGATTGGCTCTGTAATAACTTTGGCTTTGGTTTTATGGCACTCAGTCGAAAACTACTCCAACATAAACTGGTTTTCTGATTCAAACTTGTCCCATGTTGTCTCTAGTTTTATTTTATTTATCCAAAAAGACAGTAAGACATACTGCCCAATCCGAATCCACCAATCCCATTCTGTCCTGTAGAGCGGATTTCGATTGAGTGTCGAAAGCAATCCGTGATTGCTTTGGTTTTGCGTCTGCTCAGTTTTCCTATTGGCTGTGGAAAATGTTTTGTGATTATCAGCCAATCAAGTGCTGAACTAACACCAAACATGTTTTGGTCCATCACGCCATCAATCACACGCCATCCACGATTACGTTTACTTTGCCTCGTGATTGGTTCAAGTAAAACCAATCGTGAATGACTTCAGTTCGTGATTGGCTCATTGTGTTTTTACTTGCACCTGATTGGCTCATTGTGTTTTTACTTGCTCCTGTGATTGGTTCTGTGATTACTTTGGTTTTGGTTTTACAACACTCAATCGAAAACCGCTCTATGCTTAAACGTTTTATTTTCCTATTTGTCTATTTAACAATTAGTTTCACACTTAGCTGTGGATTTACATAGAAAAACGTGAAACACAAGTAATGTTCTAGTTTATTTTTGTCTGCGCAAGCACATACAACCAACCGAACGTGGTCGTAGTCCGTAGTCGCCGTATCTTAAATTCGCTATTGTTGATGACATTACGAACGACAATATAAAGAAAAATGCAAAAGTATAGAAACGTTATGAATATATTTAGTGGTACATTAGCATAACCAAGCCACCGACTAGCGGCAAACTCGTAATCTGATTGGCTACACAGGCGATCGACAATTTCGAACAGACCAGCGGTCGGCTAGAGTAATGGGCCGAGCACACAGCGGTCAAACGTCTGCGCGTGCGTATTATGGTCAGATTTCCCGCGCAAATTACCTTAAAACGTATTACAGTGAACTTCTACCCCCAAAAGTTAAGAAAAATACGTGAAAGTTAAGCTTTTTATTTTCACAGTCGACGAGAAATTGAACAAACTTCAAACTGTGAGTTTACCCAAAATTTTCGTAATTTACCAACTGAAGTTCTCAAGGTTTGAAAGCGGGTTTGTGAACAGTGACGGCCGCCGGCTCGCTTTGAATTTGATTTGGAATACGTTGTTGTTGCAAGACTTTTAACGCATGCGCAGACGTTTGACCGCTGTGTGTGGGCCGAGTATGCAACGAATGGCGCGAACATTTCAACATTTAGATGAAGCGTTGCCGACCGAATTGACCCAAAATTCCCACATAAGCTATGCCCAGAAACGCTGTAAACTCGAACAGAAAGCAATTTGTTGTGCATGTATTTTAAATGTTAGCTATTGAAATATCCAAAAGAGTGGTGACTTTCTTACATTAAATCGACTAACGTACTCTGTTGTGGTGACATCGAAAAACACGCCGACTTCTCACCGTCGTGGACTCGCTTACGGTACAATGAAACCAACACGAGTGTCTCGTTCCAGTCCTTTATTGGCACGCGTCCGTAGTCGTAGACTCGTAGTTGTGGTATCTTAAATTCCCTAATATCGTTTGTCACACAAAGCAGAATCTATGAATCATTTGTTCTATATTTTTTATTTACAGACCAATTTAAGTGTCCAGAGCTTGGAGGGTGTATCAATCATACACTAACATGCGAGCCCAAAATGCCGCCACCCTCTGCAATCGTCTATAAGACTGTGTGGCCTTTCGAGACGCTGTCATCCGTGAAGCCATCCCTGTTTGGAGCAGCAAACACTATAGCCATCACAGGGGTTTCTATTGGAGAAAGTCAAGGAAAAGTACAGTACCACGATGGGTCTAAATGGGTATCTGTGTCTGGGATTAGTCCTTCAACAGCGTTGGTAGTCGGTGGCTCAAACAGGCTTCGGTGAGCGCTAGTTATCATGAAATATTTGTTAGTGCAGTGGGGACTTTGTGTGCTTTGCAGCATCATTCTTTGGATACACAAATGCATAGTAGTTTATCTACTCAATTTACTACTGTATATTACTTTCACGACAAAAATACCATTATTTCACCTCCAAAAAGTCACCAAGGTTTGGAAAATTGATCAATCACAACTAAACACAACAATTAAATGGATTGATATTCTTATCTAAATAGAGATAACAGATCCAGATTGACAAGCGTAACACTTTAAAGTACGTTCCCACGGTGTGCTATTTTCTGATGTTATTTCTTTTTGGTAGCTTCTTGTACAATAATACCAACCACCACGGCATTGTACTGCTGAATTACACCATAAAGGCGGATAGGGTAGGCCAGAAGATCGACGCAAGCTCAGTTGCTCGCGCCCCTGACCAGGTCATCGCCTTGATCAAGCTTCCACACTATCCTCTACCTCATCCGTCAGAGAAAGGCCCCCGCTGTGAGGTCAAGGAAGATTCCAGAGGTCACGAAGGGTTCGAAATCGGCGACAAAATACGCCTTGGAGCTGTTAACGTGACGACAGATAGCCACATCCCTTCGGACATCCTGCGTTTTCTTCAGCCTGCTTCCATTAACTGTTACTTTGAAGCTCTAAAGAATGTAAGGCAATCAAAACCCATTGTGGCGCTGGTTTCTTTTAACAGTAGTTCAAAACAAGGTAAGGAATAAGACAGTTTATAATTGTTTTTGTGCTTAATAATCATAGAATAAGATCTTGAAAACATCATCTTAATTGTATACAGCAGTGAAACTCGATAAAGTCAGGTTCTCCAAGGTCGATTATAAAATATCAATAAAGTAAAAAGTAAAGAAAAGAAAAGTAAAGTAAAGCAACTTTACTTAACGTCGATAACTCGTGACAGTATGGTGATACTGCATGATAAACTTGAGGCCGACGTAGGACCTACGATTTTACGTCCTTATCCAAGAAGACGTGAACGTCTAACCATTTGCAGTTCGAGAACGAGATTGTTTCACAAATGCAGTACATCTCCGGCCGAGATTTGAACAAGTAGCGATGTTACACCTGTAAGAGCAACACGATTTCGTATTTGACAAAATATGTTTTATTTAGGAATGGTGTAAGATGTCACCAGTCTGATTGACAATATCTTTAATTTTAAAAGGTGGGTTCCAAGTCTTCGACAGGCGTTGGTCGTCTCCTAAACCATCCATGAGTTCACCCGTTGTAACGAATGACGAACAGAAAGTTCGTTTCTTTCCAGCCCCCAATTATTATGGGGCGATATCTGCGCAGTTCGTGGGTGGAGTGGTACAGCGACACGATCCTCGTGTACCTGCCACGATATTCGACTTGCCAAGCACTGTTAGAACACTTGTTTCCATTGTAAGTAAATCTGTATCAATATCTTTGATCAAAACTGATGTAACATGGATCTGTTCAACACTAAAAGTTTAATAAGGTTAATTTAAGCCATTAATTTCTCGTTATTAAAAGTTGCTGTATCTATTTTCTGCTTTAGCATTTGGTTGGCAAAAATGCGAGCCGTGCCATAAGAACTCAGTACGTTCGCGTCATGGTCAGTTTACAGTCATCCCGCACTCGACCAAGCAAGGCTAATATATTGAGCACTATCACCACTCTTGATGCCAGGTTAGCTGCAGGAGTTGACAAGACAGCACTGGCTGCCGTCAGAAGGATAATCACCAAAGCTTTCGACGACGGTGTGTACACTAGTGTAGTACTAATATTCTTTCAAATGAAACCTTAAACAGCCATAGGGGCTGAGAATACGTAAGCTAGACATCAAAAGCATGTTGAACGACAACTGTAACTGCTGTGACCTTTTCAGAACACGAATCAATACCTAGACTGTTTTAGGAATACTTTTGTACGTTACACACATGCACATACATACATACATACATATATTTATACATATACACCCGTTTGCAAGAACACTGCACTGTAAATAGATATATACCTTTTGTCAAATTTGACAGCTAA